>PVHT021183555.1:13953342-14057865 GCA_004024745.2 Catagonus wagneri
GGTCTCCTCCCAGTCCCCAGGAACTGCTTTGCCTAATCCTAATCCACCCTCCAGGCCTGGAGAAGGGTGATGGGCCAGTTTTTCCAGTCCTCCTAGGCTTTCCTGCACACCCTCCCCAGGCCAAAGGGACGAGCAGCCCTGGCCTGGGATCTGGTTCCCCACTCTGCCAAAGGTTTCCTGTGTGACCCAGGTTGGGCCTTCAACCTCTCTGATCCCTGGGGATCAGGGCACCGTCCAGGAGGCCCTGGGCCGTGCGGGGGTTTCAGAGCATGGAAAAGAGTCTTGTTTCTTTAGTGTCAAGATCTATGAACGTTGTTGACTGGGGTCCCCTGAGCAAGGCCCCCAGCACCCCAGTCTGGGAGGGATGTGGGATCCAGCTCCCTCTGCCCCCTGCTCTTAGACAGCAAAGGTGCCTGAGAGCTTCCTGGGGTCTCAGGCAGCAGGGGAGGGGTAGAATGTTGGGGAGGCCTCCTGGAGGAGGTGACATTTGACCAGAGCCCCGACGGAGGTGAGGGAGGGAGCCGTAGTTACATCTAGGGGGCAGAGCAGTTCTGTGTGGTGGGAAGAGCAGATGCAAAGGCCCTGGGGTAGGAATAAGCTTCGTGTGCCAGAGGAAGGGAGAGGCCAGTGGAGGAGGGTCCGTTTCCCTCTCCTCTCCTGGCTGCCACAGCGCAGCGAGTCCTGACTGCCCGTCGCTTGCATTTCTGCAGCAGTCTCCGGGGGGGTCTCTTTCTCCCCTGCCCCGATCCAACCCCACAGTGATAGGCTGGATCACATCACTTCACTGCTTCAAAATCTCCGGCGCCCTCAGCGTCGAGCCCGGACTCCACAGAGACCCTTACAAAGGCCATCGCATTCGGCTCCCGGCCGGCCCTCCTGGCCTCAGCCGCCCCCGGACACACCCGCCTCCTCGTCACTCCTCCAGACACAGGGCCACCCTCGAATTCCGCAGGCTCACCACCACACTCTCTTGCCTTAGGCCTTTGCCTAGGCTGTCCCTCTACCTGGAACGCCGCCATTCCATCAGCTGCCAGTCTGCTCCCTCCAGACCTCAGCCTGGATGACAGCTCCTCCATGAAGCTGCTGTCACCGCACCCACCCCCCCACCCCCCCCGCCAAGCCCTGGTCAGGGGCTCCATACTGGCTTTCCACAGCCCCCAGGATAGCCCGTCAGAGCCCGTGTGCCTGGTCAAAGTATGAGTCATTTCTTAGAGAACAGTGATTTTTGCCAGTCAAGTCTGAACCCTCAGTTCGGAGCAGGAGGTTGACCCCTAGTAGATGCTCAGCCTGATACCAGAAATGGGAAGGAAGACAGAGTGATAGACTCTGAGATGCAGAAAAGATAGTAGGCTCTGTCTTTACCCCAACAATTTAACAGCACCTCTGGTGAGGTGAAATTCACACAGGAAAACCGCAGGTTGCTTATGGCTTAAGCCGCGTAGGGAAGCAGATGTTCAGGAAGGAACAGCCTGGGGTGGGTGTGTTTGAACAGCACCTTGATAATGGATAGGGCTCGCGTGGGAGCAGAGCGGGAACAGCAACGATCAGTGGTGTAGGCGGGAAAATGGCACCAACCAAGACAGGGGTGCGGTGAGCCAAGTTCCTGGTCCAAAAACCAGCTCTTGGAGAAATGCCAGTTGATGCCAAAGGTGTGACGGAGGCTCTAAGGAGTCAAAAGAAGTCGTAGTTAAAAGCAAAGCCTCTGGAATCAGACCTGGGGTCCCATCCTGGCTCCACCTTTCGGAAACCGTTTGACCTTGAACAAGTCACTTCTCCACATTGGGTCTCAGTTTCCTCCACCCTATAATGGAGACCAGGAACCTTAAGCTGCAGGGCTCCTCCCTCTCACGGTCTCCTTCAAGCCTCTGAGAGGGGCCCTGGGGAGGTTTTCACGGGCTCATACGGTTTTGCAAAAAGGGGCATTTCATTGTTTTTTTTTCTTAAAGGAGGACTCCCTAGTTCAATAAGCCGCAGGGTCCATAAAATCTGGATCTGCTTGCTCTCCCCGCCCACCTGTCTACCTCTTAGGGTTTCCAGGAAATCAAATGAAATTGCGTGTCTGAAGTGCCTAGCACAGCGCTTGGCAGAGACTAGATGCTGAATAACTGTTGGTCACCACGACAGCCGTCGCCCCATCATGACACTGGAGTCATCAGGGTTTTTGTAGACAAGCTAACGGGCTCCAAATAATTTGGGTTAAAATAAAATAAAAATTAGGAGTTTCCATTGTGGCTCAGCAGGTTAAGAACCTGACTAGTATCCTTGAGGATGAGGGTTTGATCCCAGGCCTTGCTCAGTGGATTAAAGGATCCAGCATTGCCACAAGTTGACGTATAGTTTGTAAATGTGGCTCGGATCTGGCGTCGCTGGGGTCGTGGCGTAGGCTGGCAGCTGCAGCTCTGATTTGACCCCTAGCCTGGGAACTCCCACATGACGCAGGTGTGGCCATAAAAAATAAATATCTAAAAATAACTAACTAAAACTAAAGTAAATAACTTAAAAACAGGGGTAAAAAATAAAAATTATTGGGAGAATTCCTAGCAACACCTAGACTCAGGGGGAAGGCTGGCCAGCCAGGCCCAGGAGCCCGACGCAGCCAAGGGCGGTACCCAGGCGGGCAGGGGATCCTGCCTCTCATCTCTGCAGGCCGAGATCAACAACATCATTCCCTTTTATGAGTTTACTTTTCCCCCCTCTGAAGAGGAGTGCTCCAGTCTGCACAGATAAGACAAATAGGTCTGCCTTAAATATTTCTATTACTTAAAAGTTCATAAATCTATTGGTTTAAAACTGTCAGCACGATGGGAAAATTCTGAGACGGAGCCACGCTTATCACCAGGCGAGGAATTTGCCCCAAGCGGGGGCAGGATACTGAATGAAGGACGGTGGCAGTGCCCAGAAATGAACTGCCTCCTCGGCCCTACCCGTGACTCTTGTCCCCGCCAGAAACATTTTAAAAAACTGGTCCTAAGAGCCAGGGGTCCTTTGAAGGAAGGAACTGGCCCATCACCGGTTTTCCTCACCCGTTTCAATGTCCTTTTGTCTGGCATGAGTTGATGCCCACTCACCCTCCAAACCAGAATGGCCTTGTGTCTGAGAAATAAGAAGTAGGAGTTCCCGTCGTGGCGCAGTGGTTAACGAATCTAACTAGGTTGCGGGTTCGATCCCTGGCCTTGCTCAGTGGGTTAAGGATCTGGCGTTGCTATGAGCTGTGGTATAGGTCACAGATGCAGCTCGGATCCTGCGTTGCTGTGGCTGTGGTGTAGGCCGGCGGCTGTAGCTCCAATTCGACCCCTAGCCTGGGAACCTGCATATGCCACGGGTGTGGCCATAAAAAGAAAAAAAAAAGAAGTACCTTTCACTCCCCCACTGTGCCCCGTGGAGCAGGGGGAGGCGGAGGGACTTGGAATCCAGGTGACCAGTAAATGTTTGGCAACCACTTCCCCAGGGAGGCGAGAGGCCAGCACACCTTGCAGCGCGTGCTGGTTTTCAGGGTGTAAGTGCTCCCTCCAGGGCTGAACGCAGTGGGAGGAGTTGCCACGTAGCACCCGTTGGGTAAGATTTCCACCACAGGGTTTCAACAGGTACAAATGACCTGGAAAATGTGGGAAGCGATACGCTGAGGGTATGAATTACACTGGTCTTTAACGTATTTTATTGCATTGTAAACTTATGCAACAATTTTTTGTAATCACCGCGTTTGACCATGGGTTCACCAAGGTCCTGAAAATTTCACAGTTGGAACACACCAGTTGCAGGTTGGAACAAACCAGGTCAACCCAACGCTGGTACCGGGAGGGGGGGCCCTCTTCAGGAGGCAGGTTTGAACCCCCGCACTGTCACTTTCTGGCTCTGTGACCCTGGGTAACTTATTTCTGTTAACAAGAGGACATTCCCTGAGCGAATGAATGCTCAGACAGAATTCACAGTAAGGCTTTCCTCAAAGTTCTGGATTTGATCTTGCAAGAACGTTAGCTAGTAGACAGCATTATCGCTCTGCCCACAGAGGCGGAGGCGGAAGCACAGGGGAAACACGCGACTTGTCTAAGAGCACAGAGCTGGTGCGGGACTGGGACTTGAACTCAGGCCGGCCGGCTGGCTCACTGTGCTAACCATTTCCCACCCTGCCCTTCTCTTCTCCTGAGCAGAGCCTCGGTCTCTGCCTAAAAAATGCAGCTGTGATTGTGCGTCTCCCAGGGTGGTTGGGATACAAAGAATAAAGGAGGAGTTCCTGCTGTGGCCCAACAGGACTGGCGGCATCTCTGGAGCGCTGAGAGGTAGGTTCGATCCCTGGACATGCACAGTGGGTGAAGGATCCGGGGTTGCCATAGCTGTGGCTTAGGTCATGACTATGGCTCAGATCTGATCCCTGGCCCAAGAACTCCATATGCCTGGGGGTGGCCAAAAATGGGAAAAAAAAAGAAAGGAATAAATGCATTAAACCGAGGGAGTATTTGGCATAGCCCCTGGCCCTCAGGATGTCCCCTGTTCCTCTCGCAGGGGCACCCTCATGACAGAGGGCAGCGCTTCTGTCCAAGCTAAGGGGGCAGGCTGGACATTGTCCTATTAACTGGCTGTGAAGAACACGGATGAGTCACCGGCTGTCATTCTATGATTACCCAGGCTTCAGGCACCCAGCCTCTTATCTCCGCTCACTTGGCTAAACCTCAGCACGCGGAGCTGGCGGATTTAGAAAATGAAGCCAGTCTGAAACTTCAAAAAGGGCCCAGATACCACCGTCCGACCCACTGGGCGTCAGCCCCTGAAATCTAGCCTCCCCCCAGCCTTCCCAGGGGTGCTTTGGGAAGACCCGGCTGATGCCACCCCAGCAGCCGTCACCCACCACGTGGGAAGAGCAAGCCGGGGCTGCAGGGAACGCACGCTGCCTCCCAAAGTCCCTCTGAACCTCGGGTAGGAAATGTCTTCATTTGCCCTCCACCATTCCTGGCCCATCTGTGCTCCGAGAGGCTGTGCCCCTTTGTCCTCTGGCTTTCTCTTGGATTTTGCCAAGAAAAGACCACTGGAAAGGGGTGGGGCGAGAGAGCCACGTGGAGAGGTCCCTCCGGCCAGCCCTACGTGTGGGTTTGGCAGCGGCTGAGCTTCTCTACCAAAGGCTGGGGCTTCTTCCAGGTGGTGCTCTTGTAAGCTCTTGTTCTCACCAGGTTCTGGAAATTCCTATGTCACCTGCCCCGTTGGGTCTGAAGATAGTGACGATTCCCCCACCTTCGCCAGCCCAGGGCCCTCCGCCACCCCTGCGAGCATGTACGCCTCTGTGAGCTATCCCACACGCGCCGCTCTGGACCCCTTCTGACTGTGCACCTACATCCTGTGCCGCGAGCACCCTCAATCCAGCTATGCCTCCATCAACAACCCCACACGCAAACCTCTGGACCCCTTCTGAGGGTCCAGCTATACCCTGCCGGGATGTCAAACGCTTTTCTCCGAAGCTCAGTTTCCCCATCCATGAAATGGGATGGCTCCTGCCCCGTCCACCTTGCAGAAGTGGCCTCGAGGGCAAAGCAGACCCTAGCTGGGAAGACTCGCTGGGGAAAACAAAAGTTCCAAGTGCCACCCAGGAGCCAGGCATTAGCGTTATTAATAAAAGCCAGATAGGTCTCCTCCGTTTTGCCTCGGCCTCCCTCCTCAGGATCCCCCTCCCCTCTCACGCCCCCTGACCTCTTCAGGGCTGGGCTCGGCCCTGCCGGCCCCCTCCTCTGGTTGCCGTTCCCACTAAAGCCAGCCTCCCTCCCCCTGCCGCCGGCCCTGCACCTCCGTGTCTGCCGGGGGATGAAGTGCTCTGCTAATATAAGCGTGTTTACATTAAAATATAAGGACAATTACACACCAGCCGATCTAATAGTCGGCTCTGTATATGTTACCAAGTACTTAGGGCTCTCTTTTGGAAAGCCATTATGCCCGTGTGATTCCCCTCAAAGCCTTTCTTGAGGATTTTGTTTTGACAGGAGGGCATTAAGGGGTTGAAACTGATAGCATAAGCACACCACTTACACACTTTGATCAAATCGGCCCATAATTCTCCTAGAGAAAGTCTTGTATATATTAGGAAGGAAATTAATTTTATGACTGCTGTGGCTTTGCTGGTTAATGGCCCCGCAAGTCAGCCCGCCCCAAAAGGCGGGCTGTGGGAGGTGAACTCAGCGCTTTCCTCCCAGACTCACCGGCCACGGGGAAGGATGCTCCGTGAGGGAGGACCGTCCGGCAGGAACTCGGGATGCTGCAGGACACGGGGCACCGCGGAGCCGCAACCTGTCCCTTCTGACCTCGCCTCTCCCCCCACCGCACCCCACCTCCCACCCAAAACTGTCACAGCTAATTTCAGTGTGATGCAGATTTGGCCTGAGCCCAGAGCCCACATCACAAGCCATTGGCATTGGGAGGAATTCAAAGACCATAATTCAGAAGACCCGGGCAGCGAAGTGGTGTCCCACTTTTCTGTGAATTAGGCAACAAACCAGAGAAGAAAGGAATTTAAATAACTGGGTGGCCTCTTTTAGTCTCAGTTTCCCCATCGGCCCACGATTCCGCTTAGTAAACACTTGCACCGTGTGGGCAGGAGGTGGCAGAGGCAGATGAGATCTCCTGGGCTCTCCCGGGTCCCTGTGCGCTGAGTAGCTCCAGAGAGGAAGATGATACAGCGTTCTCAGCGACGAGCCCCCAGCCGGCCACTTCCTGTGGTCACTTACCGTAGAAGTATCGCAATGGTCCTCCTCCTGAGGGCTGATGCTGAGTAAGGGAGCACTTGGAATATGTGTGGTTCTTGCCCCTCTCATGGATTTTAGAGCTTAACTTCCCCATAAAAACTAACTCCTTGTACTTAAAAAAAAATTCGAATAGGCTTTTTTAGTCTACGGAAATCACGGTCAACGTCATCATCAAATGAGGGTAGAGAGGGGAGGAAGAAGAGGCGACACCACCTCACAAGCATCGGTCATTGTTGAAGCTGGTGATAAGATGTGGGTTCAACTTGCAGTGCTGTTGACTGTATACGTTTGTTTGTTTCTTTGTTTTGTTTTGTTTTATTGGCTGTACCTGAGACACACAGACATTCTCAGACTGGGGATGGAGCCCACACCACAGTAATAACCGGAGCCACTGCAGAGACAACATTTGATCCTTAACTCGCTGCGCCACCAGGGAACTCTGACTGTATATGCTTGAATGCTTTTGTAATAATTAAAGAAAAAAACCTAAGGCCGACCTTCTAATGGCCCCATTTTTATCGTCTTGGGTTCTAGACTGCTTACTGGAGACAGGAAGAAAAGAGAAGAATAAATATCTCATGACAGGAATTGAGCACAACCTCATAGTGTGTGTTATGTGGAAGAATGTCATTCATTACAAATATTTGGGGAGTTTATTTCACTTTGTTTTGGTTTTCTTTCCTTTTTTTTTTCTTCTTGTGAATAGAAGGAGTGGAAGAGCTCCTGGCATAGGGAAAGGCAGGCACTTCATCATCACGTGACCAGTGTACAGCCCTCAAGTCTGTGGACCTTAGGCAAGTGGCTTGACCTCTTTGGATCTCAGTTTCTCCATCTGCAAAATGGGAATAAATAATTACTTGATAGGATGACATGATAACAACTTAGGGAAGGTGCCTGGCAGGACCCAGGCACTCAGGCTGTGGTTGGCATTGCTAGCTTTTGCCACTCGGCAGGTAAGCCCCCTTTTCTTGTAACGACGTTCCATGATTTTCCTCTGGGGAACTGCCCTCCCTTCCCTCTTTCAGTCCAGGTGGCTTAGGATTGTTGACTCCACCTCCAGCCACAGTCATGGGCACGTGACTCAGGATGACCAATCACAGCCCTCCTGCCTTAGGGATTGAGTCACAGACGCCAAGTGACCCTATTAAACCCAAGGGGACAGATGCATCATACACTTTCACTGGGTCTTTTCAGGGAAAAGCTCTAGCAATTATGTTGCAGGTGAGCGTGGGTGACTAGAGGTGCCCTGGGCCACTCCCTGGGGAGAGCCAGGACCGAGGGAGATGAACAGGGAGGGAGAGAGAGGAAGGAGACACAGTCCCACCCCTCAATCCATTCAGTTCTTCAGCTACGGTAACCAATTTGTTGCCTCTGGGGCTGAAGCCAGTTTTAGGTTTTCTATCACTTGCAGCGGAAAATTCTAACTGATAAAACCACTAGGGCCATTGAACTTACGAAGATCACGTGTCAGAATGGCCTGTTTTGGTAACCATTACATAAAACATCTTTCAGAGATGATGCCTTTCAGGATCTGTTCTTCTAAGATGATATTATCCACCCAACTCGGTAGTGTGTGGTATCTGTGGTGCTTCTTGTCGCCGGTTATATTGCTACACCGTGAACGGGCACGAGGGCTCTGGTCTCACACGGCTGAGGCCGGACGGGAAGAGACCGCACCCTGCCAGGTACGTTGCCCACACGCCCGGCCCCTTAGCAGGACCTCTAGTGTCTGACCAGTGGGTTTATGAGCTTGGATACACTTCAGCACACTTTGGGGCTATTTAGGCTTCTGGGATTTCAGCAAGGCAGCCAAAGGGGTGAGAAGTCCATGACTGGCTTGAGCCATAAGCTACTTGAACCTCATTAGCCCACTTTCCAGTTATCTGTTGCCACATATCAAATCGTCACCAAGTTAATGGTGCAAAATAAGAGTCATGCTATTAGGCTCACAGATCCGGTGGGTCAGGAATTCGGCCAAAGCACAGTGAGGATGACTTATCTTCGCTTCATCATATCTGGAGCTTCAGCTTGGAAGACAAATGGGCAGCTGTGATTTGAACAACCGGAATCATCTGGAAGCTTCTTAATCATGGCCATCGCTTAGGCTGGGGTGACGGGAATGCTCCGCTTGGCTGGAGCTGTCCACCAGGCACCGATACACGGCCTCCTAGTGTAAACTGGGCATGGTGGCTGGGCTGCAAGAGAGGACGTGCAGAGACAAAACATTCCATGAGAATGAGGTTCAGGCAGCCTAACATCCTTGGACTTGGCCCCAGGAATCATGCAGCATCACTGATGCCAAATTCCCAGTGGATCACTGAGCCATCCAGATTTCAAGGGAAAAGAATAAGATTCCACTCTTGGTGGGAGAGTAACAAATAACACTGTACGAGAGCATGGTGGACAAGAGACCTTCTCATTGGCGAGTTTGGAAAATACCATCTACCATGGCCCTTAGACACTGCCACCAGACCGATGGTGGACACAATACCCAGTGTTCACCAAGAACTTATTAGCTGAGGAGCATGGCCAGTATGCATGTTTGCATTGCATTCTCACAACACTCTCTGACTCTATGAGGCAGCTACTGTCTTTATGCTCCTGTAACAAAGGAGAAAACTGCAGCTCAGAGAGGTCAAGTGACTTGCCCACAGTCACCCAGCTAGCAAGTGGAGGAGCTGAGATTTGAACCCAGGCCTGCATGAGCCTAGCGGCACTCTCCATGCCATGCTGTTTTGCCTATGACTTCCTTTTTCCTCTTCCACCCTGTCCCCACTCTGCTTGTCCTCAAGAATATCACCTGTTGTTCCAGAAAAGTCCTGCTCTTCCTATTTTGGCCTGATTTCATCAAGAAGCTTCGAGGTTAAGAGCTTCATCTTGACTTTCATAGATAAAGCAGAGACTGCTCCCCTCCCCACCTGCCCATCTTTAAAAGTTGGGAAAACCAAGCCTCAGAGAGAGAAACCAACCTGTCAAGGTCTCACTCAAGTTTCCTCGGCTCAAATTATTAATCAATTCATGGATTACCCATCATGCTTGAACTGTCCCTAGACGGGGCCTCCCTGTAATATGTGAGGGGAGGGTCCCTGAAGCCCCCGACAGCCTCCACACAACCAGCCCTTCTTCTCTACCTCTCGCCCCGTTTGAGGATGGCCGCTGGCTCCAGTCGGGCAGCTCCCAGGGCCATCAGGCACCCAAGGGATGGATTCCCTTGGCCCCTGTTTCTTCCCATCTCTACTCAGTCTTGCTTCCCTCTATCCGGCCCACCCCCGCTCTCCCAGCCCCTCCCGGTGGGGACCCAAGCACATTCGGAGGGCGTCCAGCCCTGAGAAATGTTTACACTAGAGATCAGCATTTATCTCTATACTTTCAACCTCCCTTCCCATGCTCGGGGCCGCTCTCTGCATCGAGGGAGGAGAGATAGCCCCCAGATGAGAGCCGACCAGGCATCTGAGTCCACTGGACCCCTTTTCCTGCCATTTTTGTGGAGTGGTCCCCTTATGTTCATTCAATCCCTGAAAAGCCCGTGGTTTCCGAAGAAAGGCCAAAGCCTCTGTAAAAATGTAAGTCCAGGAAATGGGCTCCTGCCAGACACCAGATCTGCTGGCGCCGTGATTCCAGACCACCAGCTTCCAGCCCTGTGAGAAACAAATATTTGCTGTTTGCAAGCCACCCAGTTTATAGTGTTTTGGTGCAGCAGCCGTAACAGACTAAGCCATCACGATGCATGGCGAGTACCAGCCACGGTACGGAATGCATCTTCACACGGCATCTTTACAAGCATCCTGATGGGGATGAGCTTCCCGTTGCCTCTGCAGAGGCCGCCTACCAAGACGGTTGCAGAGCTTGCCGTGCTCCTCACCCGCTAGGCCTGTGGTCAGTCAAGAGGAGCTGTGCTCGAGGCCAGTGACACCCAGACTGCGGTCTCCGGAGCAGCAGCGGCAGCAAGGCGGTACAGCTCAGTGGTAGAACATTTGACTACAGAGCAGCAGCGGCAGCGCTTGTTGGAATGCATGTTCCTGGGCCCCTCCCCAGAACCCGCTGCGTCAGAAACTCTGGGCCTGGAGACCAGCAACCTGTATTCTAACAAGCTGCTTGGTTGGTCCTGCTGATTGGAAGTTTGGGAATCTCTGCTCTAGGCTAGGGAGATCCTGAACTCTTGGAAATCTGACCTCAATGCTCTGAGCCAGCTAAAGGCACAAGAGAAGTAAAGAAGGTGGAGGGGAACTGCCAAAGAAATCTGAAGAGTCAGTGCAATCCCTATCACAAGATCAATGGCATAACAAATCCCAACAACCAAAGCGATATTGGGGAAAAAAGAGAACAGAGTTGGAGGTATCATGTGCCCTGATTTCAAACTATGATACGAAGCTATAGTAATCAAAACCTCATGGTACTGGGACAGAAACAGACACATAGATCAGTAGAACAGAATAGAGAGCTCAGAGGAGTTCCCGTCATGGCTCAGTGGTAACAAACTCGACTAGTAAACGTGAGGATGTGGGTTTGATCCCTGGCCTTACACAGTGGGTTAAGGATCTGGCATTGCTGTGAGCTGTGGTGCAGGCCAGCAGCTTGTAGCTCTGATTTGATCCCTAGCCTGGGGTCAAATATAACTTACATATGGAGCGAGTGCAGCCCTAAAAAGACAAAAAAAGAATAGGGAGTCCAGAAATAAACCCGTGCTTAAATGCTCAGTTAATCTTTTCTTTGTCTTTTTCTTTTTTTTAGGGCCACACTTGCAGTGTATGGAAGTTCCCAGGCTAGGAGTTGAATTGGAGCTCTAGCTACCAATAATGCCAGATCTGAGCCACATCTGTGACCTACACCACAGCTCATGGCAATGCCAGATCCTTAACCCGCTGAGCAAGGCCAGGGATTGAATCCACATCCTCATGGATACTAGTCAGGTTCTTAACCTGCTGAGCCACAACGGGAACTCCCTGGCCAATTAATCTTCAACATAGAGGCAAGAATATACAGTGGGGAAAAGACAGCGTCTTTGATAAGTGCTGACAGGGAAACTGGAACGCTATGTGTAAAGGGATGAAACGGGACCATTTTACATCATATACAAAATTAAACTCCAAATGAATGAAAAGACTCAAATGTAGGACCTAAAATCATAAAATCCATGGAAGAAAATATGGGCAGTACACTCTTTTGGATCAGCCTTGCAATATGTTTTTGGATCTTTCTCCTTGGGTAAGGACCATAGAAGAAAAAAATAATTGAACAAATGGGACTACATCAAACCAAAAGGCTTCTGCACAGCAAAGAAAACCATCATCAAAATGAAAAGGCAACCTACTGAATGAGAGAAGGTATTTCTAAATAATATATCTGGCAAGGCATTAATATCCAAATCGTATAAATAAATCATACAACTCAATTAAAAAAAATGCAACAATCTGATTTTAAAAATGGGCAGAGGACCAGAATAGATATTTCTCCAAAGAAGATGTACAGATGGCCAACAGACACAGGAAAAGATGCTCCAAATCACTAATCATCAGGGAAATGCAAATCAAAACCACAATGAGCTATCACCTCCCACCTGTCAGAATGGCTCTCATCATAAAGACAATGAATAACAAGCGTTGTGAGGGTGTGGAGAAAAGGGAACCCTCATGTACTACTGGTGGGAATGTAAATTGATGCAGCCACTATGGAAAACATCATGGAGGTGCCTCAAAATTCAAAAATAGAACTGCTGTAAGATCCATCAATTCCACTACCGCGTATTTTTTTCTGAAGAAAATGAAAACACTAATTTGAAAAGATATATGCATCCCAATGTTCATGGCAACATTATTTACAATATCCAAGATAAGGAAGCAGACTGTGTTCATCGATGGTGGATAAAGATGTGGTGAATACAATAGAATATTAATCAGCCACAAAAAAGGATGAAATCTTGCCATTCGTGACAACATGGATGAACCTAGAAGATATCATACTAAGTGAAATTAGTCAGACAGAGAAAGACATTTACTATAGAATGTTACTTTTACGTGGAATCTAAAACACAAATGAACAAATAAAACAGGAAGAGTTTTCATGGATACAGAGAGAAAACTGGTGGTTGCCAGGCAAGGGGTTAGAGTGGTCGGGTGAAACAGGTGAAGGGGAGTAAGAGATACAAACTTTCAACTATTATAAAATATACAGCATAAGAAATATAGCCAATAATACTGCAATAATTTTGTACGGTAACAAATGGTTACTAGACTTATTATGGTGATCATTTCATAATAGCGTATTTGATTTCAAATGATTAGGTGGTACACCTGGAAGATAATATAACATTGAATGTCAACTATACTTCAATTTAAGAAACCACAATTAAAAAAAAAGGGAGTGCCCATCGTGGCACAGCGGGAACGAATCCGACTGGGAAACATGAGGTTGCGGGTTCGATCCCTGGCCTCACTCAGTAGGTTAAGGATCTGTCATTGTCATGAGCTATGGTGTAGGCCGGCGGCTGTAGCTCTGATTCGACCCCTAATCTGGGAACTTCCATATGCCACGGGTGTGACCCTAAAAAACAAAACAAACAAACAAGAAAAAAACAAATAAACTAACTACATAAAAGAATATCATGTATGGGAAAAAAGAAAAAAAAGTCTCTCTCCTCTCCCCCATGGCAATCAGTGTCTTCTTTCTTTTTTTTCTGAGTTTTCCAATATTTTGGGATTGAGTGTGTATGACTTTATAAACAAGCTTTTTGAAAACAAAATAACTGCTTTTCAATAACATGGATGACAAGGAGAGAGCTTTAAACTGTTTGAGGATGCAGAGCAGATCATTTTAAAATATGCAAATGACTACAATACAACGTGCTAAACACTCCCACAGCTTAGTGTTTTTTTCCTAAGCCAGAAAAAGGGTGAGGAAAAAGGGGAACTATATCAGGACACCAGACTGGCACTTTGAGGAATTTCCTGAGTCATTCTGGCTTTAGAAGTTTCCCCCTGCACTGGGAGAGACTGCTATAAAGATCCAACGAAGGGAGAAAAGAGGCAGGTAGCCAGAGATGGCTGTTTAAGAATTGATCTGGAACATTCCAGAGCTCAGCACATTCCAGAGCATCCCAAGGAGGCAGAGAGAACCTAGGAGCAAGTGTACCCATGGTCTCCCATGCCAACCAGAAATGGGAATAAGCCATCAGTGGTCGCCAAGCTGGGCAGTGACCTTGCAGAAGATCTTGCAGGTAACAGGTGGGGTCTGCCCTCAGCGGACACGTGTGCTGCTTGGTGTGACTGTGTTGCATCTCACAAAGGAAAGTGGTGCAAGAGCCCTGTCTCAGCGGAGTTAGGACCTTGGCTCTGCCCCCTGCTGCGGTGACGCCGTGACCTCCATGGATGCTGGGCGTGCTCTCTGCAGAGAGCCTTCCACTGTCAGCACTTTCAGGGATCTTGTCAGCTGCAGGGAGGGGTGTGTCCGCAGTCACACCCTGCTGTGGGTAGCTCGCATCTAATGGCTGATGGTGGCAAAGGCCCAACTTGAGACAACTTTAAAGGACCAGGAGTTCCCTGGTGGCACAGTGGATTAAGGATCTGGCATTGTCACTGCTGTGGCTCAGTTCGCAGCTGTGGCACGAGTTGGTCCCTGGCCCCAGAATTTTCTATGCCACGGGCACAGCCCCAAAAAGGGGGGGGGGCATTCTAATTCCAGAGCTTTCCACGCAGTTATGTAAAACTAAGTTTCAGCCACACTCAGCCTTCCCTTATGCCTATATCTGCATCCTTCACCTCCTTTTACAGCTGCAGATTAAGAGCACCTCTAATAAACCTCCTGCATCCCCGACTCTATCTCAGAGCCTTCTTCCCAGGGAACCTACCCACGGCCATCTGCTAACGATACTGGCCTCGGACACCGTAATCTCTTTGTGCATTTATTCCCTTTCTGTAAAATGGAGGTGAGAAGAATGCTCACCTAACCTGCTGGTTGTGAACATTAAATAAGATACGTACAAAGTGTCTAGAGCAGTGTTTAGCATGCAGTAAGCACTCAATAATTGTTACCTATTATCGTTTTGATTAGTTTTCCACCCCTGAACATAATGTCTTGTTAGGAGGGGTTCTGCTAAAAAAAAATAGTCATTTCTACAAGTTCTAATCATGCCTGGGCACCACCCATATCTACTTGTGGCAGATACTGTCCATGTGTCCTAGGTCACCTCTCCGCCCTTCTCTGTCCTGCTCTGTGCCTGGGAGGCGGACCCATGTGAACTGCACCCCAGGGCTCCTGTGCTCGGAAACTTCTGGTGGGTTCAGCCAGCGAGAAGCCCCAACAGGAGGTAGAAAGAGATGAGGAGAGTTAGGTGTCGGTGTTTACTCTGGGCTGTTTGCCTTGGGCTGGATGTGTGACTTCAACCTAGAGTCTCAGGTCCTTGCAAGGTAGCTGTCATCACATGGGTTTCTCCTTTGAATTCCAGTAACTGCTACTTCCTCTCACCCCTTTAAACCTAGGCAGTCCCCACCCCAAATCTGCTATTAAAATTCACAAAACATTCCCCAGCCCTTACAGCATCCTTGCATCCCACCCACACCTTAATAAATAGCCTCCTTATTAAACTCTCTTCAAATGATGCAATCTGTGTCACCATCTTTTCCTTCTGGAACACTGACTGAGATTTTATTTTGCTTTTGTTCCCCCTCTTTTTACTGAAGTGTAGTCGATATAGAATACCATCTAATTTAGAAGTGTACAACAAAGCGGTTCACAACTTTTAAAAGTTATACTCCATTTATGGTTATTATATCAGCTATCGTCCCTGTGTTGTGCAATATATCTTTGGAGCTTATTTATTTTAAACTCATTTTCATCCAGAGAAGTTAACTGAGTCCACACTGTGAACCAAACAACGTGCTTAGCACCCTTCCCGAACCTAAATCAACTCAGCCTTTCAGTGTGACAGCAGAGATGGTCCCCAGATCCCTGGGCTTGAACACGAAGAGGGGGTTCACCCCCCTGGGAAAACAGGACCCAAGAGTTTATATCACACCAAGATGCTCCTTAACTACCCACATGCCGTTTCTTTCCAAGGTAGTTCCATTCCCAAACTCGGCTAGGGAAATCGGGATGATCCCGTTCTTGGCTTTATTCACCGAGCACCGTGCAGAATTTGGAAGTTGAAACCCAGTCAACATAAATTGTAGCTCCAATTATTTTTATGAGACCAGCTGTTCTTTCCCCATAAATGAGGCCTGGGGAGGAAGAGGGTAATGCTCAAGCCAAAGTTATTCTTTTCTTGCCGGTGGAATGTGGGGCAGGGTAAGCCCTGGGTTCAAAAGCACCTCGTGGTGCTCCAGCCTCCTGCACGATAACCACCTACTTACCACCGCACGCGCCTGGTACCCCCGAAGAAGGAAGCCCCAGGACAGCCTAGTCGAAGTGGACAGAGTCAGCAAGACAGATCCTCAGCCCGTTTGTTCTAAAGCCTGACACTTATGAATTCCCACTGAAAAGGAGCCAACTGAATCCACTCCGAGAAGAGTCCAAAACAGCCGGTGCTTTTCCCCCTCCGGGGAAACCTGTCCTTTGTCCAAGTTCCAATTTCCTTCCTGCACAGTGTGAAGTTGTGGCGGAAACAGTCAACCCTGTTGATTTTGCCTTTAATATAACCCTGGCCAGAGGAACGAGCCCTGACAGAAGGCTGGGTTCCAAAGGCAGCCGCTGCGAGACTGGGATCTGGGATCTGAGCATGTGGCTGTGGCTACTTCGTGAAGGCTGATGGCCCTGGGAGAGTTTGGGGTGTCTGTTGCATTGCCTTGCATGTGACTTCCAAGGGCTTATCAGCCCCTGGTATCTTTCCATCAGCCTCTTGCTATAGATCCCTCATGAAAAGAAGAGAAGAGAAAAGAAAAGAAAAGAAATAAAATAAAATAAAAATGGATAGGCTTGATGGTGAGGGGAGTGTAATTTATTAGTCAGAATAGAGGTATAGCCACTATAGCAAAGGCCAAAATAAATGGGGCTTAAACAAGATACAAGTTTCTTTCTTTCCAGGATAGCAGTCAGAGCAGAAGCGATCCAGGGCTGTTGAGGCTGCTTCCCAGAGTGAGAGACCAGGCTCGTCACCTTGGGTTTCTTTCTCTGCAATAGTCAACATGAGGTTTCCCCATCATGGTCCAAGAAGGCTGTTGCTCACGCAGCCAATGAGAAGAGGGGAAAGAAGTAGAGAGCACATTCAAGCTTTTGGATGTCACAACCAGGAAGTCACTCTTTCTCACATCCCATTGGCCGGATTTAGTCACATGGCCACAGAGAGATTAGTCTTTATCTGAGTGGACCATGTGCCCCACTACCACCTGGGAGTCTTTGCCAGTGGAACAGTCTAATACAATGGTTAAAAGTGTAGATTTTAGAGTCAGACAGTCCAGGGTTTGACTCTGAACTCCCCAACTTTCCTCCTATGGTCAATGAATACTGAAGCAGAAAAATCCACATAAACCCTGTGATCAGAAGAGAAATATGTGGGGCAGGGAGAGTGTAAAGGAGGGATGGGATGGAGCCTGATCAAAGAAGAGCGTGGATGTCTGGCTAAAGGGTCCTGTGGGCACTGGGGAGCCATCGGAAATGTTCGAACGGGAGAGGATGGATCGAATCAAGGCCTGACTGGAAAGGTGTGGTTTTAAGGGACATTTCCTGGGTGGGTGTGGTCCATCAGAGAACCTCATGACTCCTGACAGCTATGTGGACAAGACATTGGGCCTGGCCCGCCGTCAGCCCTCTTTGAGGAGGCTATGGGATAGAGCAGAGGTCTTAATAAAAGGCCAGAGAGTCGATATTTTCAGCTTTGCATACAAGATGGCTTGGGTTGCCACTATTCAACTCAAAGCTACTGTCATAGTGTGACAGCCACCGTAGACAACATGCAAACAAATGAACAGAGCCGTGTTCCAATAAAACTTTATTAAAAAAAAAAGACAGCAGGCCATGTTTGATCCATAAGCTATAGTCTATCAGTTCCTGATACAGAAAATTCTTTATTTTATTTATTTATTTTTTGGCCGCGCCTGTGGCATGTGGAAGTTCCTGGGCCAGAGACTGAACCTGCATCACAGCCGCAGCCGCAGCCGTATGGACTTGTTTTTTCTGAGTATGCATGCATTTAATTGTGGTAGTCAGAATGCAATTAATACAAGTAAGGAGGCTACGGCTGTGTTTGTGAGTAGGGTTAATATTAGGTTTATTATTCTTTTTCGGGTTTTACCGAAGCTAACTGATTGGAAGTCAGTTGTACTTTTTGATACTAAAAGAATAAGAGCCTCAGCAGTAAATGGATACGTAAAGGAATAGTCAGGCGACATCTACAAAGTGTCAATATCAAGCTGCTGCTTCAAATCCAAAATGGTGGCTGGACGTGAAGTGGAATTTTAACTGTCGTAGGAAACATACTGCTAGGAAAGTGGATCCAATGATTACGTGTAGTCCGTGGAAGCCTGTTGCGACGAAGAAAGCTGAGCCATAGATTCCATCTGAAATTGTAAATGGTGCTTCGTAGTATTCTGAGGCTTGTAGGAGTGTGAAGTATACGCCAAGTGCGATTGTGATGAAAAGTGCTTGGAGTGTGTGTTTGCGGTCACCTTCTATGAGGCTATGGTGTGCTCATGTGATGGAGACTCCTGAGGCTAGCAGAATGGAGGTGGGACTTCTAGGGGGTTTAGTGGGTGGATGCCTGCTGGTGGTCAGCAGCCTCCTAGTTCGGGTGTTGGGGCTAAGCTGGAGTGGTAAAAGGCTCAGAAGAAGCCGAGGCAACGCCAGATCTTTCACCCACTGCCCCATAAGGGAACTCATGAGAATTCTTTAAACTTCTGAGAATTCTTTCCTGTTGTAAAAGGAAAACTCTAGTCAATACAATGCTTGAGAAGGTGTCTTCTCTTCATACACCACCTGGTCCTCTTTTTAACCCGGCAGATTCAAGGTTTGTGGGGCCTGAAGTTTATACTATTCAGGCAGCCTATTTAAAGAAAATCAAATAAAATTATGGATGCACAATTAGGTAAGAAAGTGGATATTTAGCATGAGAAAGGAGATCACAACAAATTCTCAAAAGCTGACAAATACCAGAAATGGCACAAAATCCATTAAAATAACACAATGTGTTTATTAATGAATTGCCTGACATGCTGTATAATATTTCCCCTACATGGGGGGCAGGGCTGCTGCACACTCCACCTCTTTGTATAAACAGTTATTTTTAAATATTATTCCTTCTAGATAATTCTATCTTGCCTCTAGCAAGTTTTTTCCTCCACTCCCCACATATTTCTGGGGCAGGTGACATAGGACACGCTCGTGCAACAACCTGGGTAGTAGACATATTCCTAAAACCACCAGGACAGCCTGGCAATAACTTTCCACAGAATAACTGCATAACCACAATAAAATGTACCACCAAACCCAAACTAAACAAAGTACCTATTCAGCTTCCCCTTAGATGGATCCCTAAAGTTCCTGAGGCCAGAAATGACAGGAAGGAAAGTGTAATGGAGAGGAAGTTGGACGAGAAAGAGAAAAGGATCTTAACCCTTCCTTTTACAAGTTTTACAAAACTTATGACCGTGTATTCACATTGCCGGGCCCTTCCCAGCAGCAGAACGGGCTTGGAGGAGTGAGGGGCCCCGCGGTTTAGCAACTGATAAATCTACTATATGCCACGGTGTTTAGCACCTTCTGTGGGCACAGGAGTCCAAGACTCCCAGACTCCTTTGCGGCAGCTTTATGCTTCACCCTGGAATAGCAGTCCGTCCCATGGCAAGCCCCGTTTTCCCAAAGAAATGAAATCTGAACAGCCCAAGCTTGGTAACAAAACCGGGGTTGTGCAAAGAAAATAATTCTGCTCTGGCTTCCAGGAGTCCCTCTGGAAAATATATAATGAGTCCATGTTTAAAGACCAGAAAAAAATCCATAAGCCAAATAACTTTATTAAAAATTTTTTTGAACCTCATTTCTACAGAACCTTTGCCAGAGTCATCAAACTCCCCACCCCCAGAGGCAGAGCGATTTCAAGTTCCAGTTTAAATTTAGATGCTATTTTTTTCTGACAGCGTTTGAGAGTTAAAAGGAAACAGTCAGTTCTCCCTCTTGGATTAGAACGCATCCACAGATTCCATTTCCTGAACTTCACAGAGGAGATAAATTATGACTGAAAAAGTAGCAAACCGAAAACCAAGGCATTTGCTTCAAAGAGGGGATTTCAGATCGCTGGGAGGGAAGAATCCGTCTCAACTGTGTGTTTCAAAATCCAGGAAGAACAAAACTTCCAGAAACATTTGTCTATGTCAGAAGCTTAGCAAGATGTGGATGGGGTCAGAGGTGGGCGGGGGGGGGGCGGTCAATTCTCTTGATACATTATCACAAAGTGAAGCCTTTTCAGCTGCTGTTAGGACAATGACCACAGAGACCGCAGAAAGGAGTGTGAAATATTTTACAGCAGCATCAAGTGATGAGACTATGAAACCCTAGGGAAAGTAGCTATGTTCGTTAAGATCTAGCTTAAGCCACGTTTACCAAGAGACCTCTAAATACAGTGGCTAGCACATGATTAAAATTTGTTTTTCATGAAAGTAGGAATGTGGGTAGGTGATCAAGAGTTTGGTGGCTTACCAGTGTCAGGGACCCAGCTTCCTTCTCCACCATCTCTAACATGTGGCTTCCATCTTGTGCTCCAAAGTGGCTGCCCCCGCTCCTGACATCAAGTCTGCATCCCAACCTTCTTTCTGAGAAGGGTGAGGCGGGAATGGGAGGCTACACTTCTTCTTTCCAAGGGTGTTTCCTTGAAAAGCACACACCATCCACTTTGACTTAATACCATTACTCACTTAGAGGCAAAAGGCTGGCTGGGACATGTAACCTTTATTCTAGTTAACCAAGTATCTAGCTAAAATTTGGAGGCTCTATTAGAAAAGGAGGGGAAAGGGCCAATGAGAGATATATAATAGTCTCTGCCGTGGTAGTCAACTGGGGGTATGTTTTAAATGTATTCATTATCCCCACCAACCAATAATTCAGTGTTTGATCTCCCTGATCACCATGCATACTCTTTTGATTCACTTATTTAATAAATGTTGAGTGCCTAACCTATCCCAGCTGCTTTTCTTTTTTTTTAAGCCACAGCAACGGCATGCACAAGTTCCCAGACGAGGGTTCGAACCCGCAACCCTGCAGGGACCTGAGCCACAGCAGTGACGATGCTGTCCTTCACCTGCCGAGCCACCAGGGAACTCTTTAGTTGCTGTTCTTGCAGCAAAGTCCTTACTTTCATTGTATGTTCATCCTAGCGCGTGGACTATAAAGCCAGACATGTAAATGAATGCAGTTTTCGAAGCAGAATGGATGCTGACAAAATAACGGCACAAGGCGATGTAGATGCAGGAATGAGTGTCCACAGGGAGGATTTTAGACCGAGTGGTCCTAGAAGGCTTCTCTGAGGAGGTGGCATTGAAGAAGACACCTGCATGGTGTCAAAGAGCCAGCCTTGTGAAGACACGGTGCAGCGGAGCTGCCAACCGGAGGCGGGAATGAGCTGTTTGGACAAGAAACAGAAAGAAGGTCAAGAAAGAGCCATGAGGGGTGAAGCTGAGGGGCGGACAAGGATTAGGTCACCTGGGAGATTTGTGTGACTCTGGCCGCTGGGCAGGAACAAATAAGCAGTTTGTCTTGACTACACCCAATTTCCAGACATTGCTATGACTTTGAGGAGGGAAGAAGCAGGCGCGTTGGGTTATGCAGTTGTGATAAGACGTCCGTGAATACGTTGGCCCACTTTGTAGAGTGTGCTAGGCCCTGAGAAAACACTGCCACCCTTCCTCGGGGTTCCTTCCCCGTCAGGGCTCTCAGAAGAAACCAGAGCTGGTGCCAGGCTCCCCAGCTGACAAATAAGCATGGGGCACCTCGGAGAGGGTACGTGGCTATTCCAAGATCACACACCAAACAGTTGGGGGTAGAAAGACTGGACACTTGTCTTCAGTTTCAAAGCAATCAGTCTCAGATGGACTCCAAAAAGAAATTAGGCCTGAGGAGAAAGAAACAAAAAATGATGATGATCGGAGCTCCCGTTGTGGCTCAGTGGGTTAAGGACCCAGCGTTATCTCTGTGAGGATACAGGTTTGATCCCTGGCCTCACTAAGTGGATTAAGGATCCGGTGTTGCCGAAACCTGCAGGGTAGGTCACAGACTCGGATCTGTGGCATTAATGCGGCTGTGGCTTAGGTGCAGCTCCAGCTCCAATTTGACCCCTGGCCTCGGAACTTTCATATACTACGGGTGTGGCCATAAAAAGAAAAAAAATGATGACATCACTGAAACAAGAAGCACACATTTTTCTTACCTTGTGTGTATGTGTGTGTATATATACACAGACAGACAAACAGACATGTTAGAAAAGTTCATGTGATTCCTCTTTCCTGACTAATCACGACAGAGATACTTCTATTGCTAGCCCTGCAATATACACCCTGCTCACATTATTAAACTCTCCTCTATTACTGTTTTCAGTGTGTCATGTCTTTTACCAGGACCTGACTGATACAAACTATCTAGGGAAAAAATGGCAAAATATCAACTGTAATTTTCTGTGTGATAACGAATATATGCGATAAACATATAGTATCATGCGTGTATGTGTATAAAATATGCCAGTGCCAATTATTTGAATACTTGTGGCAGACAATGTTACTTGTCTCCCACAATCCATTCTCTCCTTCCTTTAGTAAGAGACTCCCCCCCACCAATCTTAGCTGGCTATGTGTTCATCCAGCTAAAAACTACATCTCCTAGCCTCCTTGGCAGTTAGTTATGGCCATGTGACTACGTTCAGGCCAATGGGATGTGATCCGAGAGAACAGGCCTGACACGTGACACCATGGAGTGGCCATTCCAACCCTGGTGGCTTCTACTAGGACTGGTACGAGAGGGAGAAATAAAACTGTCTTATTCAAGTTACTATCCGTTTGAGGCTTTGTAGCCATGATTGCCCCTGGATCTATAATTCAGATATCAGACTAAGTCGGGATGTTTATGCCAAGAAAGAGAAAGATAAGTTCTCAAAGCACCTGGGGAGAAGGGACACGAACTTCCATTTCTGTTTCTTTCATCTGGGGATCCGCCGGCCCAGACTCCCTTGCCTTTTGCCCCTCACCCTATCCTTCTGTAAAATGCAGTTATCTTCCTGCTGTCAGGGTGGGCTTGGCAGAGCAGTCATCAATGTCAGGAGCAGGCATTATAGCCTCGTGATGGGCTGTAATGGGTACCAGCAAGACACAACTTGGGTCAGACAACTTGTGTTCGAATCCTGGCTCAGTCACGCACTGGCTTTTACAAGAGATTAGCAGGATCTGTTTGATCATAATTGAAAAAATGGTTCGAGAGCCAAAGAAGAAAGTGCTTTCAAATTCTGAAAGCTGGTTAAATGACACAGATCTGTCTCATGGGAGAAGATGATGGGGTGTGTGAAGAGTCCTCCGGGGGGCGGTCAGAGCCATCAACACCTTGCTCACCATTCTATTTATTGACTTCCACTAGATTCAAGCGCGTCGGGAGGGATGGAATCACTCCAGTATTTGAATCAGCCCCGAAGTCCGTTCTGCCTTTTGTTAAAGGGGAATCTTTGCTTCCTGGAGATGCTTAAGAAATGATTCAAAGCAGATATGTCTGGGAGATGGCGGGAGAGAGGGAAAAGTGCTCTCAGCAAGAGCCCTGGGAAGAGTAAACACAGAGGGAGTTTCTGCCCCATGAAACCAAAAGAGCATGTAGTGAGTCACCGTACGTGCTTTCTTGCCAAGATTACAAGGAAGGGTTAAATAGGAGGAGGCAGTTGAGTCAGGCTCATTGTGGAGATCAGGGACCAGGGGAAAAGTATTGATTTCCTCAGAGCTACTTTGGACTGACCCATTAGTTCAGGCTCACTGAGAAGGTGGAAAATATGCAAGTTGCACCTGGCTACAATTTTAATGCTCCCTCACTAGGACCATCCAATATCTTCCAAATGAATGCATGGAGGACGGGTCTGGGGGCTCAGTGAGAGGTGGTCCAGGCACCAGTGAGCTTCGGACAGATGCATCTGTGAAATCGCTTTCCTCAGTCCTGGTGACAGAAGGGACACTTGCTGAATGTGGATCAGCTCTTGAATGGAATGCCGCTTAGGAGGGAAGAGGCTTACATTTCTTAGCCCCATTCTAGCTCAGACTCTAGAACCCAACCTTGACCTTCCTATCTCTTACCCACAGAGTGAATCTGGATTCACCACATTTTAGTTTTTAGTTAAAGCATTCTAATGGATTTAGAATGTTGTGTTAGTGTTCAGATGTACTGCCAAGTGATTCTGTTACATATCTGAAAATATAACAAAATGTTATTATATTTACACTTATTGCTTCTCTTTTTCAGATTCTTTTCCATTGTAGGTTATTATAAGATATTGAGTATAGTCTCCTGCATTTTGCAGTAGGTCCTTGTTGTTTGTCTACTTTATATACTGTAGTGTGGATTCATCACCTTCTAATCTGGCCTGAAATCATTTTGTTCGTTACCAAGATGTTAAGAGTCATGCCGCATGGGTTCGAATTCCATTTCTAGCACTCGCTAGCAATATGTCCCCAAGCAGACGACTCACACACTCTTGGGCTGTATTTTTCCTGTCACTAAGGTAGAGGCCATTATAGTCCTACCTTACGGTTTGGTTTTTAAGGTTAAGTGAGTTCATCCATGAGAAGGGCTTGGCAGAGAGCCCTGGTTCACAGAAATGCTCAATATACTTTAACAACCTTATGACTGTTTTATGTATATTTCGCCTTCGATAACAAGCAGATTCCAAAGAATCAAGTACATGGAGGGGGAGAAAATGGAGATGTATTGGGTCAAGTTTTTGTATTTTACCAGAATGAAAGTAGTATGGATCTGAAAGAGATGGAGACAAATTCAGATGCATATTGTGGAGTTCCCTGGTGGCTCAGTGTATTAAGACCTGGCATTGTCACTGCTGTGGCCCGTAGTCACTGCTGTGGTGTGGGTTCAGTCCCCGGCCTGGGAACTTCTGTATGCCTCGGGCGTAGCAAAAAAAAAAAAAAAGTATATGGTAACCCTGAGAGCCATCACAAAGAAAATTAATATAGTAAAAATATCAACAAAGCGATTAAAGCAGTCCACTAAAAACTAACATGAATGGGGGAACCAGCTCATCTTGTGTGTGGCCTCTCAAAGGTCTTTGACATCTTTCCAGAGGGCGGTGACTCTGGCACCAGAAAGAACTGAGATCCGATCCCCATGCTGCCTATTCCGCTGGGACTTGGGTGAGTTCCATAACCTCAGTGAGCCTCAATGTGAATGTCTATAAAATGGGGATAATAATATCTTGATGGGTTATTTGAGAATTACATTTTCTTAAATGTATGGAATTTGGCATCAAGTGTGGTGTGGAACAAAGAAAGAGCTCAGTAAATGACACCTTTGAGGACAACAGCAATGATGGTGAAGATGGAGAGGATGCTGATGGCTGTGACATGTCCCGGCTGCTGGGAAGCTGTCCCTGAACAGCAAAGAGGTGTCCTCCGTGCTCCATGGTCTCCTGAGCCTCCCCTATCGTGACACAGACCTGGCATTGTCCTTGCTTTTGACTCATCAGTAGGCAATAAATTCTTTGTAGGCAGCAACTGTGTCCTGTCCATCACTAAAGCTCGGACACCCAGCCTAGGATTTGACACACTGGGTGTGGGGTATCCACCCAAAGCTCCATCCTTCTGAAGCACCTTCCTTATCTCTCCCGGGGATTGCTATTAGAATGACACAGAGCTGCGTATGCATCTAGGATCTCCTACAGACTAGCTGTGTGACCTGGGTCAAGTCACTTAACCTCTCTGTGCTTCATTCCTCTCACCTATGGAATTGGGGAGGGGGGCAGTTAATAACTGCTCCTACCCTAATCGGTTTGTTGTGAACATGAAGTCATAGAATAAATGTGCAAAAGTTCAGCCCACTCATTCATCAAATATACATTGAGCGCCAACTCCGCGAAAGGCGATATTCTGGAAGCTGGGGTACCACAGAGGGAAAGTTGCTGTCCCCACGAGGAAAGGCACACCGCAGACAAAAAAGGATCCAGCTGAACGCCTAATAGGTTAGTATAAGATATTATGGTAAGGGGAGCCAGTTGAGAATAGCACTCAATAAATATTTATCATCCTCGCTAACATCTTACCCTGAACATACCCACCAGGGAAAACAGAAAAGCAACCAAAGCTTGGGACCCTGGAGAGTTTTGGTCCGGGGCTTTTTCTCCAGTCGTGGGCAGAGGCTCGTTCTGGCTCTCACACCCCTGGAGCTGGTTCCTCCGCTGCCAGAGTCCGCCCCCTCCTCCTGGGGGAAGAGCAAAAGCCCACTTTTCATGACACCTGTAGTAATCCTTGGTGGAATGTATCTGAAAAGATGCAGGAGAAATTCTTAAAATATATTTCCCCCCAACCACAATATATTCCATATGCTTGCAAACGGTCGGGGAGGAAGCCTGGTCCGCTCAGTTACCTCTGGTAAATGTTTCTCTCCCACACTGGGGAAACCCTTATCAGGGGGCACTCCTACCTGACAGCTGGAAGGAATTTAGGAGAAAATGCAAAGTGCCGTTTGCAAAAAAGGAATCAAAACCGCAAGAGGACTTGAGGGCTTCTCTCAAAGTGAAAGGGTTTAAGGCTTCAGACTGATCGGCCTGGGTAGAGGGGGGGCAGCAACTTCTGGGGAGGGGGGGAGGGTGTTGAGAGACCCTCCCCCCCACAAGGGCTCCCTGGGTGACCTTGGGAAGATCGCAGGCCCCACTGAGCCTCGGTTTCTCCCTTGGTAAAATGGCTGTGAACTCTGCGTTTAGGATTCTATTAACCACAGAGGATCCTCTGGGGAATCTGCAGCTGGTTCTGTGGTTTCTTCCTGTGGATCCCAGAGGAAGCACCCTCCAAACCAGAGGTGGGTGCAGCATGGAACAGAAATAAAGGGCAGGGAGGAGGTGGCAGTCAGTCTCCCAACTGGGAAAGACACTCTTCCAACCAGTGGTTTTTCATTTAAGGACACACTGGAATCACCTAGGGAACATTAAAAGTGTTGAAGACGCATTGCCCAGGGATGGTGCCACCTGGGTGTTAGGAAGTTTAAAAACAAAAAACAAACAAAAAAAACCTCCCCCGGTAATATTGATGCTTAAACAGAGGTGGGTTTCAGCAACTAAGGTTCCTTGACGGTATTAAATCCAATTCTTCCCGCTCCCCTTGTGCTTTGGGGCTGACAACTGAACCTCTCCAAGAGAGGCAAGTCAATGACATGCTTTAGAACAAAGAGGTCTAGGATCAAGTCCCAGTTCTGTCACTTAATCACTGTGTGACATGAGGCAAGTTAAACTCTCTATGCACTGGGAAAACGGGGGTGAACGTCACAGCGCTCACACCACAGGTGTTGCGGGATGCGTTGAGACAGGCAGCTAAAGCCTTCAGCACGTGCCTGGCACATGGTCAATGGGCAGTGATATTGCTGACTAATGATGCTTGGCAATGACCGCTCACTGATTCTCATACCTGAACACGCATCAGAAGCACCAGGAGGGCTCATTAAACATGGATCGCTGGAACGCAACCCCAGAGTTTCTGATTCCAGGGCTCTGGGGTGGGGCCCGAGTCATTGTATTTCTAACCAGTTCCCAAGTGATGCCAACCCTGTTGATCCAGGAACCATACCTTAAGAACCACTGTCATAGAAGGAAATCCAAGAACAAGGCGCCTCTCAAGCAGGGTAAAGAATCCCCCTCGTCAGAGGGTACCCATCTCTCTGAGGCTCTGAGGACCTGGAGCCATCTGATAAGTCAGGAACTTAGGTAACAGAAATTGAATTGCATGACTGGACAGGCTTCCAAGATCTATTCCTCTCCTTTCGTTTTGCACTGGGAGAAATAGAAGCTGGCGAGAAAAGACATTTGCTCAAGACCACTCATAGCGAGTCAGGAGCAATTCTACAAGAGCCAGTTTGGGTTCCTGCCTTGTTATGGAGATCCTGGGGGTGGAAGGTTGGTGGAGAGAGGCTGTGAGCCCTCCAGCATTGGTCCATCATGGGCTGTGGCCTCAGGAGCTGGGGTCTGGGGTCTCCACTCCAAAAGCTGGCTGCTGGCAGACCTGGTCCTCAGGAACCCACCCACCTGAAGAAGTGACCTGTCATAGCTTGCTAAGTGGCACATCCTATTGCAAGCACAGTGCTGAAACTTAGAACAAGGAGACCAGCCAAGAAGAAGAGCAGTAATAGCATTCAACCTGGCACAAATATGGAGACTCAGACCCTCTCTCACTACTTGGTGGGAGCCTCAACTTCTAGAACCTTCTTGGAGGGCAAATTGACAACACGGAATTTTCAAAGGGCAGAGCCGTTAGCCCAGCTTTTCCATTATTAGGAATTTACCCATTATTAGGAATTTATTACCCAAGGAAATACTCAAGAAAGTCAGCCAAGATTTCAATATATTTACATTAGCAAAGTTTATAAAAGAGGAAAGAAAATTGAGGAAATTGAAATATCCAAATAGGGTGGACTGATAAAATAGCCATTTGATCAGCTACTGTGCAGTGATTAAATAATGGTGTGTGTACATAATTAGCACGTAAAAAGATTTTAAAACACATTGTTAAACTTTAAAAAGCTAGTTACAATAACTAGGATCCCTCACAATATGTCATTCTGGATTGGTATATAATATAAATATAGATACTAATAGATAAATAGAGATAGATGAAGATAGGTGGGTGGGTGAGTGGATGGACAGATGGATGAATAGATCAATTGATAGCATTACGGTGGTCTGGTTTGGCAAGACCTTTAATTTATACACACACATGAAGTTGTGGGATTATAGAGAGGGCATACTATTTGTGGTAGGGGAAGTTAAGAAATGCCTCCCTCATTGTTTAATTTAAATATGAGCTGAACACCTGAGAGGTTAAGCAACTTGCCTGAAGCTACACAGCTGCAATAGAACCAGGATTTGAACCCAAGCAAGGCAGTTTCCAGAACTAAGCCTCTTAACACCTTTTAGTAACCTGTTTCCTCATGAGGGGTGTCTTTGACCAGAAATGACATGTTCAAGTCTGGTGTCGCCCTCTCATGAACCAAATAAACCTTAAAAATTGGTGCAGTCTTAAGTTAACTCACACACATCTCTCTGATCGCTGGCACATCTCTCAATAAACCAGTCTGCTATCTCCACTCAACAGCTGTCCCTCAGGAAAAGCCCCTAGGAACACCGAGAACCCGGGTCCTTTGGGCTGACTTGATGCATCAGTGCTGGGAAGTCTCAGGATTCACAGCTCTGGCCCTCATGGGTCCTCTCAAAGCTCCTGGACCACCATCACTGGGACGCTGGAGCGACATCCTGACGAAGCCACACCCCTCCCCCACCCGCCCTGGAGAAGAAGTGAGCGACGTTGGCACAGAGACTGAAGGCCTGTCTGCAGAGCGTCCACTGACCCCTTGCTCTGGATGTGAGCAGGCGGGTTCTGAGACTCCAGGGCCCTGCACCCATCCTGCTTTCCACACTTGCTTGCACAACAGGGACATGGAATGACCATTGCCCTTCTTTGCTCCTTTTCCCTTTCGGAAGTTTAGTCCCACAGACAGAAAACAAAACTGTGGTCCCCAAAAGGGAAAGGGGGGGAGGGATAAATAAGGAGTTCAGGCTTCACAGATCCACACTACTGCATATAAACCAGATAAACAACAAGGACCTCCTGTGTAGCACAGGAAACTATATTCAATATCTTCTAATAACCTACAATGGAAAAGAATCTGAAAAAGAAGAAGCACGTGCATATATGTACAACTGAATCACTGTGCTGTCCACTTGAAACTAACACATGGTTGTAAATCAACTCTGCTTCAATATAGATAGATGCTAGATAGATAGATAGATAGATAGATAGATAGATAGATAGATAGGTGACAGATAGATGATGATAGATAGAGCTGAGTCCACACTCTACCAGAGACAGTACGAGGATGAGTCTGGCACACACCCACCACCTCTCCAGCATCTGTATAATGGAAATTATGATGATGCAGCAATGAGGATAAAGGGAACCCTGCATACAAAGTTTCAGTGTATGGGAGGCACGCAGCTAATGCTTATTTCCATATCCTCCCTCCCTCCGATGGGAGAAGAGCTATGATCAGACTTTCAGGGAAGAAATGCATTTAAAACAGTTTCTGATTTCAATCCCAAATACCTTGAGGCCAAAGCCTGGGTGTGAGGAGTCAGCTCTTTTAGGACTTAGGGAGGTGGGGATGAGGTGGGGGCGGGGGAGAAGGAGGGCTGAGCTTTCCCAAGCAAAAATGTCAATCCGTGTGCTTTTTTCTCCCATTCCCAGCGATCCCCTCGGCTCCTGGGGAAACAGAAGAAACACGTGGCCTCTACACGCAGGGCACACTTCCTTTTGGAAAAACAGGGGGGAGGAAAATCCTTATGGCTTTGATTTCCTAATGTCTCATTATTTCATTCACATTGGGAACAGAAATACAAATGAATCAAAATTCATGAAGATGCTCACCTCCCCAGCTTGGATTTTTTTTTAATCCTATTTTTTTAATTGCTCAATGAATTTTATTACATTTATAGCTGTACAACGATCATCACAACCCAGTTTTAGAGCATTTCCATCCCAAACCACCAGTGCATTCCCCGCCAGCCCCCCAACCTGTCTCATTTGGATAGCATGAGTTTTTCAAAGTCTGTGAGTCAGTATCTGTTCTGCAAAGAAGTTCATTGTGTCCTTTTTCAGATTCTACATGGAAGTGATAGCATTTGATGTTAGTGTCTCATGGTCTGACTGACTTCACTTAGCGTGATAATTTCCAAGTCCATCCATGTTGCTGCAAATGCCATTATTTCTTTCCTTTTAATGGCTGAGTAATATTCCATTGTGTATATGTACCACATCTTCTTTACCCCTGCTTGGATTTTAAACAGAACATGTTCTAGGCTCTGACTTCTATAGCCATACGCACTGTTTTCCACCACGTAGGTGCTTAAGTGCCATAGGAGCCCGAAAAGACCATTTTTCATCACTGCCTTTCACTTACCTAAGAGTCTCCGGTAAAAAACTGGTTTCTTGGAGTTCCCGTCGTGGCTCAGTGGTCAACGAATCTGACTAGGAACCATGAGGTTGCAGGCTCGATCCCTGGCCTTGCTCAGTGGGTTAAGGATCCGGTGTTGCCGTGAGCTGTGGTGTAGGTTGCAGACGCGGCTCGGATCCCGCATTGCTGTGGCTGTGGCGAAGGCCGGCGGCTACAGCTCCTGTTAGACCCCTAGCCTGGGAACCTCCATATGCCGCGGGAGCTGCCCTAGATAAGGCAAAAAGACCCCCCCCCCAAAAAAAAAAAAAAACGGTTTCTTGAATAAGCCATGGTCTCTCACAGCCCCAGCCACTCATGCAGGCTCTTCCCTCTGCCCAAGACACCTTTCTACCCCCAACACCATGTCTATCCCTTCAGCCTTCAGGGAGCTAGGCCGGATCGTCACCATTTCTCAGAAGCCTTCCCTGACCCTTCAGTCCACGTTAAAACCATTATATCACCCAGTACATCTTCCAAAACACTTTGTACTCTTAACGTCATCAATTGTCTGTATTCTGCACTCATAATATCCATAACAACAGGGACGCTGTCTGCCTGTGCATTTGTTTATCTCTAGCACGCAGTGGTGTGTTTATCCAAAATTGTTGCTCAATTAATGTACATTTCTAGTCCCACCTGTATGAATTTACTGCAATCTAAACAAAACCCCAAGGGGAAGAGGCTTGGATGGTTCCAGAGTTTCTAAAAAACGAGCAGAGGGGGGAAAACATTTTTAACAAAGAATGTTTTGACAGGTAACCTCTTAAGTACGCATTTTCTAAAACCTCGTTCCCTAGCCTGGATCAGCTTTCACTACTTCCCCCAGTTCTTGCTCTAATACCCAAACCGGGGAAAGGTCATAATTCACAGGAGTGATATCTGCAGATTAAAATAAAAACAGCCACATTCTGCAAGTAACCTGGACATTGGGCCAAACGTCTTGGCCAGGAAAATACGTGAATGTCGGATGCTTCACAGGACACGGCCAGATTCCTTTTATTCTCCCAGAAATATAACAGGGCAGTCCACGTTCTGGTTTGGATGTCTTCCCACTTTCTGGAGTAAAGGGAAACACAATAAAAACCTGGACGATGATCTCATGGACTCCTCGATTTGTCAAGATGTATCTCTTCTAAGTGCCCTTCTTTCTTTTTTTTTAAAGGTTTGAGATGCTTCCAACATATTTATAAAAAGCAGCAGGCCTCTTCAAAGTTAGGAGGCGATCACAGACCTCCGAGAAAGGGAGGGACAACAAGATTGCTTTGCAGTCTCCAGTGGAGGTGGGAAAGGAAGTCCAGTCTGAGCCACGAGGGAGATTGGGAAGCGCGGACTCTGGGTACCAGCGGCGGCTTCTCCTTTGGAACCACGAGCTACCAGAGTTAACATCTGCTTTTGAACCTTGGGAACCTGGCTGGTGATTGGGTCTGAAGTGTGAGGCCTGGCAGACAATACCTGACACTTAATACCTAAACCATTTTCTTCTTCTAAATCTTTTTTCCCTCTGTATTACACATGTTTAAGAGAATGTATTATTAGCCATCAAGAAGATATTTTTAATATATTGCCTATTCCCTTACGACTACAAAAGAACTCAAAGTTTTCATATCTGTCTTCCCTGTCATATCTAAGTGTGTACACACACACACACACACACACACACATCGTTACATTAAAAAATAGATATTACTAGATGAACAGTTTTGCCAACTGACTTATTTTATTCTTTTTTTTTAACACCAGTAGACAGGGAAATGTCCTGCCTTTTCCTACCTGTGTAAGTTTGCAGGCATTATTTTTTTCTTTTTTTTGCCTTTTTATAGAGCTGCACCCACGGCATATGAAGTTCCCAGGCTAGGGGTCAAGTGGGAGCAGCAGCTGCCGGCCTACGCCGCAGCCACAGCAACCTGGGATCTGAGCGGCCTCTGTGATCCTTAATCCACTGAGCGAGGCCAGGGATTGAACCAGTATCTTCATGGATACTAGTTGGGTTCTTAACCTGCTGAGCCACAACAGGAACTCTGAGATGTTAATTAATTTAAACACCCTGAGCTTCCATTTTCTCATCTCTGAAGCAGTGCTAAAAATAGCACCCACTGTATAAAGTTGTTTAAGGCTGAATTAACATAATACCTGGCAACCGCCCAGCACCAGGTGAACACTATACATGTGTGTATGTGCTATGTTCGTCTTTCCACATAATTAAGTTGTCTTTTTCCATGTCCTTTTAAAAATCTTACATAAAATTCTATTGTATAGATAACCGGTTTAATAAACCCATCCCTCTCTGTCAAACACAGGCTCATTTAAAACATGTTTAAAATTCTTTGACATATTTATCCTCATTTGATTCTTATAATATCCCTGTGGGATTGGTATTAGGAATGTGGATGATAAAAGCTAATCTTCTACAGTAAGGATTAGCAAACATTTTCTGTAAAGGGCCAGATGCAATTTTTTTATTTTATTTTTTTTGCTTTTTGGGCCTTATGGTCTCTGTCCCAACTACTCAATTCACTCCTTGCCATTCCTGCTCTGGTGCAATGGGATCGGCAGCATCTCTGCGCTGCCAGGACGCAGGTTTGATCCCCAACTGGCACAGTGGGTTAAAAAAGGATCCAGCGTAGCTGCAGCTGTGGCTTAGGTCACAACTGTGGCTTGGGTATCTGATTCCTGGCCTGGGAACTTCCGTATGCTGCGGGGTGGCAAAAAAAAAAAAAAAAAGCAGCCAGAGACAAAACATAAATAAATGGGCGTGGTTATTCTTCCATAACATGTTATTTACACGGGAAAGGTGGCTGGCAAATCTGACCGATGAAGCCAACCCCAGGATACTGAATGGCAGGCTCTGTTCTAAGAGCATCTCCTAGATAATCTGACTTTATGCTCCCAATGACTCTATAGGGGTAGATATGTGTATTATACCCATTCTGCAGATGGGAAACTCAATAGGATTACAAAGCAGATACACCGTGGGGTCAGAGCTCACCCTAACCTTTCCCAAACTGCCTGTTCAGTCCTGCCTGTTCCTTCTTAGCCTGCCTCAGCCTCTGGAACCTTTTTCCAAGCCGAATCCCACCACCCATCCTTCAAGAGCCTGGGACTAACTGCCGAGCTTTGGTTTACGAGGACCGCAGATGTCCCAGGCAAGCCCTCGGATTCCTCGCTTCCAGGGCAACTGCACAGCCGGTTAGGAAGTGTCTCTGGGAGGAGGGATGCTGGGGAGGGGGTTGCAAACCCTGTTTTTAGTCTCTTCCTTAGCCATTCTAGCAATAAATTCCAAAAATGATCCTGCCCCAGCCCCAATCATGTCAAGATTTTATGCTTTTCTGTGAAGCTCTGGTCTCGGAGATCAAAGTCAGAGGCACAGCCCCTGGGGATCCAGTGGAGAACTTCCAGAAGAGATTCATTCATATCCAATAGGAACTTGCAGCGACCCCAGCTCACACGTGTGCCTTTTCCTCTCACCAATAGCCTTGGAGCAGGTCTCTGCACCCGAGCACGAGACCGTCCCCACGCATTCTCTTAATTTATGGCCCGAAGAGGCAGGGTTAGAACATTCGAGAGGATTTCTTGCACAAAACGCATCTGAGAGTTTCAAAGTTCCAGGGAAGGGTCAGGCAGCAGCCTTCGCTTATGTTTTTTCCAAAATGCAGCACCCTGTGGTTTTTTTTTTATCCTAGAGAAAAAAGAGGTACCATAGGATGGCTGTTTCTCTCTAGTCAGTTTGTCCAGCTGATAACAGGAAGGGACCTCAAAGTGTAAATGTCACAATTAAACCCTGTCTAGATGAGCAAACTCATCAAGGAACAGTAGGTCCAACCTTTAGTTTTATAACTACTCAATTAGGTGGCTGCCTAAGCGTCAGACATTAAATCTTTGGGCCAAGCATCTATGCAGAACTTCCTGGGGTCTTTCTTCCCCCTCTGACTCTTAAGTTTATATATTGGTAAATATCTTTAATTTCACTGTGTGTTAACATCAGAATATTGACATGAGTGCTTATACACCACGCAGAGGGGTTGAGAGGAAAGTTAAAACACTGAGAACCAGGTTTTCTAACTTGTAAAGAATATTTCCAACTTGATGGAAGGTTTTGCCAAAAAAAAAAGGAAGAAAAATCAGGAAAAAGAATGTGTTGTCAAATCATTTTGAGAAATGCAGCCTCTGCTTTACCCTTCTGGAAATTCATAAGGTACATTAGCATAATAAAGGCTCTGAGAAGTCCTGCAGAAAAAAGATACTAGTGGCCTTTTGTTTAACTTAGCACTTTCTATGAAACATGCACATGGTAAGTATTAGCATCCCACAACCACATTACAGTGGGACTCATTTTAGGAAACCTTATTTTAGATCAACGCTCTTTGCATGGGCAAATCATCTACTGATGGCAGGGTTACAAATGCAGTTTTATTGCTACCTTTACACTCTCTCTGTATACACCAAAATTTACCCATAGGATATGAATTTCTTTTTAACTCAAGAGATTAAAATAAATATGTGAATAGGTAGGTAGTAGATAGACAGATGGATGGCTTGTAGCTATTCACCTCTGTGAAAATTAATAAAGGGAAATCTTGCTAAAATGAAGTCAGGAAGCCAGAAGGAGGAGCTCTCACATGCTTATCTCTCGAGGTCAATACAGTTTGCAACAGGAATAGACTAGACCTTGCATCTCTGGCAGGATCCAGCAGGAAGTGAGACTACTACTCCCGGCAAGAGGGAAAAAGTTTTCTCCTTGCCTAGTAACAGCTTAGCCAATGAAAAGCCACTATACTTTGAACTCCCAGTTTCCTCCAATGGATTCTTAGTTTAGAACAGCCCCTCCCAATTTCCCCTTCTCCTCTATAAAAGTTTCCTCTACTTTGAGAATCAAGCTTGCATGTGGTTCTTCATAACTGCATGTCCCAAATTGCAAATGTTTGCTGTGCCCAAATAAACCCATTTTGCTGGTAAAAAATAACTACCTGTTTTATTGTTCAAGGTTAACACTTCTAAATCCATTCTAAGAAAATAATCTGAAGTATGAAAGCAACTTTATGCATAAAAATGTTCATCTCTGAGCTTCTACCCATGCCTCAGTAGGTTAAAGAACCCAGCATTGCTACAGTTGTAGCCTAGGTCACAGATCTGGCTCAGCTTCAATACCTGGCCCAGGAACTTCCATATGCCTGGGATGCAGTGGTTAAATAAAACAAAAAAATGTTCACCTCTGGGCCACTTATATTACCAAAACATTTAAAATTCCATGTATATTCATGCAATGGAATATTATTCAATCATTTTAGAAGACAATGTCAGAGTTTTTTATGACATAAAAAACACCCATGATATAATACTAAGTCAAAAATCATGGTACAGAATTATGTTTATTTTTCTCAAATATGCAAAAAAAAATGTATCCACAGAGAAAACATAAGGCAACATGGGTTAACTGAGATTGCCCTGGATAGTTGAATTATGATTTACTTTATGTTCTTCTTCATGCTTTTAGATTTTCAACAGCTGGAGTTCCCATCACAGTACAGCAGAAACAAATCTGACTAGGAACCACGAGGTGGCTGGTTTGATCCCTGGCCTCGCTCAGTGGATTAAGGATCTGGCATTGCGTGAGCTGTGGTGTAGGTTGTAGATCCGGCTCGGATCCTGCATTGCTGTGGCTGTGGTGTAGGCCCGCAGGTACAGCTCCGATTCAACTCCTAGCCTGGGAACCTCCATATGCCGTGGGTTCAACCCTAAAAAACAAACAAACAAAAAAACAGATTTTCTACAGTAAACACATATTTCAGGAAAAACCTTTGATTTTGCAATTTACAGTTTTATCTAACAGGGAGGGGGAAATATATTTGCATGCCAGATTAAATTACTTATGCTATAGCGTTACAGTGGTACCAAGCATTAATTGTGATGGGCCTGAGAACGTGGAGATGCAGAAGATGGGGATTCTATAAAGGTCAGCTCCTAATTTTTCCAGATTAATAGAGGGTAGGGTTGCCAGATTTAGCAAACAAAAATGTAAGACCCACCTCCCAGTTAAATTTGAATTTTACATCAATGAATATTTTTTGCATTTGTAAAAAAAAAAAGGTATTAATATTGCATTGGAGAAATAAGGAGACAAATAAAACCCATAGAAAATTGGCTATGTGTGGAGTTCCCATCGTGGCTCAGTGTTTAACACATCCGACTAGGAACCATGAGGTTGCGGGTTTGATCCCTGGCCTCACTCAGTGGCCAACAATCCAGCGTTGTGTGAGCTGTGGTGTAGGTCGCAGATGTGGCTTGGATCTGGCGTTGCTGTGGCTCTGGAGTAGGGCAGCGGCTACAGCTCTGATTCGACCCCTAGCCTGGGAACCTCCACATGCCGCAGGTGCAGCCCTGAAAGGACAAAAGACAAAACAAAACAAAACAAAAAAAAGAAAAGAAAATTGACTATGTGCTTACAAATATCTTAGTGATAATGTAATGGAGTGATCCTAACAGAAGAAAAACACTTGTATCCTGATTTTGTAAATATTTGTTCAGTAGTATATATATATATACTATATATATATGGTTTTCTTTTTTTTTTTTTTTGTCTTTTTGCCTTATCTAGGGCCGCACCTGTGGCATATGGAGGTTCCCAGGCTAGGGGTCTGACAGGAGCTGTAGCTGCCGGCCTTCACCACAGCCACAGCAACGGGATCCGAGCCACGTCTGCAACCTGCACCACAGCTCACGGCAACGCCGGATCCTTAACCCACTGAGCCAGGCCAGGGATCGAACCTGCAACCTCATGGTTCCTAGTCGGATTTGTTAACCACTGAGCCACGATGGGAACTCCTATATATGGTTTTCAATGAATAATTTTTAGATGAGCACTCCCATGCAGTATTTGGAATATGCTTATACTAAAAAAATGTTGTTTGGAGTTCCCTTGAGGCATGTGGGTTAAGGATCTGGTGTTGTCACTATAGTGGCTCAGGTCGATGCTGTGGTTTGTGTTTGATCACTGGCCTGGGATCTTCTACATGTCATGGGCGTGGCCAAAAAAGTGCCGATTATTTACAATTCAACTTTGACTATACATCTTGTCTCTTACCTGGTGACCCTGTAGGGTGGACACCTGCCAGCTGGTCTAGGAAGATGACATCCCCGCTGGGCATTCAGGTAGGTTTTGACTCCTCCCCGTTTTTCACATCACCAAGGTGGGTACTGGCTGACTTTAATCAGCTGAGCATGTAGCGCCACCTGGAAAGCAGGATTCCTTTTGTAGTTAAGGCTCTTAACCTCTTTTCCATTCATTCAATCAACAAACCCTGTGGTCCATCCACTCTGTGCTGGCCATGGTGATGGATGCCCAGATGGGAGCATGGGTGTGACAGATGGGGGCAGTTAGCGTGGTTGGGTGAGTTTGACCACTTGGGGTCTGGTCAACTCCATGTCTCTACCCCCATCACATCAGTGGCTCCCACCATCCCATTCTGCCCTGTACACTCAGGAAGAAAGAGGGAGACAGTACTAGGGAATGCATTTCTCCTACAAACACACACACACACACACACACACACACACACACACACACACACACACACCATTTGTTTTTCCACCATCATGACTACATATGAGGGGCTGGAGTAGGAGTAAGGATCAGACCCCAGCTCGAAGGGAGGTGAGGGACGTCCTGGCAAATGTCATCCACATCATAACCCTACTTCACGTGCATCCTGATGGCGGCACTGGGCACTTTCTCCTCTACCAGGTCAGGGAGCAGATCTCCTACAGCCATGTGGCCTGAGGCCAGGGGGACTGCATGCCTGGATGGACAGAGGAGGGGGGAGAGGAGGAGGCCACTTAGCATGGTTGTCTCAAGGCTCTTGGTCAAGGACGAGCTCCCAGCTACAAAGTGAAATGGATTAGCGGCTCGCTTTCAATCAGGCTGAGTTACGAGCTCGGCGATTTGTGGGACGTTTACATGAACCAGAAGATGTGTTATCTGATGAAAATTGCTTAATTTAATATCCTGGCTTGACAGGCAAAGAACTGTACCTCTGTGGGAGAATCTGCCAGGGTAGATGATTTTTTTTTAAAGCCCCTGGACATGTTTATCCTCTCCTTACCCATCAAATAACAGAAAAAGGGTTTGGGGGTCCAGTGGGGAGTCTACCATGGGACTGGGGGCCCAGGGAGGCCTCAGAATACCCACTCTCTTTGCGTGACCCGAGGACAGCCACACTCAACCTACACCCTGAGATGTGAGTGGTCTGGTTTTAGGTTATTAGAGAAAAAGTCAGTCAAACACAACTCTGCCTGGCTAGCAGCCTGGCTGTTGATGAATTATGATTCAGCACAGTGTTAAAAAAATGTTTTAAGTTATCAACTAGGAGTTCCCGACCTGGCTCGGTGGTTAACGAATCTGACCAGCATCTATGAGGATGCAAGTTCGATCCCTGGTCTTGCTCAGTGGATTAAGGATCTGGCATTGCCTTGAGCTGTGGTGTAGGTTGCAGACGTGACTTGGATCCAGGGTTGCTGTGGCTGTGGCATAGGCCAGTGACCACAGCTCTGATTTGACCCCTAGCCTGGGAACCTCCATATGCCACGGATGCGGCCCTAAAAAGAAAAAAAAAAGATATAAAACTAGAGGCTACCATGAGGATATTGTTTCCATAAGCTTTTCATTCATTAATTTCACACAAAACTACTGAGGGTGCAATATGCCATTCTTAAATTTAGCACACATCAGAATCACGTGGAGGGTTCACGGACCACAGGTTACTGGGCTCCTGCTAAGGTTTTTGACTTGGTCAGTTTGGGGTGGGGCCCAGGAATTTGCATTTCTAACAAATTTCCAAGGGAGGCTGAAAATCATACTTAGAGAACCACTATGCCAGGCACATGGAAAACTGTGTCACCTGGAATCTCCTTTCGTCTATACAAGACTGACTCAAAGCCCCCCATTCCGTGCCTTATAGAAATCCAGGAGTTCCAGTCGTTGCGCAGCAGAAACAGATCTGACTGGGAACCATGAGGCTACAGGTTTGATCCCTGGCCTTGCTCAGTGGGTTAAGGATCCAGTGCTGCCTTGAGCTGTGGTGTAGGTCGCAGACGCAGCTTGGATCCCATGTCGCTGTGGCTGTGGTGTAGGCCGGCGGCTGTAGCTCTGATTTGACTCCTAGCCTGGAAACCTCCATATGCCTCTGGTGCAGCCCTAAAAAGCAAAAAAGCAAGAGAAAGAAAGAGAGAGAGAGAGAGAGAGAGAGAGAGAGAGAGAGAGAGGAAAGAAAGACAGAAAGATGAAAGAAAGAAAGAAAGAAAGAAAGAGAAAGAAAGAAAGAAAGAAAGAAAGAAAGAAAGAAAGAAAGAAAGAAAGAAAGAAAGAAAGAAAGAAAAAGAGAAGGGAGGGAGGGAGGAAGGAAAGGGAGGGAGGGAGGAAGGAAGAGAAGAAATCCAAAGCCCTGCTCAGGATATCTGCCACTTCCAGGGGACTTATAATCTCCTTGTCATCTTCCACCTTGAATGTCAGAGATCGTTTTACCTTCTGTTTGTGGATCACAATATATTTTTTTCATACTGTCCACCCATCTGTCAATTTTACTCTTTTTTTAAATTTCAGGTCAGCCAAAATAGAAACAAAATAGATTCATAAGATTTCTGGTTATGTTAAACTTTTTATTTAAGACTGAAAAATGTGTTCCCTGGTGGGCTAAGGATCCGGCATTGTCACTGCTGTGAATTGGGTTGCTGCTGTGGCACAAGTTTGATACCTGGCCTGGCAACCTCTGCATGCTGTGGGCATGGCCAAAAAAATAATAATAAGACTAAAAGTTACAAAGGGGATTTACATTGCAGATGTATAATGCATTTCAAATTAATATTAGACGTCCCTGTTGTTCAAAGTCTCTGACTAACCCGGCGGGGAGATTTTTTTCCCTGGCCCTCCATCATACGTGGCAGCCTGTCCTCATGGCCTTTCTCCAGTTCCTTACTCTGTTTCCCCTTCCATCTCTTCATCTCATCCCTAACCCCACCACCACCACCTCTAGGCTCAACCTCCTGGAGCTCCAAATTCTGCCCACTCCGTTTCACAGAAGATCTCATTCCCTCCAGCTTTACTTTCATATCCAGATCTGGCTCCATTTCTGCGTATCCAAAGTTGGGAAATTTCTAAGCAAGACAAAAGAACTCTCCTTCAACAGGAAGACTGCTGGTGTTACATACAGTCCACCCTGCTCTCTTCTTTTAAATGTAGGGGGGTGAAGAGTACAGATCTATGCCAGGCCGGCACCGTGGGTCTAATAGAGAGATGACACATGTCACATTATTAGTGTCTATCTTCAAGTACTATAACCTAAGCAACTATTAAGGGCTCTGGGATGAAGGTTAGAGGACAGGAGCAACAGCTCTAGCTGCAGAAACCATGGAGGGCTTCCTAGAGGAGGCAACACAAGCTGCATATTAAAGGATAACTGGAATTCACCACTTGTATAAAGTCAGAAGGGTACTCCTGGAAGAGGGACCAGTGTGAGGAAAAAGATACAATCGTTAGCAACTTTCTTTAAGGAATTTCTCACACTCTTGTTTTTCCTCCTCATTCGTTGCCTTCCATTGTGAGTGATAAGAACCAGTTTTAGGCCTCCTGTTGCAAATCCTGTCGATAGAGTCCAACCCTTTCCTTTAAAATGTGTGGACACTCAGTAGTCATTGATATTTTCAGGTCTGAACTTTGGCTTAAATTCCCAGATTCAAGGGAAGTCCTTATTTATAATCCCATTACACTGGTAAGCAACTATGGAGTGCCTACTATTTAAGAATCTATGTGTGCTAAGAATGCAGGGAAGAGCCTTTTGAAACTTAACCAGGGGTCCGAAATACAACTGATGGAGCAAGGTGTCTTCATAGCCAGGGAGTGAAGCTATGTAGCCCTCACTGAAACACAATACTGAACTCTGTTGCCATTTGTATCATGGAGAAAGGTTGTTTATAGAGTTAGAAAGGAAGGGAAATGATGAAATGTCTGTAAATTTATCAGGACCCTTTCAGTTGCACATAACAAAAGTCCACCAGTGCTCCCTCAAAAAATATTGTCTCATATAACTATATAAGAGGAAATCAGGCATGGATGAATCAAGGTGATCATCTGGTCATTGAACAGTGATCTTCTAGATTCGAACTCTGTCTCTAGGCTCTGTTTCCTTCATTTTAGTTTCCTTCCCAACGGGGCTCATTCCTTTGATTACTCCAAAACGTTAACTTTTACCTCTTCGGAACTTCAGCAGAAAAGAGACTTTCTCTTTCTTTGTAGCTCCATCAGAAATCCATGGACCAACCTCTAAAGCCAATCTCCATAGTCAGGGGAATGCTGGCTTTCATTAGCTGGTCCCTGGACACACACCTTCTCGTTCTGGGAGACACCTGACTCTCTTTGAACAACCAGAACTGAAATGGGGTGAGGGAGCCTGAGGGAAGTGGCCCACAAAAGAAAAGACGCCCGACAGCCAACAGGTATTCATCCACCTGAATGTATAAAATGTGAATTTTTTATATCAAATGTGACATGTTATCATTTATCCCACAGGGAATTATCATCAGGTCACTCCCACCAGCATCCCTGTGTGGCAATGTGGGATAAGAACTGAGAAACACGGTCACGGACCTCAGATTCACAGAGGTTCCTGTCCTAGCTGCCCTGCTTAGAGCCTGAGCAACTTGTGGTAAATGAGCATAGTAATAGGATTTACCTATGAAGTTTAATAAGGATTGAATGAGTGAACTTCAGACTACAGAGGAATACCCCCTGCTGTTTTATGTTTTATTCATATTTATTACTAAAATTTATGTGCAATTTTATGCATCTATGTGTGTTTCCACTTCCTGGTTAAAGGAGCCATACCCTGTATCAGATTTTCCAAGGGATTTGTGATGGGGAAAAAAAAATCCCTTTTCTTTTGAGTTAATGGTTCTCCAATTTGGACCTACCCTGATCTCACACACGAGTTGTCTGCCTACAGTTGGTTCCAGGCAGGTTTTGGTTCTCTTGCATTTTTTTCTAAGCTGATAAAATCTCAGGGTTTCTTGGCAAGCCAGGTTTCCAGTCCGGGTCTAAGCTTTCACACAAGCCTTTTAGGTGCTTCTCAGGGCTGTCCAGGCACCCGTTTCGCTTCCGCAGTCTTGGGTTCTTTCGCACCAGGCCGGTATGTTGGTTGAATCGTGGGTTCCTTGGCTTTAACAAGAGACGGGCTCCAGACCTCTGAAGAAATTGCTTCGCTGGGCATCAATCACTTTGTCAGATTCCTGAGAATATGGAGCGCCAGCGCATACTTTGTGGTAGCCCACATTTGAGCGCAGACTGTGTAGGCACACAGCTAAACAGGTCTTCAATTTCAATTAGACATCCCGTCCAGATAACCCGGGGAGGGGCGAGAGAGGGAGGGAGAGGCGGGGCAATGTTAGGTGGGCGGCAGTGGCGGCGGGGGCGGGGGTTGATGGAACCACAGGGTCTCGCAATCTCCACCACTCTGCCCTTTGCCCTCCATCCCTGCCTCCCTCATCTCCTCTGACTCCCTCCTGCTGCCACCAGGAGCGGCCCTCCTCCTACCACACAGGGGAGGGGACGGGGTGGGGGAGAGCCCCGGAGTGGAGAGAATGCTGGCTCAGAGGGACCAGTGCAGGGAAAATCAGAGAAGGGCTGGCTGGGCTGTCTGATTCCAACACTGGGCTTTTCCAAGACTTATCAGAACATCCCCTGGAACTCCTGCTGTGGCGCGAGAGGCTTGGCCATGTCTTGGGAGCACTGGGACTCGGGTTCGGAGCCCGGCCCTGCAGAACGGGTTAAGGATCCCTAGTTGCTACAGCTTTGGCTTGGGTGGATACTGAAGTTGGGATCTGATCCAGGACCGCTGCATCCAATGCTTCACTCTCTCCCAGAGTCAGAATCATACAGCTATGCCCTTTGTTGTGTGATTTGGCAGGTCTCTGCCATCTGCCAAGTGCCTAGAACTGTGGCTGGCACATTGTGGGTGCACAGGAAATATTTGCTGGATGAATGCAAGGCAGAGACCCTGCCACAGTCCAGAAATGAGGAGATGGTATCCTTGATTTAGAATCACATAGCTGGAGTTCCTGTCTTGGCTCGGTGGTTAACGAACTCAACTGGTACCCATAAGGTCTCGGGTTCGATCCCTGGCCTTGTTCAGTGGGTTAAGGGTCTGGTTGCAGTGAGCTGTGGTGTAGGTCGCAGATGCTGCTCGGATCCAGTGTTACTGTGGCTGTGCCATAGGCCAGCAGCTACAGCGCTGATTCGACCCCTAGCCTGGGAACCTCCGTGTGTCGTGGGTGCGGCCCTTAAAAGACTAAAATAAGAAAAGAAAAGAAAGAAAAAAATAGACTCCCATAGCTGGTAAGCACACAAATCCAGATCTACTAAATTCAAAGCCTGTGATCGTCCCCCTGTGTACCAGGACCTCATATATATGTAATGAACTCCGGTCCCTAAAGCCGGGAGCCAACAAAGAGGGGAATGGGGCTTGCAGGATCGACTGGGATGCAGAAAGAAAAGATTATAACCTCTAGATTAGCTCATCTTTCAAAATATCTACCTATTTCTGTACATGTTTTATAATGTACGAAGTTTCCTATGACAGCTGTGCATACACAATTACATACATAATGCATATCCTATATAGGGCACATTTGAAGATAATGATAAAGTGCATGATCAATAAGGGAATGGATCATTAAATTGTGATATAGTCATATAATAGAATACAATGAAAATGAATAAATACTGTCACACTCAACAACGAGGATGAATCACAAATATAATATAAAGTGAAAATGGCCGTGGAGTTCCCTGGTGGCCTAGTGGTTTAGGATTAAGGATTGTCACTGCTGTGGCTTGGGTTCAATCCCTGGCCTGGGAACTTCCACATGCCCAGGGAAGGGACATAAAAACCAAAATAATCATAAAGTGAAAAAGGCCAGACACAAAATAGTATATGTGCTATGATTCTATTTATTATATAACATACAAACAAAGGGCAAATGACATTTTAGTGTTAGAAGGCAGGATAATGGCTAACTTTGGGTAAGAAGGTGGGTGGAAATTGGGAAGGATGATGCTGGGGGAGCATCTTGAAGTGATGGTCAAGTTTTATGTCTTCCTCTTGATGGTAACTAGTTGGGTGAGTCCACTCTGATCATTCATTGAGATGTACGCTGGTGCTGTGTGACTTTTGCTTTATATATGTGTATTGCTGTGCATGGATAAGGAGTTGGTATAGCAGATGGAAGATGCCTGCACAGGCTTGCTGCTCCTCCCACTGAACAGTCGAGTTTAATTCCTCATCTCCGTGATCTGACCCAATAATGTCTTGGGTGAATCAATGTAAAGTCTGGGAGCAAACATCGCTCATTAGTGGAATCTGGGTTTTGCCTGGAACTGGCTGGGCCCTGGAATGCCCACCATTCTCGGTCACTGGTGGGTCACTCCCTTGGCTGCAATGCTTCCAGCTGAAAGATACATTTTTTTTTTTAATTTTTAAATTTTTTTAATTTTTTTCCTTTTGTCTTTTTGCCTTATCTGGGGCCGCACCCGCGGCATGTGGAGGTTCCCAGGCTAGGGGTCTAACAGGAGCAGTAGCCGCCGGCCTTCGCCACAGCCACAGCAACACGGGATCCGAGCCGCGTCTGCAACCTATACCACAGCTCACGGCAACGCTGGATCCTTAACCCACTGAGCAAGGCCAGGGATCAAACCCAAGACATTATGGATACTAGTTGGGTTCGTTAACCACTGAGCCACGAAGGGAACTCCCTGAAAGACAAATTCTTGAAGGGAGTTCTAAGTGGCTTAGGACTTCAGCTGACCTTCTGGGATTTCCAAGGCTAGGTCATAAGAATCTTTGTAGCTTCCGCCTGGGCCTCTTGGAACAAGAGCTCCGATTTTCTAGCCCCAGTAGACACCATACAGAGAAGAAACAAGACACCAAGCTAACAGCCAGAACCAAGGCCCCAAACATATGGCTCCAGGCAAACTGTCCCGGCCATTTCAGTATTTGAGTCACCTCAACTAAGACTTCAGTATTTTGGGAGCATGGGTGAGCCAGCCTTACTTGCCGTGACTGAATTTCTGACCTACCAAATGATGAGAATAAGAAAAAGAGTTGGTTTATTGGACTAAAATTGAGGGTAGCCTTTTAGGCAGCAGTAGATCACTGGAACCATTTATTTAAAAGAAAAAAAAAAAAAACGTTTGGAGGCCTTGCTGGTCTAAGCCACGTGGCTATGTCCTGGGGGGAGGGGTAGTGTTCTCACCGGCTAATCAGACCCTCTAGGGCAAGGGATTTAAAAAGAATGCTTAGGATTATGAATAATAGTGTAGCACTTTCGTTGTGCTGTTTACCAGCTGTGTGGCCTTGAGCATGTGGCTTTACTTTTCTGGGCTTCAGTGAGCTCATTAGTAAAATGGAAAAAATGAATGGGCTTGAAGAAGACAAAGCATCTGCAGCAGTTAGCATGCTGCCGGGCACATAAGAAATGCTCAGCAAACATGAGTTATCATCAGTGTTTTCATCATCATCATCTCTGCCTTTTCCTCCTGAAAAAAAGGAAAGAATAAAGCTAGCTCCACCCACCTGTTGGAGTGGCTAGGATCCGACAGAGCTCAGAGAGGTTCAGGGCACCCACCCAGCCAGCCCCCAGAGCTCGCCCTTCCATCTCAAAAGGGCAAATTCTTTCCACCCTCTCCTCTGCTCCGAAGGTGCTGGCCTTGGTACTGTCCACATAGCGAGGTTTGTGCTGAGCCCTAGGCTTCCGACAGCAGGGAACAAAACGGGAAAGGTCAAGAATTTCAGGAAGGATCTTCAGAACTGGCAAGTTTTCCAAACTGAGCCAAAATGTCAAGGCTGGTGGAAACCCACAGCTCCGTCTCTCCCCAGGCCAAAGCCCCCGCGTCAAGCCCCACGATCGGCACAACCGATCCAGAGCTGGCCTACATAACTCCAAGTGGGAGTGTTGATCAAAACCATACCCCACACACCAGAACCACAGAGCCGGGCTGGAAGGCCTCCAGGCACAAGCTTCTCTGGCCAGATCAGCCTTTCTTTAATCCTGAGCAAACCCTCGAATGTGGCTTGTGGTACATTGAGACCCTCTGGTCTGGATCTCTGACTGTGAAGATCTGCCTGGGGGAAGGAGAAAAAAAAAGTCAAAGAAGTAATTTGAAGTATAGTGTCTATACTTCAGGTTTCCAAACCGTTTTCTAATCCTTCTTGCCGGTCTCCCCTCTCAGGGGCATCTCGAGGTTAAATACTACACTTGGTCATTATTTATGTCGCTGTGTTGTTCCGACTTTGAGAAGTAAGTGTCTCCTTTTATCATCCCAGCAGGAGGAAATGGGATTTGAAGTCTCCGTCCACGGCTGATCGCATGGATTACAGGTGACAATGCATCACTCTCACTCCTCGCCTCTGGAACTTGCAGGGCAGGGAAGGATAAAAAATGGTTTCTCTTGTCATGGTAGGGGAATAATAATAGCAAGAAGAATATCAGTTAATGGACCCATGGCCAGGCCAAGTGCCAAGTGCTTTGCACCTGCTCTCTCCCTTCATCCTCACAACAGCCCTGTGACTCTCTGAGTCCCATCATATAGAGGAGGAAATGAAGGCTCAGAGAAGAATGCGGCTTGACTATGGTCACACAGCAAATACCTGGTGGAACGTGGATTTGAATCTGGGTCTCAGACCCCCAAGTTGCAAGTTACCTACTCTCTGGCAGTTCTACCTTCCTAGCTGTCTTTTGGGCCCCCAAAATGAAAAAGAGTTTTTGTTTCGCTGCAGAGTACAAGAGACAGATGGAGACTGGAGACTTGTCTGCAGACTACAAGACACAATCTATAACTTTGCTTCTCAATAAATCCTTGATATTTTCTTGTTAAAAAAGGAGAGAGGGAGATGGATAAAGGTGAATGCCAAAGGGTGGGCATTTCAAGAATACGTCTGTGCTTTATGGTGACTGTGGAGCAGAAACTGGGACCGACCTCAAATATAGGTTGTGTAGTAACTGGTGGACTCTTTGCCAACATGGATGATTTATGCCCTCCTTTGCAATGTGACTTTGCAGCTCCTCCCATGAGAAGGTAGAACCTATTCTCCACCCCTTGGATAGGAGCTGGTCTTGTGACTTTCCACAACCAAAAGAATATATTGGAGACAACACAGTGTTTGTTCTGAGCCTTGCAGCCTCTTCTTTGAGAGCTGCCCCACCACTCTGAGACCAAGCCCGGGCTAGCTGGCTGGAGGAGAAACTACAGGGAGCATAGAGAAGCCAGCAGGAGTCGACCTGGACCTACCAGCCCCCAATCAACTTGCAGCTCACAGTGGATGCATGAGTGAGCTCTGAGAAGCCAGAAAACCAACTGGCTGAGCCCTTCCAACTTGCAGAATCACAAGCTCAGTAAACGGCAGTTGTAAACCCACAAGTTAACTCCGAGTCACTCTTTATGACATTTGGACAGACCCTCCTGTCCCGGGTTCAGTGGTCAAAGTATAACATGATTCTCATCAGCATGGTGGGATTCAAATGGGTAAGAATTTGGAATCTGTTGAATGAAGACATTTGCACAAAATAACAATAAATGCTGTCACTTATGAAATACCTCCCGTGAGCCAGTACTGTTCTAAGAACGCCAAATGTGCTGACTCTTTTAATCCTCTTGCCACCACTCCGTAGTATTTATTACAACCCCATTTTACAAATGAGAAACTGAGGAACGGAGAGGCTTACTCACTTGTCCAGGATAACATAGCTAACAGATGTTACAGCTAGGAGTCAAATCCAAATGGCCTGGCTCTGGAGTTTGTGTCCTTAAAGCCCATGCCATGCTGTGCTAGTCTAGATAAGCCTAGTACTTGCTCCAGATGGCTCCAAGCTTATTATTGACATGAACTTGGCAAGTGAGTTAATTTTTCTGTTCAAAAAATAATAATAATAGATAATAATAATGTCTTCCTTTTGGGATTATTGAGCAATGAGATGAGATAATCCAGGCAAAGCACCCAGAGGTATTCAATAAATATCAACTCTAATAATAATAAATTGATATATATATATTCATGCAACTGTTTAATTATAGAAATATTTTATTGCAATAATAAATTGTTAACTATTTTATATACGGATACATGCTGTAATTATTGGCCACACTCTTGTCTTCAAATTCCAGCTCATAGGATGATTGTCCCCACAGTTTCTGCCACTCCTGGTTTTGAATCTGCCTCTGTCACTGGTTTCTCTGCTGGGTTCTGAGGCTGACTTGTGCTTGAGATGTTCAAGAAATCCACTGAGCCTGCAAAGTATGCTGGAACATCCTAAGGAAACAGAAAAGTAGAACTTAGCAGGACCTCAGCTTACCTCCCCGCCAGCCAGCAGCCTGAGTTCCTTTAGGTGTCTTCTTCTGTAGTCCTTGGATTCAGCCATTCCTACTCTTCAGCTCCCCAGAAACAGCCCCCCCTTTGGAAGCCTTCTTTGACCATGAGTTGGCTCCTATGAGCTCAGATGTTGGGAACTGAAGGCCAAGAGCCCCTGAAGCTTCCATTTCAAGTCTTTGGGCTGAGAGAGGCAAGTGGAGGACTCCTGGAATTTCCAATTTGGCTCCGTGATGATTATTTCACCAGCATTAGGGTTTCCTTGGAGATGAGAATACACTGGCAGCCACGTGGGGAGGTGATATAGGGTGTTCTTGATGGCTTGGAAGGATTTGGACTATGATCCAGAGTCATCCAGCCTCAGGCAGGGGGAGTCAGAGGGGGCAGAAGTAGTTTGAACATGTGGTTCATCTGCTCATTCCAATGACCTCATCACTCCCCTCCCAACGCCCTTGGCCCCACTAGCCTAGCAGCCTTGGTTGACATGGAGATATGCCTTCCAGATCCTTCTTCAGGGAAGGACCTGTGTCCAGATGGAGGGAGTGTGGTCGACAGATGACCCGCAGCAGCCAGCCCCTTCAGTTCTCTCTCAGCTGCAGAAATCCACCCTACTCAAAGGCACACACTTCTAGGGGCAGACAACAGTGGCTGCTGAGCAAGATGGAAATGATAAATGCCTGGCCAGCCTGGCCTGATACAGACCTTTCAGTGTCTGCTTCCAGGAAATCCAACCCGAGACATGGATGCTGAAGTTCTTCCAGTTTACAACCTACCCCACTTCTGCCTGCACCAACTCTTGCCAAACAAGGTATTGGTATTTCTTTTGGCATTTTATGTATATACCATAAAGGTGGCCATTGTCCTAAGTCAGTCATTAATTCCTTGGGTAGTTTGGGCTAAGCATAGAAATGCTAGCAAGTCCTTGTTAACCCAGCTCCTTGTACCCTGTGTCATTTTATCTCCACGACAACCACAATAAACACTAGCAAGATGAGATTATTCCTATCCTATGGAAGAAGAAACTGAGGCTCAGAGAAGTACAGGGATTTACCCTCAAGAATTCAAATGTCAGCATTCTACCTTCCAACTGGGCTGCCCAAGCACATTTCTTCCAAAAGACCTGCTCAACTAATATTCCTTGGGTAGACTCTTGAGGAAGTGAGGTCAGAAAGGCAGTGTGGTTTAGTGGCTAAGAATTCAGCCCTGGCCCTAGAGACAACCTGAGTTCAAATACCATGTCCATCACCTGTAAGCTCTGTGACACTGGCCTGTGATGTAACCTCTGTGAGCGTCAGTCTACTCAACTGTGAAATGGGGATGATGGTAATTCCTACCTCAAATTATTGCTCTGGGGATTGAAAAATCCCAACAATGTCTGGTACATAGGAAACCCATGATAAACATTGGATTCTATTATTAGAGAATAATTCTTGGAGACACTGTTCCTACAACTCTCAGCCAGAAGAAGGTGTTACGCATCTCAATTTATGCATCTGTAAAGGGACTACTTACAGGATTCCTATAAAGGTTAAGAAAATAATATGTGTGGAGTTGCTGTGAGGCTCAGTGTGTTAAGTATCTGGCATTGTCACTGCAGTGGCTCAGGTTGCTGCTGTGGTGTGGGTTGGAACCCTAGCCTGAGAACCTCTGCATGCTGCAGCCAAAAAAAAAAGGGAAAAAAAAAGACAAGAGTATGTATAAAGGGTCTCTGGCAAACAAGCTGCTCGATAAATGAGTAAAATAAGTGAGTATAATGACAACAGTGTTTGGTCTTCTCTAAGTCTTAGAAGGTGCCAAGATTGAGCCTCAACCTTTGTTTTATATTTCCAATAGATGAACAGAATTGTTATTTAGAGAGTTCCCACTGTGGCACAGTGGGCAGAGGTCACAGCTGTGGCTCAGATTGGATCCCTAGCCCGGGGAACATCTATGTGCCATGGGTGCAGCCAAAAAAGAAAAAAAAAATTGCTCATTTATCAGTGATCGGGCTTCACAGTGAAACAACAGCGTGTTTGTTTCACTTGGGACAGAATGTTTAAACTCATCCTGGAAATGATGGTGATCCCGTGGTCAGCCTGGTCCTTCAAGGCGGGACCCTGCCCGCCCCTTTCCCTTCTTTGGAGCGCCTTCCTTGAACTATTCCAAGTGCCCTCTGATGCCTGGGACCAGCCAGGACTGGCTCTGCTGTCGGAGCAGAACACTCTGAGTCTAGGTGGGACCCACAGAGTTCCCGGTCCTGACACTCTCCTTTGTGGCTCTCTCTGGCCCTCAAACCCATGCATGAAGTCGAGTAGACACCTTGAGGAGCTCCAGAGGTTATCACAGGGTCCCGTGTCTGGTCCCAGTTCCAGGACCAGGGACCTGCATGGTATTTCTTTCATGAAATCGTGCCACCAAAGTGGTCCTAACATGTTGATTTCTGGTAACTCCAACTGTTTATATAGACAGGACCCTGCTAAAAATATTTGCCCATGGTCCCATGTACTCTGGGCACAGCCCTAGCTGGGTTGGTCAGAATTTTTGATTGTCAGAGCTCCTGTTGTGGCTCAGTGGGTTAAGAATCTGACTAGTATCCATGAGGATGTGGGTTCGATCCCTGGCCTTGATCAGTGGGTTAAGGATCCGGCATTGCTGCAGGCCCTGGTGTAGGTCTCAGATGTGGCTCCGATCCCGAGTTGCTGTGGCTGTGGTGTAGGCTGGCAGCTGCAGCTCCCATTCAACCACTAGCCCGGGAACTTCCACATGCTGTGGGTGCGGCCCTAAAAAGGAAAAAATAAAATGCTTTTTTTCAATTGTCAGTTGTGTATTCCCCCCCCTTTTTTTTCTTTTTTCTTTTTGGCTGCCCCTGTAGCATGTGAATATTCCCAGTCCAGGAACTGAACCCTCTCCACAGCAGGGACAGGAGCTGCAGCAGTGACCAAGCATAATCATTAACCCTCTGAGCCACAAGGGATCACCTGTACGTGCCTTTTTATATAAAAAGAATTGTCTTTAATAATATGAATGGCAAAGAGAAACAGGTTTTTAAGAAATGCCAATTGCTAGGGAAATAATTTCAAAACATGAAATAAACACAACAGAAGTAAAATAAAGGAGATAGACCTTGGTAGGGAGAAGTGTGGGAAACTATGGTCTAGTCTGACTCTTTACAGATGGGGAAACTGAGGGCCAAAGAGTAGAGGAGGATGGCCCAGAGTTGCCATGGTTATCTGGGCCAGATCCTGTGCTTGCAGGATGCTAGAGACTTGCTGACAAGCATAGTAATTGATTGATAATAAAACCAGTCACCCATGGCCTAAAACCCAGTTTACAACCCTGATGTTAATGGACCCCAGAGAGGCAAAGGGTGCTGGTAACCACTTTCCACTCCTCTCCCGGGGCTAATAGCTTGATGGAGGTCATAAACTACTGAGTATTTTCAATGATGAGAGTGACCTCCCTTGGCCAGATGACCCACCCTGCCTTGATTGACATGCAGGCCTGGCATTCCTTCGAGCTGCCAGAACCAGCTTTTCTCTGGGCTTGTGGTCTGAACCTCAAGACCCCCAATCCCCTGGGAATTTCCTAGATGTCTTTGGGAGTTGTGGGCCTTCACTCGCCTCTCTTGACTCAAGACAAAAATAGTTCAGATCAGTGGCTTCTACAGCAAATCCACAGCTTGGTCCCAACGCAGTTCTTAGATAATTATCCCATTGCTTACGCAGAGCCGTCTCAAAAGCATGGAAAACGCCATTAGCCTCTACTAATCCGAAGCCACCGTTCACTTTCTTCATTATGTCTTCAGGCCATTTGAAGGAATGTGATGGCCAGACTCCAAGATGGTCCCCAATGATCCCTGCTGTCTGGAGCGAATGCCCTTACGTGGACCCTCCTAATAATAGGGCTGACCTTATTAACCAGCAAAATGCAGGCATCCCTTGTGTCTTTGTTCTTTGTAGATAATTTTTTTTCCCACAAATTGAAGGGCTGTGGCCTGAGTCAAGTCAGCCATTTTTTCCAACAGCTTTTGCTCACTTCATGTCTGTGTTACAGTTTGGGTAATTCTTGCATGGTTTCAAGCATTTTCATTGTTCTCGTATTTGTTATAGTTATCTGTGATCCCTGATCTTTAGTGTTGTTGATAAGACCCTCTGAAGGCTCAGATGATGGTTTGGATGTTTTTAGTGAAGTATTCTTTAATTAAGGTATGTGTATTTTTTTAGGTATAATACTACTGCACATTTAGTGTAAACATAACTTTTATATTATGCACTGGGAAACAAAAAATTCATGTGACTTGTTTATTGCAGCATTTGCTCTACTGTGGTCTGGAACCCAACCCATCCCATCTCTGAGGTCTGTCTGTATTGCTGAATTAACAACAGAAATAAAATTTGCTGAGAAATAAGGTGTGACTTCCGAGGCTAAGTCATAAGAGACACTACACCTTTCACCACGCCACCTCTTTTGGATCACTTCTCTGAGGGAAGCCAGACACCACGTTGTGAGGACACGCAAGCAGCCCTGTGGAAAATCCACGCAGCAAAGAACAGAGGCCTCCTGCTAACAGCAAGGATGACTTGACAGCCATTGAGTGAAACACCTTAGAAGTGAATCCTCCAGCCCCAGGCAAGCCTTCAGATGAGTCCACAGCCCCAGTCAACACCCTGACTGCATTCCCGTGAAAGACCCGGGGGGCCAGACCCACCCAGCTAAGCACCTCCCAGATTTCTGACCCTTAGAAATTATGAGATAATAAATGTCTATTGCCTTTTTTCTTTTTTTTACAGCCACACCTGGGGCATGTGGGAGTTCCCAGATGAGGGGTCGAATCTGAGCTGCATCTGCAACCTACGCTAAAGCTTACAGCATCATTGGATCCTTAACCCACTGAGCGAGGCCAAGGATCAAACGTGTATCCTCACAGAGACAATGTCAGGTCCTTAATCCACTGAGCCACAATAATGCCCTAATGTTTATTGCTTTAAACTCCTAAACTTGGGGATAATTTGTTACACAGCAATTGATAACTAATACAATAAATATCCGCTGTGTGCCAGGCCCTGAAACAGGCACTACTATGCAAAAATGAACAAAATAAATGTAGTCTGGAAGCAGATCTTTTTTTTAATTTTATTTTTATTTAAATTTTAACTTAAAATTTTAATTATTTATAAGTGTAAATAATTTTATATTTATTTCCAAATTAAAATTATGTGTTTATGTGTGTACATGTACCTGTGTTTGGTAAAAAATATATATTTATATTTCTCCATGTATATATTTCTTTATATAAAATATTAAGAAAAGATCCTTTGTGACGACATCCAGATACATATCTCTCAGTCCATCTGTTCAGGATGCTATAGAAAAATACCACAGACTGGGTGGCTTATAAACAACAAAAATGTATTTCTCACAGTTTTGAAGGCTGAAAGTCCAAGATCAAGGAGCTGGTAGACTCGCTGTCTGGCAGGGACCCACTTCCTCATAGATGTCTGCCTTCTCACAGTCACCTCATGTGGCAGAAATGAGAGCTGGCTCTCTGGGGTCCCCTTTTTTTTAACTCAATGAATTTTATTACAATTATAGTTGTACAATGATCATCACCACCCAATTTTATAGTATTTCAATCCCAAACCCCCAGCCCATTCCCCCTACCCCTCAATCTGTCTCCTTCAGAAACCATAATATTTTCCAAGTCTGTGAGTCATTGTTCTGAAAAGAAGTTCATTGTGTCCTTTTTTAGATTCCACATATACGTGATAGCATATGACACTGGTGTCTCTCTGTCTGACTAACTTCACTTGGCATGATAATTCCTAGGTCCACCCATGTTGCTGCAGATGCCATTATATCAATCCTTTTTATGGCTGAGTAATATTCCATTGTGTATATGTACCACATCTTCTTTATCCACTCCTCTGTCAATGGACATTTAGGTTGCTTCCAGTTCTTGGCTATTGACCCTTTCAGATCTTATCCAGATCCAGAAGCAAACCCTATGAAGAGGGTAGAGTTAGTCTGGCAGAATCAAGACAGTGGAAATTGGGACCTGATAGCACTGCAGTAAAAAAATGATCTTTTCTAGGAAGGAAAATCAAAGCAGTAACTTTCGTTTTATATTTCTATATTTTTTAAAATAAGCATATATTCTAATAAAATGATATAGAAAGAAACAGAAAAAATAAAATAAAATAATAATAATAATAATATATTGCTTTTAAAGTTATTTCTTTTTTTTTTTTGTCTTTTTGCCTTTTCTAGGGCCGCATCCGCGGCATATGGAGGTTCCCAGGCTAGGGGTCTAACAGGAGCTGTAGCCACCGGCCTTCACCACAGCCACAGCAACGCGGGATCCGATCCGTGTCTGCAACCTACACCACAGCTCACGGCAACGCCAGATCCTTAACCCACTGAGCAAGGCCAGGGATCGAATCCGCAACCTCATGGTTCTTAGTTGGATTCGTTAACCACTGAGCCACGAAGGGAACTCCTTAAAGTTATTTCTATCAAGGCATCTTCTCATGAATATGTCTCATGAGAATTTAATTGATATACTTTTTTAGAAAGACTTCTTGGCAGCATATGTCAAAAAAATTCATAAAAATGTGCATACCCTTGACCCAGCAATTCCACTTAAATTCATTTATTATAAAGAAATATTCAGAAACTTATGAAAAGAGGGATATAAAGGAATGCCCACAGCACTGTTATTCATGAGTGCAAACAATTAGAAGTGGTTTTAATGTCAACAGCAGTAATTTGGTTAAATTCCTGTTTAATCGCAGGCCATCCATACATTGAACTCTAAGGTAACAATCAAAAATAATGAGGCGGCTCTACATTTATTTGCAAGGAAATACATCCTGACATAATGTTGAGTGGGAGAGGCAGGTCATACAACAGCCTCTTGTGTAACTCCATTTTAATCAAAAGCATATATATATATATATATATATATATATATATATGCATGAAATTATTAGAAAGCTAAACCACAGCATATTAATGATGTTATGTCTGGGTAGGGGGATTATCCATATATATATATATATATATATATATATATATATATATATATAGTTTCTTTTGGCTTGTCTGTGCCCTTCTATTTTTATTTTAGAAACATCTATTACTTCAGGAATATAGAGAGTTCCAAATACATTTTCATTAAACAACCTCCCCCCAACCAGTTCTCATTAATTATGCTCAGCTTTACTGTTCTTAGGCTGTTTATCTTTCCCTAACTGGCCAAGGAGGACCAGCCTCTCCTCCTGCCCTTGGCCAAGACCTGGGGACTGGAGAGACCCCTGGATCCTTAAACCCAATAAAGAAGCCAGATCCCCCTCAGGGTACCCTAGACCCCACCCCCTGCTTTTTGCAGAGAAGATCCCCCTCTCCAGAGAGCCTTTGGCCCATTGACTAACTCTGGCAAGCAGCTCCCATCTCTGGCTCCAAGGATGGAGGGAACTAAGAATGATTTACTGCCTACCAAGGGCCCACGCAGAAAGCAGGCCAATGGCGTGCTCCAAGCAGGGATTGCCCTTGAAGGATTTGTGGCTCCAGCCGAGAAGCTTTTTAAAGACCATAAACGGAGTTAAGAGATCAGGAACCTTATGCGATTGAAATGAAAGTCGAGGAGTTCCCGTCGTGGCTCAGTGGTTAACGAATCCGACTAGGAACCATGAGGTTGCGGGTTCGATCCCTGGCCTTGCTCAGTGGGTTAACGATCCGGCGTTGCCGTGAGCTGTGGTGTAGGCCGCAGGCGCGGCTCGGATCCTGCGTTGCTGTGGCTGTGGCGTAGGCCGGCGGCTACAGCTCCGATTAGACCCCTAGCCTGGGAACCTCCACATGCCGCAGGTGCGGCCCTAAAAATGACAAAAGGCAAAAAAAAAAAAAAAAAAAAAAAGTCGAGTGGCCAAGGTCCACCGCGACGTAGCAGGCACATGACTGGAGGACTGGCATCCTCCTGCCTCACGTCAAGAGGCAGATGTCCATGTGGAGCTCTTCCATCTCTTAGTTCACCAACCCAGGGGCCATGGCTCCGGCTGAGATGCTCTTCTTCCCATTCCCATGACTGCTAATGATCCCACCCAACATTTCAAGGGTTAATCCCACCTTTCCGTCTTCCATTCCTCTAAATGGATTCATTCATCGCTTTGCTGATAGGAGCTCTGCAGTAACACGCTGCATCTTGGACTTTATTCTAAAGACAAGGAGGTGGGAGTTCCTATCGTGGCGCAGCGGTTAACAAATGTGACTAGGAACCATGAGGTTGCAGGTTCGATCCCTGGCCTTCCTCATTGGGTCAATGATCCAGTGTTGCCGTGAGCTGTGGTGTGGGTCACAGACGCGGCTCGGATCTGGTGTTGCTGTGGCTGTGGTGAAGGCCGGCAGCTGTAGCTACGATTTGACCCCTATCCTGGGAACCTCCATATGCCACGAGTTCAGCCCTAAAAAAAAAGCTAAAAATAAAATAAAATAAAAGACAAGGAGGGGTTCATCTGTTCCTTCCAGAGTACTGAGTGCCTCGTACAGGATGGGGATGTGGCTGGTCCTGAACCAGGCACTGAGCATAGAACCCTGAACAAGCCCACCTGGCAGTACACTTTTTAGGCAGGACAGAGATGCTGAACAAGTCAATAAACAAGGAAGACCATTTCTGATGGTGTTAAATAGGAGGAAATAGACTTGTAAGTTGGAGAATAACTTAGCATTTGATTCAAGGTCAGGGAAGACTTTTCTGAAGAGTGACATTTGAGCCAAGATCTAAATAAATCTTGAAGCACAGAGACTGGGAGGATCTTTTACAGCTGCTCCAGCTCAGTGACCATCTCAGACAGGTCCTTTTCAACCCCACCCAGGCACAGCTTATAGGTGGCTTTCTGGTCCTCTGTATGACCATTCATTTCAGCGATGTTCAGGGCCCCAATCTCCACCTCCATCACCTTCCATCTTACAAATGCCCAAGACAATGGAAGGGGAGATTGTTCAGAGGAGAAAGTCACACTGTGACCCAGTAAAGTCTCGGGGCCTTGTGAGCAGATGTTCAACATGGGGAATGTTGGCTGTGGTTGAGAAGAGGTCCTAGCCAGACGTCACCAGGAAGAACAACTCTTGTGGTCTTCAGCACTCGCTGGAGCAGAGACTGGACAGTTTCATGCTGCTCAGATCCTACCTGGCTTGTGGATGCTACTTCAGGTAGAGGTTGATCCAGCCTCTTGGGTCTGTGCAACTTCTTCAGCCATGACTTTGGGGAAGGAAATCTGAACAGGGCACCCTGACTCTCACACCCTCCTGGGGGCAATTAAGTGGTCCTAAAGAGAGCAGAAGAAAATCAGGTCATCTGGCAATTGAGGCTGAGAGAGCATCTCTGACCAGGAAAATCTAAGTGGAGATCTGAAAGTATAACAAAAATATAAAAATTAAGTAGAGTAATGGTTAAGCATTTGAAGCTGTGCTGGCCTGGTTCAAATCCTGGGTCTGCCACCTGTGTTCTAAGGGGTTGGGTTGCATATGTCAGCTTCCCCTTCAGTGTAACTGAAAATAATCATAATACCAACCGGATAGCTTTATTGGAAGGAATAAAGAAGTTAGTGTTCTAGAAGGATGTTAATATTTTAGAAAGTGCTTAGAAAATACCCGGCCAGGAAACAGTATTAGGTAAGTGTTAGTAAATTTCCAGGTTAAAAATAAGGAGAACCAATACACTAGGCAGAAGGCACAGCCTGGGTCATAGCCTGGAAGACAAAAACCCACATCGGGGGGCAGAGTCCAGCCAAACAGCCCCAAATCAAATTCAACTCAAGCAGCATTTAATTTCTTTTCTAGGCATCCATTGGGAGGAAAATGACATTATTTAGTCTTGCCAAACAACCCACCAAGACATCCTGTGGGATTTTTCTCTAAAATTCACCCGAATTTTAACCCAGATGGACACAAAGCTGAATAACAATAAATCCCGCCCTATTCCACGTCCCTCTCTAGTTAAAGCTGCCATTTCTTTCAAAACAACAGATGCTGACACACATTCTTGGGGCCACCCACAAGAAAAGTTGGGATGAATGACTCGTCACCTCCTCGTCCAGAACTCAGATCCTCTCCCTCTGTCCCCAAGCTCTCCTGATCCCTCCAAAGCGGAGGCCGTCCTGCCTGGTCGGCCGATGGGTCCTTCATCAGCCCTGCATCCACCCCGCGCAGGCCTGCACACCTCGCCCCCGCCCCGCTCCATGGCCCATATGGAGTGAGTTGCTCGGTTTTCACTCCTTATCAGAAATGGAAATATTCCCCCTGAGACTGGGAAGAGGTTTGTGAGCTGGACGGATGTTTAACTCTTACAGTTCCTAAGCACTGCCGGCCTTCTGGCTCCCAGGCCAAAAATCTGGTTCAGAATCCTCAAGTCACAAGAGAGAGGAAGGGAGGGGAGCACCGGAAGGGAGGAGCAGGTCAAGAAGACCCTGGACTCGCAAATAATTCATGCCCAGAAGAATTCAGTTACATCCTTCTGTATCTTTAGAAAGAGGTGCTTGGAGTTCCTGCTGTGGTACAGCGGGTTTAAGATCCAGCATTGTCTTCGGAGGTGCAGGTTCAATGCCCGACCCAGTGTAGTGTGTTAAGGATCTATCATTGTTTCAGCTGTGGCTTGCGTTATGATCCCTGGCCCAGATACCACAGGTGTGGCCAAGAAAGAAAGAAAGAAAGAAGGAGGAGTTCCTTTTGTGTCTCTGTGGTTACGAATCTGACCTAGTATCCATGAGAATGCCAGTTCAATCCCTGGCCTTGCTCAGTGCGTTAAGGATCGGGAGTTGTTGTGAGCTGTGGTGTAGGTTGCAGACACAGCTGGGATCCTGCGTTGCTGTGGCTGTGGTGTGGGCTGGCAGCTGCAGCTCCAATCTGACCCCTAGCCTGGGAGCTTCCATAAGCTACAGGTGCTCAGGCCCTAAAAAAGCAAAAAACAAAAAACAAACAAATAAAAAAAAAGAAAGAAAGAAAAGATAGAAAACAAAGAGGTCCTTGAAGTAACCCCTCCATTTTATTAACCTTGAACCTGCATCTCTAGGATGGCGATGATAACAACCAGCACACTCTGGGTGCTTGCTGTGGGCACACTGAATCCTCCTAGATACCCACTGAAATAGAGCTCTCACCGTCAGAACCACTGTACTGATGAAGCTCAGAGAAATAAAGTAACCTGCCAAGACCACACAGTCAAAAAGCAGCAGAACTAACCTGTCCAACCACCAGCAGAGTCTCCATCCACCATACCCCAGGCCTGTAGAGGAACATAAATAATCAGGCCCCCGTGATGTGGGCCCATGTCTTCATCCCGACCCACCAAACATTGCAGAGGCTCTAACTCAAATGGGAGTTAGTGAGTGAGCCCATGGAGAAATAAGCCACAGGTTCTGAGGTCCACCCATCTACTGCCCTTGTCTTTAAGAAACATGGCGTTGAGGCTCGGTTATCCATAAAGGAGGAACAAATACAATTTTGCAGCTATGAGCCTGCAAAGGTCATGCGGAGCTGAGTTCGAAGCCTGATGTCATCGCTGGCTGACAAGCTGTGTGATCAGGGACACACAGCCTTACCTCTCTGAGCCTCCATCACACCTGCTACAACAATGGGGGGAAACAATAAAATCTACCTTAAAAGGTCACTATGGGGGTGACTTGATAAAGTGCCAAGTGCAGAGCCTGATGCTCAATCTTAGTCCTTAGCAAATACTAACTATCATTTCACTGATGGGAATAATAAATGGTCTAGGTTGATTTAACCCTCATGACATCCAACAAATATTTGTGGTGCACTGCCTGGAGGGGACCAAGCGCTGGGAGGGACTCAAAGAAGAATCAGTTCTCAAGGAACTGACAGGGGAGTCCTTGTGGCCAGAGTAAGGAGTTTAGATTTTCTTCTTGATGCAAAGGGAAGTCATTGCAATGCAAACCGAGGAGTGAAATAATGAGATTTGTACATTTAACATGATTCTGAATTATTCTTTTTTTTTTTTTTTTGCTTTTTATGGTCAACCCCTCAGCATATGGAGGTTCCCAGGCTAGGGGTCGAATTGGAGCTACAGCTGCTGGCCTACACCACAGCCACAGTGACTCAGGATCCAAGCCGCATCTGCAGCCTACACCACAGCTCACGGCAATGCTGGATCCTTAACCCACTGAGCGAGGCCAGGGATCGAATCCGCAACTTCATGGTTCCTAGTCGGATTCATTTCTGCTGTGCCATAACGGGAACTCCTAACATGATTCTGAATCACAGAAAGAGAGGGGTCTGGGAAACCACTTAGGAGCCCACTATTGTCATCCAGGCAAGAGAGGAGAGTGGGATCTCCGGTCGTGGCTCAGCGGTAACCAACCCAGCTAGTATCCACGAAGACTTGGGCGCCATCCCTGGCCTCGCTCAGTGGGTTAAGGATCCCATGTTGCTGGGGCTGTGGTGTAGGCTGGCAGCTGTAACTCCAATTCAACCCCTAGCCTGGCAACCTCCATATGCCGCAAGTGCAGCCCTAAAAAGACAGAGAGAGAGAGAGAGAGGAGAGTGGCTCAGGTCAGAGAAATGCAGAGAAGTCGTCGCATATGTTACAAAGACATCTAGGGCTCATCCGCTGGCCTCAAGCAACTCAAATCCTGTGAGGGAGACAGATACCCAAACAGATAAATATAGAAGCTTTGTTTTCCCAGCATAATGAAATTGCCCTTGATCTTGTCACAAACCTAGCTCTTATCTCCCGTATAAAGTTCCTTGAGAACAGATTCTCCTCATTTCAACCTCAGTACCATCTATATCCCTATTTTTGGCTGTGTCTGTTGGCTATTCACCGCTTTATCTCCAATGCCAAATGATGACTTGCCCACAGGGACACGCTCTAGACACTGGTTGGGTGCTGAAAAAATTTCATTTGCAATTAAACTACTTTATGAGTCACCGTGGTTTAACGCCTGTCTTCCTCAGTCGACTGCAAATTCCATTTAGGACAGAGCATGAGTCAGATCCATGCTGCATATTGTCCCCCCAGTTCTAGCGCAGTGCCTGGGACACAGGAAGCATTCGCTAAACGCCTGTTGAATGAATGAGTGATCACTCTTGTCACAGAGAATGGAGATGTTGAGAAGAACCTCTTTAAAATTCTGTCCAGGGACCAATCTTTTTCTCAAATTGGAAACAAAATAACAAATAAAGAACAGAGCTGCCAACAATAGAGAGGCTCCTGACTAGGGGCTCCTAATTCATTATGGAGCCTGTTGAGACCTGGTGGGACACCATTGGCTGGTGAGTCTGCAAAGACGGTGAGGTTTCTTGGGTATCAAATGATGCTGTGTGGCTTTTGAAATCATAACAAATCTGTTTTAATGAGTTGGGAACAAATGAATCTGAGTCACATGAATTAAAAAACCCTGGAACACAAAGTGGCTTTGGAATGAAGAAGGACTGTAATCTCTGCTGGGTCCTGGAAACAAGTGGCTTTGAAAACTTTACGGTTTTTGTACTAAAGCTCGTCCAGTGCCTGGCCTGCCCCGACCACAGGCACATTTTGGTAAGTAGTTGGGATTGGGTTTGTTTGTTTATTTGTTTGTTTGCAACCTGGAATAAGCCAAAAGGCAGCACCTTTGCATCGGAAAAAGTTTCCTACTTAACTGACATTCAGTAGCAGTTAAGCAAACAGTTTAGACTGTCAAAGCCTTGGGGGGAGAATGCTCTCCAAGGCAGCAAGTCAAACCTTGAGCCCGGAAGACAAAACTGCCCTTGGCCAAATAAGGTTTTAAAGTGGGTTTTCATGACTTTGTCAGGCTGGAAAGTGATTACTTCTTGATAAGAACAATCAGTACAGTGACCACTGTCATCAATGATCAGCAACACACACTCCCAACTCGCATTATTCCAGATACAAGAAATAATGGTTTGCAATAAAATACCCCCCGAACTCCGTGTTTTTGCCTTCGCATCCTTCTTTGCCTTTTCTCTAATAAATGGAAAATAAGGAATAGCTGGCGAATCTCTCTCCTGTCCGGCTCCTCTTGGACACCCTGTCCCCACCGTACTTGCTTTCTTACATGTCCTTGAATCCAGGAAGCGCCCCCCCCCGCGCCTTGAATTTTTAGCACTTACTGTTCCCTCTGCCACCTATGCTGTTCCATCCAATTTTACTGAAAAGCTGAGACTCCTTCAGGTTCAACCCAAATGTCTCATTCTCAGAAGACCTCCCTTGCCCTCCCTCTGCCCCACTCCCACTCTAACATGTTCGCTCATCACATTCACCAATACTTACAAAGAAATTGGTCTCCTTTTTACCTTTTTTTTTTTCCTTTTTAAAGCCATACCTGTGGCTATGGAAATTCCCAGGCTAGGGGTTAAATTGGAGCTGCAGCTGCCGGCTTACACCACAGCCATAGCAATACCAGATCTGAGCCACACCTGCGACCTACACCAAAGCTTGGGGCAATGCTGTACCTTAAACCCACCGAGCGAGGCCAGGGACCGAACCCGAATCCTAATGGATACTAGCCAGGTCTTTAACCCTCAGATGCACAACGGAAACTCCATTTTTTAAACTTATTTAGCATTGCACTCCCTTACTTGTCTAAAAACTCCTTGGAGAGGGCCATGTGTGTTTGACTCATCATTGCAGACCCCTCTACCTCACCCACTCATCTTTCATTGGGAAGTCCAGACTCTGCCAGCCAGAGAGGCTGGAACTTGAAGCCTCCAGAGGAGAGCAGAAAACCAGATAGTGCTAATAGAGTCAAGAGTCATTCATCACTCTCCCACTCCTGACAGCTGGATGGATTAATAATCCTGGTTGGCCAGAAAATAACTGGCAGACCCATCTGACCCAAGCTTTTCCTCTGCTTATGAATCCCTGTGGTGGCACGGACTGGAATTTGTCCACCTCATCCTTCAAGCCCCGCTCAAACCCCACCTCCTTCATAACACCTCTTCTCTCCCCAGGATCATGTGTTTGCTCCCACCTCGGATTTCCCAGAGTAAATCCTGTCTACTCCCTGCATTTGGCAATGACTCATGCACAGACCTGGAGTGACCTTTCCAATCTTGTCTTGAACTCTTACTTAAATCTCGTTTTGTTTAACTTTCAATATACGTTCTTTCTTTTACCTTCTCACATTCACTCATCCTCTGGCTGATATGTGGATGATAAACTGTATAGAATAATGCTTTTGTCTTGCTCCCCTCCACCGTCTGTTCTCCATACAGCGATCAGCCATCTGATCTGAAACATATCCCACTCAAAACCTTCAGTGGCTCTTAGCTCACTCCAAGTAAAATCTGGAGTCCTAGTCATGATCCTCCGCCTCTACAGCACCTGCTGCACACTGAACTTTCTACCTCGGCTCCCCCATTCACTCCATCCCAGCAACACTGTCTTCTACTCTTCCTCCAGCACACAAATCAAGCTCCTACCCCAGGGCCTTTGCACTTTCCACTTGTTCTATGCAGTATGCTCTGCTCCAGAAAGCTGCGTGGCTCATTGACTTAAATCACTCAGGTCTTTGCTCAAATTTACCTTCCTAGGCAGACTGCCCTTGACTGCGCCTTGTCACTCTCTATTCCCTTGCCCTGCTCTTCTCTTTATTCTCTATAACTACGGATTTCTTATGGACATATTTATTTCCTTGCTGTGCAAGAGCAAGAAAACATACTGGAGGGAAACCAGCAGTCTACTCACTGGCATTGCTCAAAGGAAAATCAAGGTGCTGCTCTCTGAAGATGGTGGGCAATTGAATCAACATCGTCCACTAAAAGAATCTGTTATGTGCAAGTTACTCTGGGTTTGTAGTTTCAGGTAGGACACCCTCGCTATTAAATTAAGGAAGGAGACTGCTATAGACTAAAATGTTTGTGTCACCCCTACGATCATACTGTTCCCTAACAAATACAAGTTGCCTCTCAGTTGTTTGCAGAACTGTCGGTTGAGTTGCCTCGGGCTTTATGGTCAACCAGTGGCCATGAGAACCTCTCTCCTCTAAGAAATGAATCACGAGTGCTATGAAACACCTAAGGAAAGCAGTGATTTATCGCAAAGGTATCCTAAGGAGATTGTCCTATTCATTCCTGCTCCCTAGATATTGGAAACTCCATATTTTCTACTTGTTGTGGGTCTCTTGTTCCATTTTGCTTTCAAATCACAGGAAAAACCTGTGTCCTTGTAATACATCATTTAGATTACCCTGAATCATCAGCTCCTGTAGTGATCTCTGAATACTTACTCATTTGATAGCATTCAAGTTGCTGTTGTTCAAACTTTTTCAGTCAGTCTCTAGCCTGGAAGACAAGGCCATCCCATCAGGTAGATCAAGAAAAAGGATTTAATAAGGTCACTAGTGACAAAGGTGTGGAAGAGCTGAAAGGGCAAATAGGGCCTGGGAGACGACTCAGATTAGTAAGAAACAGGAAGTCACTGACATCTATGACAGGAAGGACCCAAGGAGAGGGAACTAGCAGAACCAGGGAGCTGGGGCTGCCATGAAGAGAATTGGGACCACGGAGGGCCACAGAGGAAGCTGGAACCGCCTAGGAAACACAGTCGCTGCTGGAATTGCCACTGAGCCCAGAGAGGCCCCTCATCGGAGAGGCGTATGGAATGTGGGAGAATGACCTTAGCAGCATCTTCCATTTTCCCATCCTCCAGCCCGCCAACCTTCCATGGGAGGCTCCCATTGGCTGAACCTAACCAGAAGCAAAGGGCACTGGGAATTGTAGTTTGCAGTTGTCAGCCACCTGCTACATGGAAGAGAGCTTGGGAAGGGCAGGAAATGGATTTAAGAGGAACAGGCCAAGGATGGGCACAAAAGGGGCACAAGGTCCCTCTCTACGATTTGTCTCCCTTAACAGCCTGCTGACTTCCAGCATGGCAGCCATTGGAAGCCAAGCCGAGGGGCAAACTCAGATGGAGAAAGAAGCAGGCACGTTCTGCCATGGTGCTGCCCAACACTGCCCTCCCGCAGAAAGCCGCCCTGTAGCCCCTTTCACAGTCTTCGGTCTGAGCCACTGGCCTGGCCACCCCTGCCCCTTCCGCTCCCATGAAGTCCAGTGGGCTGGCTGGCAACCAAACCTTTGGCTGTGTTCCAAATGACTGGAGGTGACTCAAGTCCACCCTGAGCTGGGGGCCGTGCCAGGGCAGCAGAAACCAAGCCCTTTCCCTGCCTAGAGTTTGATGAATTCTCCAACAGTTGTTTCTACCCTCAGAACGAAAAAATAATGTTTGTGCAGCCCGGCCCATTAGCGCGCTTCCCTGATGACGGCCCCTGCCTCGCCGCCGCAGGCCTGCCTTCCTGAGCTCCAGCCAGAACGCTTGCTAACATGCTCTCTGAAAGTCATTTTTGGACCCGAAATGAGGAAGTGGGGCCAAAGCTCACTTTGTGGAAAGATTTTATTTCCATCTGAGTCCACTTCAAGGAACAGCGAGGGATTAGTTTTGTTAGCTTTCTTACCTCCAAAAATATTGCCGGGCCTTTCCGAAGCAGATTTATGGAATCGCTCAGCAATCACGTTTCAAACTGTGGAGACCAGCAGCCCTTTCTTTGGGGATGTCTCCAAATTGGCTGGCATCACTAAATACTGGCTAAATGAGAAACATTCAGCGGGCTGGGCTTGGGACAGTCTATGCCAAAGCAGGTTTACAGAGCTTGGGCCCTTTCAGAGGCAGCCAGCCAATTCAAATGCCCGTTGATTTGAAGACAATAAGAAAAACCCATTCCACCTCAGGTAATAAGGAGAATGTCCGAGACTGGTAGGGAAACTGCTGTGGAGGAAAGCAGTGCTTCCCAGACTTCAATGCGTGCTCAGTTCCCTGTTAAAATGCAGATTCTGAGGCAGCAGGCCTGGAGGGAGGTCTGAAATTCTGCCTCTCAAACCAGCTCCCAGGTGATGCTGATGCTGCTGGTCCAGGAAACCTGCTTAAAATAGCAAGGACCCAGACTGTGGTAGACGAAGTGGGGTGCATGGAATTAGCTTTTGGAATTTGGAGGAAAGTAGCAGGACTTCAATTTGTGTTAATTTTGTAGCTCATTTCATGTCTAAGTTTTGCATATGCTTATAATATTTATTATGTTAACTAATAATACATGAATATACTATGAATATATGGTATATGGACATGGATACATATATATATATATATATATATATATATATATATATATATATATGTATGTATATAATCCATCCTTACTTTTTTAGATTGGTAAGAATGCATAATTTTAATAAAGTCTCGAGACTCCTGGCCAAGTCCACAAAGAGTGTACTTGTTTGACCATTTGGGGGAAATCTTTGTAATGTAGAAATACCTTCTCCAAGTTGACCACTAGTTTTTCTTCTAATCCCAAACCACTTATTTATATGAGTGGGAATTAATTATTGAGCATCTATTATGCACTAGACATTGTACTGGGTATTTTGCTCCTTTACTCTGTGAGGTAAATAGTATTAGTGAATATTCATTAGTAAATAGTATTGGGTAAATCAAAACTATAAAGCACATTTAAAGTCTCCACTCAGAAATTCTCTTGTGGCTCATCAGGTTAAGGACCTGGCCTTGTCACTACAATGGCTCAGGTGGCTGCTGTGGTACAAGTTGATCCCTGGCCCAGACACCACCACATGCTACAGGTGTGACCAAAAAAGAAAAAAATTAAAAATTAAAAATAAATAAATAAAATCTCCACTCGGAGGGTATATATGTTACATTCATGCATATCCATGTGCCAACGTAAGCCACATGGCCAAGTCTTAAGTCAATGAGACAGGAAGTAACCCCTGAAACAGGAAGTCATGACAAAGGTTATAAATAAGAAAGAATACTAAACAAATAACATAACCTAACACTATTGACTATAGGCACTAACTCACTTCATTTTCATGACAGCTATATGTGATCAGTATTCATAAAATTTGATAGGCTAAAGAAAAGACAAAACTAATATTCAGTTGACAATTAAAAAAAAAAAAGACAAAAACTGAGGCTCAGAGGTTAAGCAATTTCCTGGAGGTCACACAGTCCTTGGTGTCAGAATTAGCACTTGAACCATCTGAATCCTGAACCCAGTCTCTCAACTTTGAGGGCAACTCTAGATATCTCATTTAACTTTATTATCTCCTTTGTTTCTTCTACCACATTTGCACATATTTATTTCCCACGCAAAGAAAAACAATTTTTTTTTGTCTTTTTGCCTTTTCTAGGGCCACACCCGCGGCGTAAGGATGTTCCCAGGCTAGGGGTCTAACAGGAGCTGTAGCCGCCTGCCTTCGCCACAGCCACAGCAACACAGGATCCGAGCCGCATCTGCAACCTACACCACAGCTCACGGCAATGCCGGATCCTTAACCCACTGAGCAAGGCCAGGGATCGAACCCGCAACCTCATGGTTCCTGGTCGGATTCGGTAACCACTGAGCCACAATGGGAACTCCCAAAGAAATGTTTTATGATGCTTCATCCCAGAAGCTCACCTATAAGCCCACAGCATTTATATAAATACTTATACGATTAATATTACATGAGCCCTGTTCCTCATTCCCAGCAAAATCCAAGCTTGTCATCTTCAGAGCTCTGTCTCTCATAAGTAGAAAATCGCACTCAGCAATGAAATGAATAAATGTGAATTTATGGATGTAGTTTTTACTGTGGGGAGTTCACCCATATGCTCTCAGCCCACACCCTTCCTATGCACACTGATGGCTTCCTAGTGCAGGTATTGGCAGCCCTCCACCTGAAAGCATCCCCCGGCCTTAGCTCCCAGGGTAGACCAGAAGTCCAGGAGTAGCCCTCAGACAATAAAAGGCTGCATCTGGAAGATGCAGTTGCCACATTCTTGTCCTTCCCGTGCGATGGTCCATCATTTCTCAGAGGTCCCCAGCAGGGCTGAGCCTCAGTTTCCCACAGCAGTAACCCACTCAGGAATACGTTCTGTATTGACTGCTGTCCTGCAAATCTCTCCGCACCCTTACTGGTGCTTGCTGAGATCACCTCCAAAAGCAAAGCAAAACAAAACAAAAATTACTGGCATGCAGATCCTTATCTCAGGGTCTACTTCTGGGGCATATTCACCTAAGACAATAGAAGAATATTATTTTTTTATTGGAGTATAGTTGACTTACAACATTGCATTACTTTCAGGTGTACAGCAAAGTGATTCAGTTACACATATGCATTTATCTATTCTTTTCCAGATTCTTTTCCCTTATAGGATACTACATAATATCGAGTAGAGTTCTCTGCACTATACAGTAGGTCCTTGTTAGTTACCTATTTTATATATAGTAGTGTGCACAAGTTAATACCAAACTCCTAATTTTAGATAAATGCTATTAACGAAAACATATTTGGCATGCTCCACCTACTTGGTAACGGCTTGCATTTTTTTTTCATTTATTTATTCCAGAAAATTGTTACTTTTTTCAGAAAGGGATCCCAAAGGCACAGGTACAAGCCATGAATACTCGCAAGAGAAAAACGCACACGCACACTCAATGCACCTGTGCACGCCACCCCCACCTCCTGTAGATTTTCAGATCTGACACAGAGAGGAAGCCGCAGGCAAGTCAGCCACAGGCTTGGGAGAGCCCAGAGCTCCGGCCCTAGGGAAAGCTCCTGGACCACCGCTGAGCTCATCCTCCCTTCCGTTTCTGACTCTGCTGGGTTTGGGAGCATCATTCTTCATAGCTCTAAAAACTAGACTAAGCAAAACCCAGGCAAGGACCCGCTGTCGGAAATTCCTCATTCTGCGACTGGGAGGGTGCTCGCGGTTGTTTAGGTTGCTTATCTGCTGGCCCCGTGTTCACCTCTTCCACAGCTCCCCGCCGCCCTCGCCTTCCACGGCGTCACCACCGACTTCAAAGGCGTCTCCACCCTTGGAAGTGACTCTCGGGTGTGTGGGTGGCAGGAGGAGGGAGAGGAAGCAAGGCTGCAGCCTCTGGCCTCTTGGCAGAAGAGCAGGGCTATTGCAGAGGCCAGAGTTTCTCCATCCAGCAAGGGGGCCAACGCATCAGCCTAAGTCAAGCTTATACCACCTGCGCCCCCCACTCTCCCACCCCCACAAGGCTGGGCCTCCATTTCCTTAAGGCAGATCTTTATGATCTGCGTTCATCATCCTGCCTTGGCAATTCGGTGTTGAGGGAGGGTGGGGAGGTTGGGGGAGTGGACTTTAAAAGTAGCCAACCAGGCTTGAATCGGAATCCAAGGCTCAATGGAAAACGACTTCTCTACGCTCAAAATCAGAAATGACTCTCTTTCTTGGCTGACGTTTTCAAGGACCAGAGGAGACAACAGAAATCATCAAGTGCCAACGAAAGCCAAGCACATAGTAGGTGCTTCCTACCCGCCAAACGTTATTGCTGTTATTCCTACTGCCCTGAAAGGCCCTTGGCAGATTCCCCTTACTAGCCTTAATTCCATTTTTATGTTTTCCTCTCCTTTCCTTGAAAACCAGAGTAGGTCATTCATCTTGCTCTCCTCCCAAATCCTTTCTCGCTCGAATATTCTCCTGGGGTTTTCCCAGAGCTACCACCTGGAATTATCCCAATGGCCCCTATGCGAGGCAATAAGATCTTTGTTTATGAAAAAGACAGCCCTAGCATAAAAAAAAAAATAGTGGAAGCATTTTAGATGTTCCCTCTCAGTCCGCCCAGAACAATATCCCCTCTATTGAGGCTGCGTCGTAAATATTGTACTTGCTTATCCTAGGCTAGGAAGTCGTCTCCAGGGCCAAGAGATTGCGTTTTTTTTTTTCCCCATCTATTTATGGGGAAGACTCTGAAAACCCCATTCTTCGGGTCTGTAAAGCCCATTATTGTCATGAGAGATGGCAAGACGAGTAAAGCAAGTTATCTTAACGCTCAGTGCCTCAGTGGCCTCATCAGGAACTATGGCAGGACTTACTAATTCTGAGTGCTAATAACAAGACAATTATCACTGTGAATAATAATAGTAAGAATAACAACTCCCAGGTACTGAGGGTTTACCATGTTCTGGGCACCGTGCTCAGTGTTTTAATTCTTTCACCTCCGACAATGCTCTTAGATGCAGGTCAATGTTATCACATCCCCATTTCTCAAATGAGGAAACTGAGATTCAGACAGGTTGCACACACCTAATCAAGGTGTATAGTATAGCATAGCTAGAGCCAGGATTTGAACCTAAGTCAATGGGTCTCAAAACCTTAATCACCCCCGAAAAACCACCACTTAGAGCTGTTGCCATAGTGACCAAGGATCCGATAAGAAAATCCATACAGCATGAACGGCATTGGGCGGGATGAGGTTTGGCTTTTCCTTCTATTATTTTTATTATAAGATCAGATTACCCTAGTAACTACCAGCCCCCGCCTCCCAAACAGGCCGGTAACTAGGACTCAGTGTGTTATCATCAGCCTCACCCAAGAACTAATAATACAGCATCTGCGCCTTTCCATGACCTTCCAAGTCCCTTGGAGCTATGAGCAAGCTCATTCCCTTATAAAAACAGAGAAGCCAAATTGATTTTAAAGCAGCTGTCTTCATTATCTGGAGGCAAGGAAAAGCTTACGGTAGCCCTCCTGGGACCCGGCCTGGTTTGACTGTTCTTCTGTGAAAGACCCCAAGGTGAGTGACTGCAGAGTGAATTCTCTTAAGCCCAGTGGAGGGTGGGCCTAGGCTGGCTTGGCTGTAAGGCTGGCGTGTCTCCAAGGTCCTCTGGGTGGCTACAGGCTGGCCTCTGGGAGAACCAGAGGTTCAAATGCCCAGCTGGAAAGAGCTTCCTGGGGTCCCAACTAGGCAGATCCAATTCCCTGTGCTCCCGAACTAGTCAATAAAGCCACTACACTTAGTGTGCTCCACTTGAGACGGGGGGGCCCAAGTCATTCATCTTTCCCCTGCAAGGAAATGCAAATGGGTGGTTTTGCAGCCAGAAGCCTGCACCAGACCTTGGCACAGCTGCCTCCTTCTCAACCATCAAATCTCAACCAGTTGCTTTCTCAACAGCTCCTTTGAGATGCCTTCCCTGGGACTTCCCATTGGGGCTCAGTGGGTTAGGAACCCGACTAGTATCCATGAAGATGCAGGTTTGATCCCTGGCCTAGCTCAGTGGGTTAGGGATCGGCGTTGCCATTAGCTGTGGTGTGGGTTGCAGACATAGCTCAGATTCCACGCCGCTGTGGCTGCGGTGTGGGCCGGCAGCTGTAGCTCCAATTCAACCCCTAGTCTGGGAACTTCCATATGCTTCGGGTTCAGTCCTAGAAAGAAAACAGAAAAAAAAGGGGGGGGGGGAGACTTCCTCTGAAGCACTCAACCTAAAGTAGGCTCCCCCCTCCCCCGGAATCTCTGTTACATCACTCAGTTTAGTTCCTTTTCACCATTAGAAACTACCTTCTTGGTGTTTAACAGCTTACCGCCAGCACCTCCCCCCATGCAGAATAAAAGCCACAAGAGGGCAGATTCCTTTCTGTCTCGTTGACTCCTATATTTCCCGAATCTAAAAAACACTTGGCTTGTAAATAAGATTTGTTGAAAGAATGAATTCAACAAATGAATAACCACCTAAATGACAGCTGGAAGACAAGGTCCTGTTGCCATTGGGCTGATGAGGGCAAAGCAAAATCCACAGGCCAGTAGGCTGTGAACTTCCAGAACCATGCCTGCTTCCTTACACTCCACCCCTGGGCCTTTTCTCTGTCTCTGTGGGGAAGTCAGTCCTTCAGACTCTGAGCTCCTGGAAAGAAGGGCCATTGTTTCATTTGGCTTTTATCCCCAGTAACAGCACAGGGCGGGGCACCTCGTGGGGAGAGAGCAGGCCTGGGGCATCAGACTCTGTTTAAATCTCACTTCCTCATGCCCTGGAGGCCCTGACTTTCTAGCCTAGGATAAGCAAGTAAGATATTTGACAATTTACTTGTGCTCTCAAATCTCAGTGTCTTCATCAGTAAACAAGGATCACAGTAGAACTGTCCTCATAAAAGTGATGTGAAGGGGAGTAGATGAGACAGCTGTGTTTAGTCTAAGCCAAGCTCCGTAATTATAATAATAATTATTATCGCTACCAAGTGTTTTAATGTCTTAAATGTATTATTACTGAGTGTGTTAGTATGTATGTGTTGTAGAAACATTTTAAATGTGTTATTATTAGATATTTTAATAACTATAATAACCATGCAGTCCCTAAGATGTAGTCAGTGTCGATCAACAGTTACAACATAAAAGGTGTATTAGGTAGTTCCTGTCGTGGCTCAGTGTTTAATGAATCCGACTAGGAACCATGAGGTTGCGGGTTCGATCCCTGGCCTTGCTCAGTGGGTTAAGGATCCGGCGTTGCCGTGAGCTGTGGTGAAGGTTGCAGACGCATCTCGGATCCCGCGTGGCTGTGGCTGTGGCGAAGGCCGGCAGCTACAGCTCCTGTTAGACCCCTAGCCTGGGAACCTCCATATGCCATGGGTGCGGCCCTTAAAAAGGCAAAAAAATAAAAATAAAAATAAATAAATAAGTAAATAAATGTTGTATTAGGATTGCTGTGACTGAGGCAACAGAAACTCCATTCAAACTGGCCTGGGCAACATAACAGATGCAGAACTGAAGCATCCAAAAAGCCAGAGCATGTCGATGCCATCAGAATTTGGTCTCTCTCTGTCTTGCTCAGCTCTGCTCTCTTCCCTGTTAGCTTTCTTTCCAGTCCAACCTTCTTCTCATAGTGGCTTCCTGGAACTCCAAGCTGACATCCATGCAACTTCTGGACCATTAGAAAGAGACAGACTCTCCTTCCCAACAGTATCAGTGAAGGCACCAAAGCAGAGCTTTATTGGCCTGGTGGAAAGCCACATGACCACCCTCTAGACCAATCGTTTTGAATTCCATGAGGGAATGGAGTTCTCTGATTGGCCAGGCTTGGGGCATGTCTACACCCTGGGAACCAGAGAACCATCATCAATTCCTCCTCAGTCACAACGGAATCAGAGAATAAGTGGATCTACAATGGCATAGGGGGATGACCATTCTGTCAGGAGAAAAAGACAAAATGAATGTGGGACAGCAAACACCACAAGATGGCCACCACAAAGAGACCGTACAAAAAAAGTTTCCAATTTACAATTTTAGTTATTTAGTTGTTGTCTTTCCATCGCCCATGCGTTCCAGCACTTGGTTCTTTCTGGGGATCATTTATTCTTCCCTAAAAGTTAAATGATAAGTTATCGGCCAAAAATTTTTATAAGCATTCTCTCCACCCACTGGCAGAAAAGTTTCAAGAGCAGAAACCTAAAAAATGTCCCTGGCGAGCTCCCATGCTCCCTGCAAACCCAGCTCTAATGTTGCAACCTTCTGGAATTCTTTCCTAGATGATTCCAGAAAGTGATTCACTAATCACTCTTTTCAGGGTTACCTCCATTTCTCATTGTACTGACTCTATCCAGAGCCCTTATCAGACCATATTTTCATCCATTTGTTTATTTAAACATCTCCTCCACTGATCTATAAGTGTATAAACAATGGTGCTTCCCAGAAGAATGATCTCTAGGCGATAGAAAATCAATATGGATTTATTCAGGCTCAGTTCTCCAACTGGCTGATACGGGTTTGGCCAAGACGTATGAAACCAGCTAAAGGAAGCTGTACAAATGTGTGTGGGCATCCTAGAGCTTATCTCTTTGACAGAGCTGGGCATGACTCTTGGGTATATAACCAGTGGTATCAATTGCTTATGCTTGTAAGTGTTTTCTTGTGCATGCCCCTTAGCCATCCTCCTCCTCCTCTTCCTTCTTTTAATAGGTGCACCACAGCTTATGGAAGTTCCTGGGCCAGGGATTGAATCTGAGCTGCAACTGCAGACTACACTGCAGCTACAGCAAGGCCAGATCCTTTAACCCACTGCGCCAGGCTGGGGATCAAAACCACCCCCCACAGGGACCTGAGCGGGATTCTTAATCCACTGTGCTAACTTTCTCAAGGCTACATAGCTAGCAGGGAGTGGAGCCAGGACTCCAACACATGCCTAAGCCCTTGGCCTTACGTATCAAACTAGTATTATGCTTGGATTCTTGCAAGTGAGTCCAGCAAAGAATACCTACTCATTGCCACTTTCCAGATGGGAAGGTGAAGTCTAGACAAGTACCAGGAAATTCACAAGAATCACCAATATGTCCCGAAGGGCACAAGGATCAGTTAAGCGCCTGGAAGAGAACTTTCTTATTAATTCAGAGGGCAGCAAGCCCAAGGAACATGCACTCTCCCGGAGATGTCTGGCTTCAGGCACGTGTGTGAAATTAAGCACTTGGCACCCAGTAGACACTGCATGGAAGTGAGCTGAAGCTGAAGCGATGGACGCCAGCAAGCGCGGAGGGCTCCTGACAGATGTGGTATTTCACGCGGGACCATTCATCCACATGATGAATGTGAGGCAGCAAGGCTGAGCCCCAGGTCCCACGGCAGCCAGCGTCCATGGGAGAAGGGCCCCGCATCCCACAGCCCCCTCCACACTTGGCTTTGGAGTCCGCTCTCCCCGCGCCGCCTGCCTGGCCCTGCCCCCTCCCTTAGCCATGAGCTCCACCGCGGAATGTTATGGAGTGTTTCCTAACCCTGCAGCAAGTACCTAGCATCGCCTGCACTCACCCTGCCCACCCCCTGCCCGCGCACCTTGCCTCAATATCTCCTCCTCATAAATCACGCAGCCATATTAACTGTCTCTCAATCAATCTCTTCCAGGTGTTGCCTCAGACAGTCTCTCAAGGCGAGTGTCTCTCCCCTCGAGGCTTAGGCACTAAGAACCCCTTCGTCTGGGAATAGTTTAAAGCCAGATAGCTTTTCTCTCTTCCCAGGGTCTCTTGGTTCAGACTTGAGGCCCCCAGGATCCACAGATTGCAGAGAGCTTCGAGAAAACTGGAGCGGGTCACACTGACTCAGAAGACATGAGAGGTTTGCCCAAGAGGCTTGGCAAATATTGGCCATTTGGTTTTTTTCACCAGCAAATATTACACTGGGCGAGGAGCAGGGGGGAATCTAAAATACAAAGCTGGAGCTTGAAGCCTTCCAAACACCCTTGGAAATACTAGCTAGTTTTAGAGAGTTCACATTCGACGTGGTCTGCCTCCTTTTTGGACACATCATTGGGTGTGGTAGAGATAATACTTTGTGTTCAGAAAATGCCGTTTCAATCTTTTATTTCCCAGAATTCCTTGTTTGGTTGAAGACACGTGACTAGGTCTCGGCCCATGGGAGGTAGGTAGATGTATATATACTACTTCCGGGTTCAGCCATGATACTTCCTACACATCTCTCTAACTGTCTGCCCTTTCTTCAATCACCTAGGAGACCATGTATCTAAGAGGGAGGGAGCCTGGATCCCTGAATCACCACTTGGAGGAAAGCCACCAAAGATGGCTGCTCAACCCACATTAGATTGTGATGAAAGTGAGAGGGTGAAGCCACTGAGTTTGGAGGGCTTGTTACTAGCCGACCCTGACTAATACAATCAGAAAAGATTACTAGCATAGCTCCCATTGTGGCTCAGTGGATTAAGAACCTGACTAGTATCCATGAAGATCCAGGTTTGACCCCTGGCTTCGCTCAGTGGGTTAAGGATCCAATGTTGCTGTGAGCTGTGGTGTAGCTTGCAAATGCAGCTCAGAACCCATGTTGCTGTGGCTGTAGTGTATCCTGGCAGCTGCAGCTCCAATTTGACCCCTAGCCTGGGAAATTGCATATGCCACAGATGCAGCCCTAAAAAGAAGAAAAAAAAAGAAAAGTCTATTAGCTTTTGAAATATGACTGCAGCCTTCTTATGTATCCCCCATAACTCATCTTTACTTGTAAATGCCCCGTACCCTATGATTAGCAGCATATCCGGTGGCAAGGAACATCAACCATTGGGATTATACCTAGCTAATTACAAATCAGGCCATCACTTTGCTCCACAAATTCCATCAGGGAAGAAACCATCAAACTGGTTAAGCATCTGGGCTCCCAAGGCAGGCAGACTTGTGTTAGATAGGGTTTAATTACATAATGATGTGTGGACCTCGTCAAAGCTTAACTTTCACTTCCTCACTTGTAAATAGGGACAATGTTTGTAGTCCAACCTGCTGGCTGTGTGCTGTTGTGGTTACTATGGCTTTAACCACAGGAGTCCCCATAGGAAAGATTGCCAGTTGATAGACTTCAGATGTCAGAAATTGCCTCATCAGCAGAAAGCCACCTCATCCAAGGTCACAACCCTTTCCTGGGACAGCCCCCATCCAATGGCAGGTCCCTGGGGAGACAGGAAAACCTACGCCTTGACCCAACTCAGGACAACTCTGAAGAATTGTGGTAGACAGACTCCAAGGTGGTTCCCCATCATTCCTACCTCTGGATTCTCTCTCTCTTTCTCTCTCTCTCTCTTTTTTTTTTTTTTTTTTTTTTTTTTGTATAATCCCCTCTCCACAAGCGTGGGTAGAACCTGTAACTTGCTTCTAAAAATAGAATGTAGCAAAGGTGAATTATGTCACTTGTGTGGTGACATCACATACGATTGCAGCATCTGTCTTGCTAGCAGACTCTCCCCCTTACAGGTTTTGATGAGGCAAGTGGCCATTGTGGGGAGGCCCATGTGACAAAAAACCAAAGGTGTCTTCCTGCCAAGAGCCAACAAGAAACTGATGCCCTCGGTCCTACAACCTGCAAGAAATTGAATTTTACCAACAGCCACATGACCGTGGAAATAGATCATTCTCCAGTTGAGTCTTGAGATGAACCCCCAACCCTCTCTAGCACTTTGATTGCAACCATGCAAGAGACCTAGAATCAGAGGACAAATGAAGTTGTGCCTGGACTCTTGATCCACAGTAATGGTGCGAGACTAAATGTGTGCTACTTTAAGCTGCTAGGTTTGTAATTAATACCTGTTTCTCTGTAGGGCCAGCTTCATTAAGACAGCATCCCAGGGAGTCCCCACTGTGGCTTAGGGGTAACAAACCTGACTAGTGTCCATGAGGACACAGGTTCAATCCCTGGCCTCACTCAGTGGGTTAAGGATCTGGCGTTGCCTTGAGCTGTGGTATAGGCCGGCAGTTGCAGCTCCAATTGAACCCCTAGCCTGGGAACTTTCATAAGCCACCTGTGTGACCTTAAAAAAAAAAGGCATCCCATCTCAGCCCAACTCCTTCTGCCCATCCTGTTTCCTCTCCTTCTTTTCCACAATTGTCAATCCCAAGGGCACTCCCTAATAAACCCCTTGCACACTAAACTCCATCTCAGGGTCTCCTCCTGAGACTCTAGCTTGTGACACTGATCCCATTTCCACGTGCTTCCTTTTCCACTTTGTTGACAAAGCCCTGCTTTTGTTGACCTGATTCTCCTCCAAGCAGCCCTATGCTTCTGGGGAGACAGATGTTAGCCCCTGGACTGCATCCTGGTTAGACAAAGCCTATTATGAAAAATCCTATTCTTCCTGCCAGTGATCCTTTTAAGAAAAGCCCCCCCCCATCCAGCTCTGACCAATGAGATTTGAGATAGACATGGTGGGTGGAGGAGGGGGCCAGGTAGGCAGCCCCTGCTCTGCTGCCCTGAACATTATTAACCCTTATTGTAGGAAGTGTAACTGCTGCAGTCGGCTGGCACCCAGGCAAAGAGCTGATCAAAAGTCTCAGGACAGCACAGCAAGACACTGAAAGGAGGCTGGACCCTTGATTGGATGGATATCGCTGAGTTAATCAACCCTGGTGCTGCTCAGCCTGGAGACTGCCATGGGACATTACAAGTGTTATTTTTTGGACATCCTAGTACATTCTAACTAAGTCAGTTTAGGTTGTCACCTTATAGGGTGGATTGGAGAATTGAATGAAATGATGCTGAGGTAGCCATGAGAGTATATTTCCCAGATCCCCAATTACAGGGAAAGTAATTGACCAAGGGCTCCCAATTGCTGCACTCTGAAACGCATCAGCAGGTTTGCACCAAAGTCAAACTTCCCTTGGGCTGCTTCTCCAAGGACTGAGCACAGCAGAGATACTAAAGCAGGCGTGTCCCTTGGAGACATGGGACTCCTCTGATGGATGACTTTCTATTGGCCCTGCTGAGCCTTCCTTTTAACTGCACTGCAGTGTTAGAATCTTCCTACCCAAGCTTCCTTCCTACCCCTGTTCCTTCACGGGGGACAGACCTGCATCACAATCTAATGGCTCTCCCAGACTCCCAACCTGCTTGCCCCCACCTTGATGTTTTCAATAAACATCTTTTTTTAAATTACTTACTGAATTTTATTACATTACGACAATCATCACAACAAAATTTTAAACTTCTTGAAAGTCCTCTTTCATCTTAGCATCTGCTTCTCAAAGGATCCACACTAAGACAGATGAACTTACTGTAGAATCTCCACACTCAATAAATGGTGATGATAGCAGTGCTGTTCCACACATCATGTAGGGTCTAGCACAGTGCCTGGCACAAAATGACACTTGGTAAATATTTTTTGAATAAATGATTAGGTGGATGGATGGATGGATGGATGGATAGGTAAGTGGGTAGATGGATGGATAGATGGACGGATGGATGAATGATGGATGATGGATGGATAGGTGAGTAGGTAGACGGATGGATGGATGATGGATGAATGATGGCTGGCTGGCTGGCTGGATGGATGGATGGATAGGCGAGTGGGTAGATGGATGGATGGAAGAATGTGTATCTATTTAGAGAGATGACTGACAACACTTCCTTCCATACTGTGTGTTGTCTTTACCCCCAGGTCTGAAGTTTCTCAAGCCCTAGCCTACATGCGGAAACTAATACACATGGCTGTTGTAAAGACTTTTTATTTCTCCTATGTCATTGGAAACAAGAAACCTGAGACCTCCCTGGTTTCTCCCCTAATGCACTTGACATATCTGTAAATGGGAAATGGAGTGAAAATTTATGTTTCCTGGATATTCCTGTCATCCATTGAGACCTTCCCACAGGACCACAAACAAGAGTGCCAGGCTGGGATAGCTTAGGTTTCCATTCAGACCAGTGAAGCAGAAGTTCTGGCCTTCACCTCTACCAGCGATTTGCCTTGTACCAGCTCCTCCTCTTTTCTTATCATGCTCTGTCATTCAGGTTATGTTCAGCTGCAAGTAACAGAAAAATAAGCCATAGCACATTAAAATATATTGTATATTACAGTGTCACTTAACAAGAAATCTGAAGGCAAAAATTTCTAGAGCTGCTGCAACTGCCCAATAATTTTATCAAGGTTAAGGCTTTGTCAATCCTTTCTATTTACCATATTTAATTTCAATCTCATCCTTCTTGTCTCATGGTCACATGATGGCTGCCAGAGCACCAAGTATCACACTTCACGCCGGTGTCCAAATCAGACAGGAATGGGCCCACAGTAAGACGTTTCCTTTTAAAAAGAAGGAAAATTTTTCTGAGAAGCCCCCCTCCCCCAACAGGATTCCTCCATGATTCTTTGGCCAGAACTGATTTCCATCGGCACTTCTTGCTGCAAGGGAAGCTAGGAAGGCAGGTACCTGAGGGGGAAAAAAAAGTAAAAAAAGAATGGGATTGCCGTGGGCATATTGTTGCCTTGATCAAGGTAAGAAAAAAAGCAGGGAACAGTGTCTGCCTGAGAGGACTCAAAGGTGGGTATCAGGCCATCTGTACCCCAGTTTACTCAGAGAGACAAGGTGGCCATGCATGAAACAATCTGAGGCCACATGTGGGCACATATCAGAAAACAGGGCACCTAAATGCTGGCTGGGTATGGCTATTCAGGATGCATTTGGGGGTAGCAGGGGACGTGGCGGAGGTGGCAGTTGGAAAGGAAAGAGAAAGAAACAGGAAGAGAAAGGAGACCCTGGGTGGGTGGAGCCTCTCATTCTGTAGCCCTCTTCTCACTTACTGTACTGGAATGCCCCACATCCTTCCTTTCTGCAGCCAGTGAGCTTGTCACAAATCTTCTGTGCTGGAAACCCAGTCATGTTTCTCCATGTTCCAAAGAATAAAGACCAAATTCCTTACCCATGTCTCCAAGCACACTTGTGACCTGGTCTCTGCCTGGTCCCTGAGCTTCTCCACCCCCTGCACTCCAGCCACACTGACCTTTTCTTCCTGCTCCAAGAATTGATGAAGCTCAGTCCCACCTCAGGACCTTTGCACATGCTGGTGTTCTCTCTGCTAAGAGAGCCACTGCCCTTATCTTTGCTAGTTAACTCCTCCTTAGCTCTCAGATTGCAGCTGAAACACTTCCTCACAACAGCCTTGGCTTTGGTCCCTACACCATGAAAAAAATCAAACTTTTTTCTAGGTGGTTAATCTGAGTCTAACCTCCCGGCACACATACACTTGTCTTTAGCTCCAAGAGGGCCAGGGATGGGGTCCACATTCCTTACCGAAAGAATAAGGAAGCGAGGAACCAAGCTATTTGGGTTTAAATCCCAGCTAGTCCACATACTAGCTGTGTAACCAAGAGCAATTTCCTTAACATTCTGTGCCTCCATTTCTTCATGTATATAAAGATAAGAATAAATACTGCATCATAGATTCGTGTCAAAGATTAGATGAGTTAAGTACATTAAAGCTGAGCGCAGCACCTGGCATATTACGTATTAAGTATCATTTTTTTTTTTGGTCTTTTTGCCTTTATCTAGAGCCGCACCCGTAGCATATGGAGGTTCCCAGGCTAGAGGTCTCATTGGAGCTGTTGATGCCGGCCACAGCCACAGCCACAGCAACACCAGATCCAAGCCACATCTGCAAACTACACAGCTCAAGGCAACGCCGGATCCTTAACCCACTGAGTGAGGCCAGGGATCGAACCTGCAACCTCATGGTTCTTAGTCGGATTCGTTAACTGCTGAGCCACGAAGGGAACTCCTAAGTATCATGTTATATAAGTATTGTTATTAGCATTACTGGGAATATGGATCCCCAGTGCCTAGCAGAGGCTGGCACCTAGTAGGGGCACAACAAATACTTGTTAAAGAGAGAAATAAATGTTTACTCTTCTCCCTGAAGGCAGAGATAATTATAGGCCTTTTCATTTCCTTTTTTTTTTTTTTGTCATGAAGCTTTCATTGTAACTATAACACACTTAGAATTATCTTAAAAGTAAGAAAGGAAATGCTATCGAATTGAGTTGTGATGATTTTTATACACCTATAATTGTAATAAAATTCATTAAGCAATGGGGAAAAAATAAATGCATTATTTAGAAGCATATTAAAAAATTTAAAAAATGTAAGAATAAAACTCTTTCATCCTTTTCTTAAAATTTCAATTATTCAGGGCTAGTAATATTTTGATTATTTGGGCATGCCCATGGCATGCAAAAGTTCCTGGGCCAGGGATTGAACCCAAGCCACAGCAGTGACAACGTTGGATCCTTAACCCACTGAGCCAGCAGGGAACTTCCAGGGCTGTTATTTTATCAGTCCTTTACACTTTGATCTCATTCACTCTATGCCCCTGTTTAGTGAATTAAGTTGCTAAAAGTGGAACTGCAAGTGGGTTTGGTTAGTTGTGGTCCTTTATTAATTTAGCAAATGGTAAAATCTCTGTTGTTTTTTTTGGACAGATGAGGTTCAAGGATTGAATGGTAATTGTTCCAGGCTAATTATAGAAACCCAATTTCTTTTGCCAATTGTTGGTCCCATTGCTTTTTCTTTTTTTTTCATTTTTTTATTTTATTTTTTTCCTTTTTTTCAGTTATTTGGTCATTTTTGAAATCTAAGTCGTTTTTTATTATTTATTTATTTATTTATTTGCTTTTTAGGGCTGTACCTGTAGCATATGGAGGTTCCCAGGTTATGGGTTGAATCGGAGCTATAGCCGCCAGCCTACGCCACAGCCACAGCAACAGAGGATCCAAGCCGTGTCTGTGGCCTACACCACAGCTCACGGCAACGCCAGATCCTTAACCCACTGAGCAAGGCCAGGAATTGAACCCACAGCCTCATGGTTCCTAATCGGATTCATTAACCACTGGGCCACAACGGGAACTCCCTTTTTTTCATTTTTAAAAATTTTACTGAGCTATAGCAGATTTACAATGTTGTGATAATTTCTGCTGCACAATGAAGCTATTCGCTCATGCATGTACACACTTCTGTTCTCTCCAGATGCTTTTCCCAGGCTTTTCATTTCTTTAGCTTCCTCCCTTGTGTGGAACCTGGCACACAGTAGGTGTGCAAGAAATCCCTAGAGACAGAGTTCCCCATTGTGACTCAGTGGATTTCAGAACCTGACTAGGAGCCATGAGGATGTGGGTTCAATCCCTGGATTCTGGGTTAAGGATCCAGCATTACCGTGAGTTGTGGTGTAGGTCACAGATGTGGCTCGGATCTGGCGTGGCTGTGGCTTTGTTGTAGGCCAGCAGCTGTAGCTCCAATTCAACCCCTAGCCTAGGAACTGCCATGTGTCACAGGTGTGACCCTAAAAAGCAAAAATAAATAAATACATACATACATACACAAATACATAAATGGAAAGAAAGAAAGAAAAAAGAAATCCCCAGAGAGTCATTCCCCGGCCTGTTGCCGCTGCTTCAAGCCCTTCTGGTCTCCCTTCTCAAATCCAGGAGGGGAAATTCAGCTCCTTGCAGTGGGACAGCCTCCCCAGGCCCCTCTGATCACCCCCACTTTGTCCAGAGATGCAGAACAGCTTTGATCACTGACAGGAGCCCTCTAGGAAGAAAGAGAGAGAGAGAGAGAGAGAGAGAGAAATCTGGCGATGTAAGTTCCCTGGACGTAACACTTATTAATGAAACGAGCGACTGTCAGCCTCTGCTCCAATCAGCTGTCCACTGCTGGGGGCAGCCGCAAAGCTGGGGGGTATGAAGGGGATCGAGGGAGAAACCCCTGCCTGCAGATATTAAATACATAAATAAGCCCAGGCCTCAGTTGGTGCCCTGGGCAATATCAGACCTCACCAGATTTTGATGCTCTTAAAGCACTATAAATCCAATTTTCTCCTCTGATTTGCTGTTATAATGAAGTTCTACCTTCACAATCACGAAGACATTATCCTTGTTTAAAAAAAAATCAGCCTTGCCGATCAGATCACGTGAACCCCACCCTCATCTTGGTCTATCCAGTCTCTCCCAGGACGTACTCACTGACAGCACTGCAGGATGGACGTAACTTTCCAGAACGCATTTTTTTATTATCACTTTTTTAATGGTCACATCTGTGGCATATGGAAGTTCCCAGCCCACCGACTGAATCTGAGCTGCAGCTGAGATCTACGCCACAGCTTGACAACACCAGATCCTTTAACCCACTGTGCCAGGTTGGGGATCGAACCCCAATCTCTGCAGTGACGGGAGCCACTGCAGTCAGATTCTTAACCCACTGCACAGCAGCGGGAGCTCCCAGAACCCACTTTATACTTCATATATCCTGTATGTCCTACATAGATAGCCTTACTTTGCGTGTGTATATTTTATTGGTGTGTAGACTTTTCTGGTGGGGTGGATTGGCTTTTTTTTTTTCCCCCTGAATGGCACCACCTTGAACATATGATTCTCCATCTTTCTCTCTCTCTTTTTTTTTCAGTTCGGTGATGGATCTGGGAATCTTGGCATATATGTGCATACACATCAGCTCATGCCTTCTCACTGCTGTGCAGCACTCCTGAAGGTAGGTAGAACCTAATTTATTCAATGCTAGCTGCACGTTAAAACACAAAGGTGTGTGCACAGAGGAGTCTTTTATAAAATACAGATGCCTAGATCGCTCCCCCAACAAACTGAATGAGATCTGAAGGCAGGATGTAAGTATCAGAAGGTTACAAGTCCAGCAATTTTAACTTGCAGCCAGAGTCAAGATTTATTAGTCCCCTCCTCATGCATATTTAAGCTATTTCCACGTCATTGCTGATTTTTTTTTTTTTAAAGCCTGCTCGGCACTTCTTTGTCCATCCTCCCTTATCTTAAAAGTAAGATACCTGTGCTGGTATTTCTGTAAGACAGGGTTTCTCAACCTCTGAACTGGTAACATTTGGGGCTTGGTCGTGGGGGGCAGTCCTGTACGCTATAGGATGCGGGCCGGCATCCCTGGTCCCTCCCACTAGATGCAAAGGATAAACACACACACACACACACACACACACACACGTGTGTGCTCACAAACACACATCACCGCAATCAAGAATGTCCCCAGACATTTCAAAAATATCCCTTAGGAGCAAAATCACCCCTAGCTGAGAACAACTTCTCTGGGGTAGGAGCCCAGAAGGGACATAGTTGGATTACAGGCCATGTACACTTTTTCTTAGAATTGACATTGCTCTGAAGTTCCCACACTAATTCACAATTTCTGCTTTTCCAGGAATATCCTGCTGGCCACTATGCGGTCCCCCCCCGTCCCAGTCTCTATGAGTCTGGACTTAGAATTTGGGCTTGAACCCTAAGCATCTCGCCTTTCACGCCACCTCCTTCAGTCCCAAAGCCCAGGAATCCTAGCATGTTTGGAAGACGATTCTAGAGTCTAGAATAGGAGTTCAGAGGTCAGGAGTAGAAGAGACTACCAAAGAACGCGAGGAGGAACTGATTTATTTTCTTCATATCATTTATTTTCTTTTTCTATCCTTTGTTTTTGATAGGCGAGAAATAGATTTATTAGGATAGATGCTTGTGAGAGATGCAAGCGGGCCGGCAAGGAAGCTCTGCCTATATCTTCTTTATTTTCTTTATGTCTTATCTTTATATCTAAATATCTTTTTCTTTCTTTCTTTCTTCCTTCCTTTCTTTCTTCCGTTCTTTCTTTCCTCTTTCTTCATTTCTATCCTTCTTTCTCTTTTTCTTTCTTTCTTTCTTTCTTCCTTTCTTTCTTCCGTTCTTTCTTTCCTCTTTCTTTCTTTCTTTCCTTCTTCATTTCTATCCTTCTTTCTTTCCTTCTTTCTTCCTTCCTTCCTTTCTCTCTTTCTTTCTCTCTTTCTCCCTCCTTCTTTTCCTTTTTAAGGTCATTCTGCTGAGGGGACAGGAAGGGTTACCTCCCCTCCTCCCCGCCCCCACCTCAAATTTGCCGCCTCTTCTCTCTGTCTCTTTAAGACTGCAGTCTGCGTTCCAGTGGCTCTCAGGGTTTTATAGGTGATGCAAAGAGTAGACAAGAGTGAGAGAGACAAGGTAAGCGACCCTGGGAAATAGAAGATTCCCAGAGTCTGTGTGCATGTGTGTGTGTGTGTGTGCGTGTGCATGTGCGTCTGTGTGTGTGTGTGTAAGAAAATTCAGTTCACAGGCTGGGAAGGAAGAGGAGGGGGAGAAGCAGCAGGCTCAGCCAGTTGTGTCTCTTCAAGCAAGATAAGCTGCTGGACCCATCCATCTCTGTGACACTATCAGCCTGTTGTCTAAAGTACTTACAGTTCCCTGCTTGAGAGGAGCCCCAGCGGGGCGGTGGCGGGTGGTGGAGGAGGGGAGGAAGCCAGTGTGGACTTTAGGATCAGGCACTCAAGCGGCCCCCTGCCCCGAAGAGCGCAACACGGTTCGGCTGTCACCCCACCCCAGCCCCCAGCCCGGGCCTGGCCTGTTTTTAGCTCAGCCTGAGTGACGGTGAGACGTCCTACCTGGGGCCCCGTTCCCAGGGGAACCACTTGAAACTGAAACTTGTCTTTCTCAAGTGGCTGGGGGAGAGTGTGAAACCCAGGAAAGAGAGAGTGAGCGAAAGAGAAAGGCCTTCTGCAGCTGTTCAAAGGGACCTCAGCCATCCTGCCCCGGGACCCTTTAACAACTCAGCTCTTACCGCGCTCTGGGATGGTGGCTACGAGTCTCAGAGATAAGGAAACCAGGCTCAGAGAAGTTAAGTAACTCACTGAGGGTTACACAGCTAATCAGAAGTGTCGAGGAATCTGAACTGGATTTATTTCAGTTCCAAAGCTGACTTCTTACCACTTTAACCAAACTGTTTCTTGCAACTCCTCAGTGATGAGAAATTATGTGGGAATTCCCGTTGCGGCTCAGCGGGTTAAGAACCTGATTAGTACCCAGGAGGATACGGGTTCGATCCCTGGCCTCACTCAGTAGGTTAAGGGCCAGGCCTATGCCACAGCCACCACACCACCAGATCCGAGCCACATCTACAACCTTTGCCGCAGCTTGCTGCAACGCTGGATCCTTAACCCACTGAGCGAGGCTAGGGATTGAACCCGTGTCCTCATGGACATTACATAGGGTTCTTAACCTGCTGAACCACAACAGGAACTCTGAAAGATGTGTTCTTTATTCATTCAACAAATACTTTCATCCCCTTGGTGCCAGATTCTGCTCTGGGTGCTGGTAATAAAGACATGACGCTAACTGCTCACTGATTTTTACTGTACGTCCCCTTTAAATAAGCCAGAGAGTGGGGTGGACTGGAAGTCTGGGATTAGTAGATGCAAACTACAGCATTTGGAGTGGATGAGCAATGAGAGCCTGCTGTATAGCACAGGGAACTATATCTAATCACTTTGATGGAAGATGATGGAGGATAATGTGAGAAAAAGAATATATATATATACATATATATATGTATGTATATGTATATTTGTAACTGGGTCCCTTTGCTATACAACAGAAATTGACAGAGCATTGTAAATCAACTATAATAACAACAAATTTTAATAGAAATAAGTTAACCCAGAGCTGCAGAGACTTTAGTAACTGGATTTTATGATTTTGGCCTCAGTACCACTTGATTTTGTCAAACGGTGTTGGGGTTTTTTCAGCACGTGCAGGGAACCCAAGAGAGACTGGTCCTATCATATGTGCTACTGGGCTTCATTAACACGACGGTAATCCTCAAGCATTATCACCAAAAAAATTACAGAGCGCTACAGCATCTTTACAAAAACCCCGGGAAAAACTGTCTCCCGGTGTTTAGCAAACATCTCAGTTTGTTTGTCTTTTCTGAACTCTTGGGGCTCTCGTAACCACCTATAATTCTTTCCTTGTTTTGGCAGCTGGGAAGCTCAGAGCCAAATAGATTTCTATGAACTACACAGGATGGTCCAGTCCCAAAGGCTGAGTCGCAAACTCTCCTAAATCTTACTGATGGAAAACAACGCCGTCTTCTGCTCCTGGATCCAGTGGGTTAATAGTGCAGGTGGGGTGCAGCCTGGGGCAGCCAGTCTCCTCCCCACGATGCTGGGAGCTGAGGGCAGGACGACCGGAAGGCTCTTCCCTCGCATGTGTGGCTGGAGGCTGGGGGCTTCGGCTCTTCTCCACCTGGGCTGCTCCTCGTGGCCGCTCCTGGTGAGCTCGCTTGGGCTTCCTCACAGCATCGCGGCTGGCTTTCAAGAGTGAGTGTCCCTCATAAAAAAAATAATAATAATCTTTTTCAAGATTTCGAAGGATACGGAAATTTGTGAAGTATGTTTTTCCTTTGCCTTTTATTTTCCTAATTCTACACATCCTTTTGAGGGTATTGATAAGTCAATATACAAGTCATATGGGGGTCCATATACTAGCCACAGATTTTTCTTTGCTGTCGATATGGTTTACTTATAAATTATTGTAATTTATCCAACTAATTTGTTGAAATAGCTCCAATGAAATAGAACTACTAGTACTAAAGATATCCAAAATTTATATATTTTGAGTCCAATCTACAGATTTCCCCCAAACGTATAAATGGATCTCATCAGTATTGTTCCTCAGTGTTTGTTTATGAGGGCCCATTTCCTAAAGCTGTGCAAATATTAGATTTTTAATTTTTGGCAATATGAGATTTTAAAAAATTGCTTTTCTCTCTTATTGTTCAACTCAGTCATCTTCATGCACATGTAATCTTTACTGGTCACTTGTGTTATTTCATTTTGCTCTTTTTTTCTCACTTCCCTTGGAATATCAACATCTGTGTTACTGGATTCTAAGAATGCATTTGTGACTAAGGATGTCAATCAGTTGTCATGCATTGCAAATGAAATGCCATGTATGTATGCCATCAGTTTACCATGGTGTTTTGCATTTTGGTTGTGTATTAAAATATACTTGTGTTGTGTGTGTTTTTTTTTTTTTTTAAAGAGTGAGTATCCCAAGGCAGCGGCAAATTAGGCAAAAACTGTAGTACCTCTTACAACCTGGCCTTGGGAGGCTTTCTGACTGTCATCATCTGTCCCTAACCCTGGGCTGGCTTGTGTTTAGCTCAGCCCTTAGCCCTGGAAAGGGTTCCTCCCCTTCCATCACGTTCTATTTGCCGTAATCAAGGCGAGAATCAGACTCCATCCTTCGATAAGAGAGGCATCTCAGTTCTGGAAGACAGTGTGAGACAAAATATCGCTGTGGCCACTTTTGGAAAAGATAATCGGTCACACAAAACCAAGTGGAATTCACTGATATGCTCCAGTCATTCTTGGTGTTATTATTTTATTAACTGCCACCTGTGGGCTGCATGCATCTTTGCAGTCAAAGAGTCTTTGTGGAAGTAGGCAGGAGAGGACAGACCTGGTCATCAGTGCCGTTTTCTGAGTGCTTGTTATATGCTGAGAGCTGTGCAAACCGATCCTGCCTCATGCCTTTGACGCTTTAATTCACAAACAATCCTCTGACCGATATTTCACAAACAGACGAGCCAGAGCACCGGATTTGGCATCAGGGAGAAGTAGCAGAGTTGGCGGTTCCATTCCGGCTAGCCTGCCTCACTCAGCTCCATCTCAGGCACCCCACGTGCCTCCTTTCTCGTCCTTTTGAAACTCATTCCACACCAAGATCCTGACGTCGTAACGCAAAGGCTATACAAGATTGCACTCTCTCTCCCCCCAGACCTCTCCTCGGCCCACCGTGAACTTGCTCTGCGAAATAAGCGAGTATCCATCGACCTCGGCGTATATATCAGGATTAACATTCTCTCCAAATTAGATCAGCCAGCCTGTCGGGAATTTGGGAATTTGGGAATCTGGCGGGAAGTCTCAGCGCCCTCTTCTTGACAGGCCCTGAGCTAACGCTCAGGAATCCAGGCATGAGACATTTCATGTCACGTGGACTGAGATCTATTGGAGCGCCGGGACCGGGTCATTTGGACTTGGTAGTGGGTACACGGTAGGTGCCTGGCAGCAGGGACGGAGGAAGTGGAAGTGTTTGTCTGTTCCAGCCATTAAAAACTTGGCCCCTCTGAGCCTCTATTTTCTCACCTGTAAAACAGGAATAAGAATGGTCCCCTGCACACCTCACAGGGCTATGCTGGGAATCTTGCAACTGAGTAGATCTTGCATTTGACCTTGACTTCTAAATTTAACAGCAAGTTTGGAGCCTATGCATGATAATCACGTAAAATGCTTAGCATCTCAAGCAACTTCAATAATCAGGGATGTTAAACACTCGGGGGCTTGAACTCCAAACTTAACTGCAGTTGATAACGAGGCAGAAAAAGAGACTGGATGAAAAAGATTGGTCTTCCTCCCTTTTCCCAGCCTGGAAGCGGCAGTCTCAATGCGATGCAGTGAAAGTGGAGGGGGTCTGGTGTTTCAAGAACAAATGGAAATCTCCAAAAAACTTTTTTTTTTATAAACCTTTAATCCTCCCGACCAAGGTTTTTGGCTTAACGTATGCATTTGTCTATATTGATCTAACCGAGTGCTGTCAGTGGCTCAGAGCTGGCGGTTCCATTGGGTGTACCTGGTTGAGGGGTGTCCGCAGGTGGAAACGACAGCCTGCGAGAAATTAGTTCCAATGACCAGGTGTTGTTTTATCTCCCTCTGCCCAATTTGCACCGACCTCCTATTTTTATTTCCCACGTCCGATGTGGCGGGTGAGTCAGGAAGAAAGGAGGGCTTCATTCTTTGCTCTTTGCTAGCTCTTGGAAATATCAAGAATACTTGGCCCTCAGGACAAACGCCAGCTCTGGGCCTGAAAGCTAAGTCCAGCTATGTTATATATTTATTCAAGGCAGCAATTGGCCAGGAAATGACTATAAAACACACATTTTGAATAAAAGAGGGAGATTTATGATGCATTTTCGAATCTGAGTCATATCTCTCTGCCTCCCCCAGGCCAGGATCCCTTAATCACTAACATACCCCCAGCTTGTACGTTCAGTGGGCACAGAATTGCTTCCTTCTGGTCCAGTCCCAGTTAAAGATGTGATGGGGATTGCGCTACTTTATCTGACAGTCAGCAAATGAATTGCCAATTCATTCTGAGAGCTTAGATGGGGGCTGGTTTTTTCCATGGGAGGAAAAAAAGTGAGGTCCTTTCATATGTATCTTTGATCAGTCAGGGCTTGACAAATTATTTTCCTAGGAATTTCTCTATCCTTAATGCCATGGGGGAAAAATGGATTTACCCTAAAAGAATAGCTTTTATGTTTCAGAAATTAGAGCAATGTAAAAGCTTTTCTCAGTTTCCTTTATCTCTCTCTGTCTCGCTCTCTTTCTCTCCTTCCTAAATATATATATATATATATTTTTTGGCACTCCTGCCCAGGGAAAGGAGGCAGAAACCAGACAGAGTTGGGAAAAGCCACTGGCAATTAGCTGGGCTCCTGGCTGGTTATTTCAACTGTGTGAAAGTAACAGAAATAAGGCTTACTCCCTGTACATCACTGGTATTGAGAAAGCAAAGTCAAATCTTCGGTCCCAAGTTTCCCTTGGGATACCTGTTTTTTCCTCACCTGGACTCTAGTTTTAGGGACGAAACTTAACCTGAAGAATACTTGGCTTGTGTTTCAGCAGGATTCAACTACACTGAAATTATCTCACGCCCAGGGTTTAGATATTCACTAACCTGAAGGCAGAAGCCTGTTTCCATATCGAGGTTTTTATCTGCTATGGTACAGTCTTCGAGAAAAGATTATATTGGAAGTATCAATGGTACAGGGCTGCCATGAACAGTTGGGCAGGCTGTGCACTGCACAAATTCAAAAAACCCCATTCAACTAGACTATCAATGAGAATGAAGTGTTTGGTTGTGCCATGCTACACTCAATCTTTACAAGTATGGGTGGCAGCTTTGAAAGGGAGCTCACAGAAGTGAAAGGAAGATTGGAGAAGCATAATTATAATAAAGGGACAATCTTGGGATTGAGTGGAAGGAGATAGAAAAGGATTTTGATAGGAACTAGACTGAATGTGCACTAGCAGTTTCAGTCTGCTTATTGCTCTACTCAAGATTCTCTTCCTGGCAGAGGGAGAGAGAGAGGGACACAGAGGCAATAAGGCTTTCTGGGGTCAAGTGTGCCCATCTTCTTGTCTAAGGGGGTGGAGGAAGCTCTTGGATTAACAGTGTTACTTAAGTGTTACTCCAAGCAAACCCTGAAACAAGCACTTGTGTGCAGCGGTTTATTTGGGTGAGGAAGTGGAAGTGAGATAAGGAAGGGAAGGAAACCAGTGAAGGGTGTGATAATAAGCGGGTCACCTCTGTGAGCAACTGGGACTCAGTCCCCCAAGGGACCCTGTATGAGAAATTGTCTCGCCAAGGGGACAGGGAGCTGGGGTATTTACGGGCTGCTTCTCCTGTCCCTCATTACTTAAATGCCTGGCCAAGCACACACCTACCGCCAGAGAAGGACTTCAATCAGAGAGACCCAGATGCAGGAAACAGGCTGTCACTGGGATCTGCAGAACCATGCTCCCAGGCTGGCAGGCGCCCCTTAGGAGGGGCCCAGGAGACAGGGCTGGGTGCTAAGGACCCACTGTGCCACCAAGATCACACACAATGAGAATGATATAACCCTCCCCACACCCCGCCAAAGAACTGGGGTACCATCCCCCAAAGAAGGTGGAGTGGATGCAGGGAGGGCCCGAAATACCAAATACCCATCAAACAAAGAATCCCAAACAAGCAGTTTCATCCAGGCGTTTGCCCATCCTTGCCATTAAATAGTCTCACGGCTTGAGCAAGTCACTGCCTCCTCTTTGGAGACACCCAGACTCCGCTTTCCTCTTCTCAAAAGTCTGTAGAGGAATTCCTGTTGTGGCTCAGCAGAAATGAATCCGGCTAGTATCTGCGAGGATGCGGGTTAGATCCCTGGCCTCATTCAGAGGGTTAAGGATCCAGTGTTGCTGTGACCTGTGGTGTAGGCTGCAGATGTGGCTTGGATTCCGTGTTGCTGTGGCTATGGTCTAGGCGGCAACTGTAGCTCCGATTCAATCCCTAGCCTGGGAACTTCCATATGCCGAGGGTGCGGCCCTAAAAAGAAAAAGTAAAAAAAATGGGAAAAACAATCTGCAGAGTATTAAAAATCTGATGTTTCCATGACCCTAAACCTCAGGATTAAAAATGGGACTCCCAGGAGTTCCCACTGTGGCTCAGCAGCTGAAAAACCTGGACCAGTATCCATGAGGACATGGGTTCGATCACTGACCTCACTCAGTGGGTTAAGGATCCAGCATTGCCACGAGCTATGGTGTAGGTGGCAGACGTGGCTTGGATCTGGCATTGCTGTGGCTGCAGCGTAGGCCGGCAGCTGTAGCTCCTGTTCAACCTCTAGCCTGGTAACCTCCATATGCCCCAGGTGTGACCCTAAAAAGAGAACAAAATTAAAAAAATTAAAATCCAGTGGCCTGGGGCTGTAATACAAAGCACACCTTCATCTCAGATTTCCCAGCCACTGTCATTTTAAGCCACTCAGTCTGCGGTATTTTGTTCTGGCAGCCTGAGCAGACTAAAGCATCACCCTCCCTAATGGCCTGCCGTAGGGATCTCAGACTTACCTACCCCACGGTCAGGAAGACAATTCCTTTCAATAAAGCTCTTTTTTTTTTTTTGCTGCACCTGTGGCATGTGGAATTTCCCAGGCCAGGGATCGAATCCATGCCACGCAGCAACCTAAGCCACGGCAGCAACAGTGCCAGATCCTTAACCCACTGGGCCACCAGGGAACTCCCAATAAAGCTCTTAGTACATATATGGATATCTCTCATTGGTACTGCCTCTCTGGTTGAACCCCAGGTATAAAACTACATATATATATATACATACAATTCATTTATTCCAACCCCATATTGTATAATAAGGCTGTCTCCGGTTTTGCACGATTAAAAAAAAAATCACTATGAATATTCCAGAAAATAAATACGCATGCTCCAGATTATGAGCTTAGGAACAGAATTCTCATGTTAAGTGATTAGCACATTTTTAGGGCTTTTGATCTATTTTGCTACACTCTCTTCCCACAAACTGCCATTCCAGCTGGCAGTTTATGAAATGTCCTGTTTTCTCATTAGCGACATGTGTTGTTATTTTTAAAATATGCATTTATTATATCTCTGTTAGTAAATAAAAAGTTATATTTAACTTGAATTTCATAAATCAAAGCCTTTCTTTTCAAGTGTTTATTGAGCATCTACAGTGTTAGGGACTCGACTGGACGTTTCCAGAGGGATTATCTCACTTAAACCTCACAACAGTCCTTTGAAGGAGACAGAACATCTCCTTTTAGTGACCAAGGAAGATAAGGCTTCGGCAAACTTAGGTCCTGTGCTGAGCTCTGCCACACTACAGCTGTGTGATATTGCAGGTGTTCTCAACCTCTCTGAGCTCAAAGCATATTTATGATCAGAGTTGCTTAGGGCTTATCCTCTGCCCATAACTTTGAGTCCCACACTTGAGTGCTCAGGGCTGGACAAGGGAGCCAGAAGGACGCTCTAATGCTCTTCTCCCAAGTACAAAGAAGCCTACTGGCTCTTAAGTCCAATCTGTCCTCTGCAGCTGTGGGAAGAAACTGGAAAAGAGGGCCTTCGACAAGTAAGAGCGTCTATCATAAAGGCCGTAACTTTAACATACGCTTGTTGATATACGCGGATGAACGCAGATTCGGTGACTACTGCCCATTATTCATGAATCTGTATCTCATTCCTCCATCACCATTTCTGCCCCAGGACCTTTGCACAGGCCAGTCCCTCTACCTGAAATGCTTTTCCTCCCAACTTTTCACCTAGCTAATTCCTACTCATCCTTCAGGGCTCGGCTCAAAAGCAACCTCCTCGAAACCAAGTTAAGACTCCCTGTCTTATTTCTTAAGGACATTGCACGTGCTGCCTCCATGGTTCTCCCTGCCTTCTCAACTTGTTAATTATGCAGACAGTTTCCTCAAGGCTGTTTCTCCCAGGAAACCACAAGCTACAGGAGGACACAATCTGCACGACCCCGTTCACCGCTGTGTCCTCAGCATTTATCACACATCCAGTCCAGAGCAAGCATCCACTAAACATTAATACAGAAGTACAGCAATTTGTGTTGTGCCTTTTAACATCTAAACAAGGATAAAACCACATGGAGGAGTTCCCATCGTGGCACAGTGGAAATGAATCCGACTAGGAACCATGAGGTTGCGGGTTCGATCCCCGGCCTCGCTCAGTGGGTTAAGGATCCGGCATTGCCGTGAGCTGTGGTGTAGGTTGCAGACGCGGCTCGGATCCCGCGTTGCTGTGGCTGCGGCGAAGGCCGGCGGCTACAGCTCCTGTTAGACCCCTAGCCTGGGAACCTCCATATGCTGTGGGTGCGGCCCTAAAAATACAAAAAGCCAAAAAATAAATAAGTAAATAAAATGTGCTTTAAAAAAAAAAGTGGGTATTTAGATATGACATCCCTGAACCTACCCATTCAGTGCAAAGGTCTTTTATAGCCATTGTTTGGAACCGAAAGAGGTTAACCTGCATCTGTTTGGAAGGAGAATGTTCCTTTTTTGATTTATGAAGCTTGCTGTGCTCCTGTTTTTAATGATTTTCCAAAGAGGCAACCGTTTGAGTGCTGAGGAAGGGTGTGTGAATTTGGAATTCGTGTGATGCTCTTGAGAAAGAGGAAGATGGCCTATCTTGAATAGTTGGTAAATTAGTGTGAAAGGTAATTTTTTCAAAGACAACCTCTTTTTTTTTTGAACCCATCAGGATAAATATCTGTTTAGAGCCCAGTCAGAACTTATTCAGTGAAATTTCACTAATGCATCCTCTGTGGGGACAGGAAGACCATTGACCTAATTTCTCCATTGTACTTGAAAGAAGCTGAATTTTCATTTCTTTATAATTAATTCACACTTCCCAGGAGCTCTTTGCCTAAGAAAGGTCCAGGGAGACTGGTTTAATGAATAATTTGGAATCAAGAAGCTAGTTGTCCTCATTTTAAGGAGGTGTGTCATATTCGATGGTTTTAGATCCCTTGAAAGGGAAAAAAAGCTGCAGCCGTCATTTACTTAACCATTCTGCTGCCCCGTTCTGCCTTATATGTGTTACAGAGGACAAACTCGCACATCCTAAATTGGTGAGTTTTCAGTAAATATCCATTGAAGGTCCATAAAGGTGCCTAACCTGGGACCTCCAAAACCCTTGGGTCCAGGGAATTAAATTAACTCAAAAAAAGATCCCTCAGAAAACCAAGCCTTAGGTGTTACATACAGTATGTCCGAAATCGTTTTTATCAGTTGGGATTCCTTTTTTTTTTTGTCTTTTTTTTTTTTTTTTTTTTTTTTTTTGCCTTATCTAGGGCTGCACCCATGGCATGTGGAGGTTTCCAGGCTAGGGGTCTAACAGGAGCTGTAGCTGCCGGCCTTCGCCACAGCCACAGCAACGCGGGATCTGAGCCACATCTGCAACCTACACCACAGCTCACAGCAACGCCGGATCCTTAACCCACTGAGCAGGGCCAGAGATCGAACCTGCAATCTCATGGTTCCTAGTCGGATTCATTAACCAATCAGTTGGGATTCCTGATGGTTTTTCTTTTCCAAGCCAACCTAAATTAAATTCAAATCAATTATCTCCATTCCAGAGCTCTAAACCACCCTACCACACGTGAGTACTGCATTCCAAACGTCTCTGAGAACACCCGGAAAAAGCAGATGGGGTGAAAACTTCACCTGCAAGGCAAGCCCTTCTGTTCCCTCCACCTGATTGCCTCTCCAGCCAGTCCACTGAAAGAACAGGGGGGAAAAAATGGGGGTTCAAGTCCCTTGTCCTTTTTTAAGCACGCAGTATTTATTAGGCATTAATTGGCACACAGATATACTGAATGACTACTTAATTCTTAGCCTCCCCCCCTCGCAACATATAGACATAATTGCATAAAGACACTCACATTACAAACAAACACACTCTCACGTACTTGAACATACGCAGTCTCACATATTACCCTGTTCTCTTTATTAGGGTCAGTTAAAAAAACAACTTTTTTTAATCGAGAAAGCAAAGCACATCTGAAAGGAAAAAAACAAAACAAAACAAAACAAAACGCAAACTTGGTTTCGAGTATCAATAAAATTAAAAGCTCTTGGCCAGCTCCCATGCTGGATTTCATTTCACGTTATTACTTAATTAGAACTCCTATTTATAAATAAATAGTACCAGTAAAATATTACATCTGAAGAACCCTGCAATAATGTTTTACTTACACACTTTTTTTTAACACTGTTTTCTGCTTTCAATAACCACAGTTTTGTGTCTGCATTTGGTGCTGGTGTGATGCCTTTGGGGAGAACTAATCGGTGAGTATGGTCTTGCCTCTTCTTTGGGGATTGTGGATGTTGCTTTGCATCCAGGCATCCAGGTCAGGTCATCAGCGACGGAGGTTTGGAAGCTGGGGGCTGGCTTTGTCTTTTTCGTGGGTTTTTTTTTTTTTTTGGTTTGTTTGCTTTTATCGGGAAGAGTATTTATTTTGGCTTTTTCACAACTCTTGTCAGCACAGAGCTTTTGCCTTGCTTATCACAGCTCTGCCCCAGTGTAGACCGGGCCTTTTTAAGTTTTTCAAAGCACACTTTCCGGTGGGGAAGCTATAGGCCACATTTTAGCGGGCTGGAAAGACACCGAGCTGGAACGGCTGGAGGGTTGGGTAAGATAGGATGCCTGATGGAGTCTGGCCTTATCCTGCCTCCGCTGGTGGGGAGAAGGCAGAACCAGATTCCTTGAGGATGGGGCAGCTAGGATCAAACTGGACAGAAGCGGGGACACTAGGAAGCTTTGCAGAAACATCACGTTGCAGAGGTAGGTAATTTCTTAGTCAAGGGGGAGGTTCAGTGAATTTAGGTTTTGGGGGGGTGGAGTATGTGTGTTGAGGGGAACTCCGCAAGTACGTATTTTGAAACATACTTGCCTCAGACCTCCCCCCAAATAAGGGACTGGGTCCCATTAAGAAAACTGAAAGAAAAAAAATATATTATTATTTATTATATAACAATGTCAACAGTAACACCAAGACAGGGAATGACTCCAACTACGCTTTAGGATAAAACACTCCATGAGGCAAGACTTTCTGGAGACCAAAAAGAAGGAATCCGGGAAGGCGTCTGGAGGTGGTGTGAATGTGGCCAGTTGATGACTATGGTGGTGGTGGGTGGGGGTGGGGGGCTGGGACTCATCTCCTCTTGTCGGTCTTTTAAGTTTTGAGACAAAACAAAGTCACATTTTTTGAATTGTGGTTTCAAGCTACTGATTACATCAGTGTCCAGGGTGGGCTTCTCAAGTGCAGACGTGAACACGGGGTGACATGAGACATCTCGTTCTTGGGGTTCTCTCTGCGACTGTCTCTCTCCCTCTCTCCCCTCCCTCCGGAAACGTCAGTGGAGGAGCAGGCCTGGCGCCTTAGCTGTTGTCGCTCCACTCTGGAACCATGCCGACCCCGTGCACAGCAGAGTGGTACTGATGCGGGGACAGGGTCCTCGGCACGCCGTGAGGGTACAGGAACTCGGACGCTTGAAGGCTGCCCGGGGACTGGAGGCCAGTCTGAGGCCCACACTGCCTGACCACAGGCTGGTGGGCCACGGAGGTCTGGTGCTGGAACATTCCCTCCCCCAGCTGCGGGGAGCCGTGGTTGGCCATGCCAGCCAGCCGGGGGACCAGGGGCCCCGAGGTGAAGTGAGCAGAGAAGTGCTGGTAGGGTAGCCTGTCCATGGGCTGCACGGCGGTGACCGTGCAGCTGCTGTAGGAAGGCATGCTGGCCCACGTGTTGCAGCTAATGTCCTCCAGGCCGGGCACCGGCTCGCTGGGCGGCGCGGAGCTGGCGTACATGCAGGCCTGCCGCTGGGCCGACTCTGTCCGGTAGGAGGCGGCCAGACCCTGCTGCTGGGGGTAGCCGGCCCGGTAGAAGGGGTCCTCTTCGCTGGGTGACGTCTCCATGTAGGGCTTCTTATAAGGATGGTCTGCGGTGGAACATTCTTCATCTGCTGAGACAGGAGGACGGACACCAATGAGGCCAGGACCAGCCACCCCCACGGCTCAAGGCAGAGACAGACTTTTGGCCCAAGGTCTGAAGAATTATGCCTTGGAAGACAGTGCCAACCTCCATTCTGAGAAAAAGGAGATGGACTGTCAGGGCCAAGACCATGCGCTACAGAGTTCTAAGCAAACAGTTTGGCCTTTTTTTTTTTTTTTTTGTCTTTTCTAGGGCCGCACCCATGGCATATGGGGGTTCCCAGGCCAGGAAGGGGTCTAACAGGAGCTGTAGCCGCCAGCCTTCGCCACAGCCACAAGCAACGCGGGATCCGAGACACATCTGCAAGCTACACAACAGCTCATGGCAACGCTGGATCCTTAACCTGCTGAGCAAGGCCAGGGATTGAACCCACAGCCTCATGGTTCCTAGTCGGATTCATTAACTACTGAGCCACGACAGGAACTCCCAGTTTGACCTTTCTGAACTCAGTTTCCTTGTTCTTTCTTTCTTTCTTTCTTTCTCTTTCTTTCTTACTTTTTCTCTCTTTCTTTCTTTTTCTCTCTTTCTTTCTTCTTTCTCTTTCTCTCTCCTTCCTCCCTCCCTCCCTCCCTTTCTTTCTTTCTTTCTCTTTCTTCCTTTCTTTCTTCTTTCTCTGTTTTTCTCTCTCCTTCCTTCCTTCCTTCCTTCCTCCCTTCCTGTTTATGGCCATACCGGCGGCATATGGAGGTTCCCAGGCTAGAGGTCTAATCAGAGCCGCAGATGCCAGCCTGCACCACAGCCACAGCAGCACTGGATCCAAGCTGCATCTACGACCTACATTGCCACTTGCAATAACACTGGATCCTTAAACACTGAGTGAGGCCAGGATCAAACCCACATCCTCACGCAGACAATGTTGGGTCCTTAACCTGCTGAGCCACAATGGGAACTCCTTTTTAAAAAAAAAAAATGAGTATATTCCCACAGTAAGACATCAGCACAGTCACTAGAAAAGATGCTTTGTATAGTTTCTAGTAAACTGGGGAAACTGAGCTCAGCTTCTTCATCTGTAAAATGGAAAGGGGAATAATAGAACCTTTTAAAAAGGGAAGTGTTGAAAATGAAATGGCAAAATATAGATCAAGTGCTTAGTCCAGAGTTTGATACAAGGAAATGCTCAATAAATAGCAATTATTATTATTATCCTCCCTTCTCCCTGGCATGCAAATTCCATGAAAGAGGACATTGTCTGGATTACTCAACATGATATTCCCAGAACCTGGGACCTATCTAATAACAAAAATAGGAACAACATCAACAAAAACAATAAAAACACATTGAGCATTTACTCCACCTGGCACTGTTCTGAATAATCTCTAAAGGCCCCCATTTAATCTTCTCAACCACGCCACGAGGTAGGTCCTCTTAAATCCTCATTTTACAGATGAGAGAAAGGAGACAGAGAGGTTAGGAAATTTGCTGAACAGCCTTACATGACCGATAAACAGCGAAGCTAGGACTAGGATCCTAGTCATCTAGGGAAAAAAAATCCCTGTTCTTCAATGCCATGCTGGACAGAAAGGCAAATAACAAATACTCGTGCAGTGGATGGACAGATGGATGGACAAATGGATCAATGAATAGGCACTTGAATAAATCCCCAAATCCTTTCCTGATGCCTTATGTGAACAAGGACCCAGTTAATATCTGTTGAGTTGGTACAAAGTAATATGTCGCTGTTTCCTTGTTGAGCAAGTCACTTCCCTATTGTAGACACTAATTATTTTATTTTTATTTTTTGCTTTTTAGGGCCACACCTGCAGCATATGGAAGTTCTCAGGCTAGGGATCCAATCGGAGCTGCAGGTGCCAGTCACAGCCACGGCGACAGCAACACCAGATCCAAGGTGCACCTGCGATCTACACCGGAGCTTACAGCATCATTGGATCCTTAACCCACTGAGGGAGGCCAGGGATCAAACCTGCATCCTCATGGGTACTAGTTGGGTTCGTTACCACCGAGCCACAACGGGAACTCCCTGAGGCAGTAATTAGTCCCTAGTGGGGAGCAGTAGAGATAGTTCTGTTTCTGAAAGAGGGTCACCGTTAACCTCTCTAGGGTCCCTAACCCCTCTGGGGACTAACGAAAGTGCTAGGCTCTCCCCTAGAAAAAATACGCTGAAACAGGAAGTTTTGAGAGCCGTATGTATAGACCAAAGTGACGCACACAACATCAGGGGGCTCAAAGGACTCCCTAAAATCCAAACCTCGGGTTAAGAAGCCCTGACATGCTTGAGTCTAAATCTGGCTCTTCTTTACTATCAGTGCTATACCAGCAGGACATCTGCTATCTCTGGGACTCCCCTTTATCATCTTTGAATGAGACTTAACAGGACGTACCTCTCTGGACAGCTAAGAAATAAAATCGAGCATGCGAATCTCCTGGTATCCATCACTACAGGCAGCTCTGGTTGCCAGGGTAACGCCACCTGCATCCTACAGACCTCACCTGTACTAACACACCTCCAGGTGTTTCCTTCAGGGGAAACAGTACTTGGGGATTTCTACCAAGGTGTGAACCTCAAGGTTCATTCCTTGGTTGGAATTTTACGCCTCAAACTGTATGTTCTCCTTCCTCCTTTCCAATCTCTTCCTGGTGAGTAACGTTAAGGAATATGCCTGTCTGTGGGCAGCATGAAGAAAAATGAAACAGCGGGACGTCCCCACAACTGCGACCATGGTGATGATTGATGGTACGAAGGCAGAATGCGGGACTAAATAAGGGAGGAAATAAGAGCCATTATTTCTTGAGCACCTACTAAGGTGACCTGCCTCTTATCTCATAGTCATTCCTAAAGGGGGCTGTTTTCAGTCTCCCTTTCCGAAGGCAGGAGCTGAAGCTTAGAGAAGTGACCTGCTCGAGGCCATGCGGTTGGGAAGGAGTGGAGGAGGCTGGAATCAAACCAGGTCTGATTCACTTTGCTGGGCACACCTTGCCTCCAGCTCTCCAGATCTCTCATATCCAACGCCACTCACCCCATCACCCAAGAGATATTACCTGAGCCCTACACCAAGTGCCAGGGACCACGCCAGATAGTCATGGACCTGCTCAGCACACCTTCTGGCCCCTCTCCATCCCTCCCTGTGCAGTGAGGGTGGGAGGATGAATTCTGTGAAAAGCAGGTAGTCCGTGGATTTAAAGCTCCAAGCCAGCCATTCCCGCCATAGTAAGTCCTGTGACTCCATGCTGGATTATAAACCAACTCCCCACCCCGAGGAGGGTAGCCTGGGGGCAGGTTCCACTAGACACCTCCACTTGCAGCATTCTCCAAGTGATACCCACAGGTAAGTCAAAAATATCCCCAAATAACACACATCTACACCAAGGTCGTACCCACCTAACAGCAAGCAAACTTATTTTTAGCCAGACTCTGGGATGCATCTGGGACCCACAGGGCACCCAAATATTGGTACAAAAAAAAAAAAAAAAAACAGTGAAAAAATGCAGTCGCTTTCCCAGGTGTTCCAGCTACATCATGCTGACTATGCAGATGTTTGAAGACATCTCGATGAGCAAGTGGCCACATTTTTCATCTTTCAACTGTTTTTTTTTTTTGGGGGGGGGTGGCGGTGCATCTTAAAGACATTGCTACACTAGAGGTTTTTTTTTTTTTTGTCCTGGCCAACTTCTCTTGATTCCTTCCCTCCATTCTTCCTTCCACGCCCGCCCCCGATCCATAAATCTGAACGTTTCCATTGTTGCTGGAATCATAACGTTTGGGTTTTCCATTTAACCAGGGCGTTCCCCTTTTCAATAACAGAAAGTACAGCTGCAGGGTACCCTTGGCAAAAGAAAAAAAACAACAAGGCAAACTAACCATTCCCAAGTTTCTGATCCCCTTCCAGAGTTGTTACAAGTAAAAAAGGAAGAATAACATGAAAAAGGCCAGAGCACATTTTGGAAAATCATAAAATTACACATTCCAGTCTTTAATGCCCCAAAGTGCTGATGCAGAGTCCTAAGAAAAACTCGATGCTGGCTTGTTGAAGCAAACGGGACCTGAGCGTTTTCCAGTGCCTCTTGGTCCCCATCACACCGTAAAGAAATTCCAAAGCCAGGATCCACATCTCACGTTGGTCGTGATAAATGCTTGGGATATAATCTCTGTGTTTATTTTGGTGATGGTTTGGTTGCTTTCTTTTTATTGGGAGCCTGAGAACTGATCAAGAGCGAAAGACCTCTGTCTGGTTTACCTCCCACGGTTAGGAACAGGATGGAGTCAAGGGTCAAGTCTTCCATGAGACGAGCCCACAGCTTGGTTTCAGGAAGTTGTGTAAGAGCGGTCAATTGTCCCTCAAAAGTCTGGAACACACCTGAGTCTCTTGGATAACTGTGAAGCTCTGCCTGATTCCGACCACTGATCACCACAGAGCACTGCAAAAATCCCTGGTGCCTTGCATGTTTCTAGATGCTGTAGATCCTGGATAAAGTGGCTTTAATAATGAATCCAGGACACAGATATTAGGGCACCGAATTATGTCTCTGACTCAGTGGCTACGTGACCTTGGGTGAACCACTGGACCACTTCAGTCTCAGTTCTTGGTTTTTTTTGTTTGTTTGTTTGTTTGTTTTTTGTCTTTTTGCCTTTTCTAGGGCCGCACCCGCGGCTAGGGATCTAATCGAAACTGTAGCCGCCAGCCAATGCCACAGCCACAGCAACGCAGGATCTGAGCCGCGTCTGCAACCTACACCACAGCTCACGACAACGCCGGATCCTTAACCCACTGAGCAAGGCCAGGGATCGAACCCACAACCTCATGGTTCTTAGTCGTATTCGTTAACCACTGAGCCACAACGGGAACTCCTCAGTTCTTGTTTGTACATGGGAATAATACCTAAATTTCATGTAGGAATTGAGATAAAAGTGCATTTTAGTTTCTATCTTTCTTGTATAAAGTCAGTGTTCAAATCTTATCTGCCCAAGTAATATGGGTCAACTCTCTTTTTCCTCTTGGAAAATTGGATGGATGGTTCTGTGAAGATCAGCCAATACTTGAAGGTATTTGAGTGGATTCCAGAGCTCGAAAACTCACAGAGCTGCTTTCAAAACACGAATCCCATTGAGCAAATATTGTCACCATTCCCAAACGGGTCATTTCTCTTGCTGGTGGAGTTCGTTCAGATGAAGGACACTTAGCCTCCACAGACAGAGACCCTGGAGGCAGAGGGCTGAGCTGCCACTCCTTAGCTGAATGACCTTCAACAAGTCAGAAGTAAGACTCTAATTCAGGCCTTCTGACCCCCAAAGC
>PVHT021183555.1:14066208-14089812 GCA_004024745.2 Catagonus wagneri
AATGAGCACCTCCAGTTCAGGACACCTTTTAACAGCCAGTAAATACATAGGGCAGTTGAAATATTGCAGCCTATTCTAGATGTCTTTGAATCCCCTAATTCAAAAGCTAAAGTGCTGAGAGGTCACTGAGACTTAGCCTCTGGTCTCCATCTTTAACATGGAGCTGTGGTCTTTGCCCAGCATTACCAAAGAATGGTGACTGACCACCTAGGGTAGTCACGTAAGACCCTAGGCTATCCTAACCTGGAAAGTTGACTGTGCTTTGGAATTTTCTTTTGAGCTGCTGTACTTGTCTTCTCCACTGACATAATACTTAACTTCTCTGTGCCTTGGTTTTCCAATCTGTAAAATGGGGATAATAAAAATCCCCGGTTCAAAGGGTAGTTGAGAGAAGAAACCAGTCAGTACACATGAAAGACTTAGAACTGTACTTGGCACATGGTGAAAGTTCAACAAATGTCAGACAACAGTATGACTGTCATAGTTCTGGGGAGACAGAGTAGAGGAGGAAAGAGAGGAAAGGAAAAGAAGAAGAAAGAAGAGGAGGGCAAAGGAGACAGAGAACAAAGCACAGGATCTAAGACTGCGTAGCTCCAGATTCACATCCCACCTCCATCACTCACAGACGTCTGGACCACAATCCTTCTGAGCGTCAGTTTATGACGCCTACATAGATCACCCTCCAAAGTGCTCAAAATCTGGTCCCTCACATTCTTATGCTCAGTCCCTTACCGTCAGCTTTCAGACCAGGTAGTCCCATTTTTTTCCTCATACGAGCTTGGGAAATTCAACAGAAACCTCTCCTGGAATGGAGGAAAGTAGTTCTAAGCATCACCAAGAGCCCCAAGGGAGCCAGGTGGGTGGGGGGAAGGACCAGAGTGAGCGTTTGCAGAGGAGCTGAGAGGAGGGATGACTCAAAGATAAAAGGGAGAACTGAGAGAAACATCGGAGTGTATAAGAAGAGAACAGCCTGACCCATAACATTCCCACATCTACTAAGAGGAAGGGGCTGCCACCGTTTGGGATGAGGAAGGGTAATCCTGCCCAGGAGAGCAACTATTACAGCAGGTAGGCTGATGGAAAAGTGATCTGCCGCATCTTTTCTGGAAGGCAGTTTGATGGCATCCATTTATTTTTTTGGCCCCACCCATGACATGAGGAAATCCCGGGCCAGGGATCAAACCCAGGCCACAGCAGCAACCCAAGCTGCTGCAATGACAACACCAGATCCTTAACCCATTGTACCACAAGAAAATGTTGGTGTCCATTTGTTTAAAAATATCCAATAATGTAGACCCAGCAATCCCATTACTATGAATTTTCCTAAGATGCTGTTCAAGTCCATGTCCAAAGACACAGGTATGAGAACTTTCTCTGCAGCACTGCCTAGAACAAGGCGGAAAAAAAACTGGAAACTACCTAAATGTTCTCATTAATGGTTGAGGCAAATTTGACAGAGCTCAGCCATGGACTATTATGCAGCCTTTAAAAGGAATGAGAAGGCTGTACATGCACAAACTCAGAAATCTGTGCAACATAAATTGTTAAAGACATAGGACATAACACGATCTAAATTATGGAATGAATACCAGTGGTTCCGTCCAGGAAAACTTTTAGGCGTTGCTTGACTTTTTTCCCCCCTTTTTATGGCCTCACTCACGGCATATAGAAGTTCCCGGGCCCGGGAGTGAATCCAAGCCACAGCTGTGGCCACACGGGACCCTTTAACCCACTGCGCCAGGCCAGGGATTGAACATGCACCTCTGTAGTGACCCGAGCTGCTGCAGTCAGATTCTTAACCCACTGCACCACAGAGGGCACCCTGATTGTTTTTACAGTGGACATTTATGAAGTTTAGACAAATATTTCCATGTTGAAAATAATAATATTTAATAGAATTAGCATATGAATTATTAATAGAATTATAATTGTATGGCGGAGTATGGTGGAGCAGGAGGACTAGTCTTAGGGGAATACACTCACAAATAAAAGAAGTGCTTATAGCCTCCTAGCGTGACCTGTGACCCTCCAGGGTCACCAATCATCCTCCCCATGTCCCCCACACACCACACCACCTCGGGTGACAAAAGGCAATGGAAACAGAGCTGAAATTCACAGGGGAAGACCCATGTGGTTGGAAAGCAAAATGAAAATGAAGATACTCAAAAGCGCCCCCCCACACACACATTACTCACCCAAGAGGGTTACCCTGGGAGGCAGAGGAGCAGAACAGGATTTGAATCTGATATCAAGTCATCTGTGGATCCAGAAAAGCTGCTACTTCTAGGGAAATGTGCATTCTTCATGCAACCCCCAGAAATGGGTCCTCCACCCCGTCAAGCCTGAAGCTACCCCCAGCCCAGTGGCCTTGCTAACTCCGTGAGCTCAGATGCAGCCAGTCGCCTCGCTAAGCCTGTTTCCTCATCTGCAAAATGGGGACGATATAGATTGTGGAGAAACCACAGCGGTCTTCCCTGCGTTCCCCAGTTACCTTCTCTTCCCTGATAACCCACTGGACTCTGATTTTTACTTAAGTATCTAAAAATCAGGGTAGAGTGGAAAGAATAAAGGTACTAGATTCAGGAAAATATGTCTTCTCTATCAGCCCTACCGTCTAATCACTGTGGGATCTTGGACAAGGCATTTAATTTCTCTGAGCATCAGTTATCTCACAAGATTGTTGAAACCATCCAGCAACGCACTCTAGAAAGTATCTGGCATGGAACAGAAACCATCGTGACTGCCGTTACAAAATGACTCGTGCTTTCAGCCCATAAAATTTCTCCAGAGGCAGCAGTTCCATGAGCCTGTCTCCTCAACTTGGAGGTCTTAACTTTGGGGAAAACAGAGGGGTGTGAACTTGGATTTTCAAAATGACGTCTTTATTTTCACTGATCTTGGATTGGAATTTAGTATTTCTTTCTGCTATGGGTGCAGGCAACGAGCCACAGTTGAGTTGGCAGCCCTAGCGACTGTCATCAACAGAAACAAAATAATTTCATCTCCCGTTGCAGCTGCATGTGTCTCCAGATGCCATTTAGGCTCATGACGACCTCAAAATTACAGTCATTTTCAACCTGCTACTAGATCCTGTTACTTAAGACATTTATTAAGCACATTTATTACTATATCGCCATTTAGAAAAGATTCTGATAACTGTATTTTAACATAATTGGTTTCCTTTGCAATCCTGGCATCTTATTTCACACATTTAATCATATTATTCTGAGAAGTAACCCATCTGTAAGCTTCCCCAGACTGCCGGAGAGGCCCAAGGCCCTAAACAGGGGAAAAACCTGTCCCTAGAAGAAATACAGATCAGGAAATTCTGAATTAAGCTGTGATTTTTGCCATGGACCAACTATTCTCTAACTTACTCCACTTTTAAAATCAATTCTTTATCTAGGAGATGAATTCTTTATCCCCGGTGGCCTAGAAGTTAACGACTCAGCATTGTCACTGCTGTGGCTCGGGTTCAATCCCTGGCCCGGGAACTTCCGGATGCTGCAGGTGTGGCCAGAAAAAAAAAAAAAGTTTAATTCTTTATCTAAATAAGTTTAGCCTCACTCTGAGTAACAACATCCATTAAATTAGGAGTTTGTAGTGCTAGTTATAGTTCCTCTCATTTCCTGTTAAAATCAAAGAGTAACCCTGAAATCATCTCACGTACAATGAGCACTACACCCAGCACATTTTGAAGGATGTCTTTGGCACCAGCCCACTTCATCCTCTCTGTGATCCTAAGAAGTGGGTATTGCTTTTGTCCCCATTTTGCAGACTGGAAAACTGAGGCCCAGGGGGATTAAGTAACCTGCCCAGCATCACACAGCTGGAAAGAGACACAACCAGAACTCTAACCCAACAGTCCCCTAATGACTTTGAGAAATCACCTAATGACTTCCGGTTTTGAAAACATAATAGGCTTTTAGGAGTGCAGGGTGCAGGGGCCCAAGGCTCCTCTCCCACTTCTCCCACTCCTCAGGGATGTGACAGTCTCTACCCTGGACCCCCGCCTTTGTTTGCCATCTGAAAACACATCGCAGTAACCAGGCAGGGGACAACGGAGAGTCAGCCAAGTTTCCATGAGGCTACAGACACCCTCCCGCCACCCTGGGGTCCCCTGGCCCAGCTTTCCCGTGGTCTGTGCCATCTCAGAACCAAAGCTGGAGCTGTCATGAGCATCCCCGCCACTCAGCATCTCCCTCTGGGGCCAGGAGGCTGAAAGGAATGAAATTAGCTTTAGAGTTCCAGCTTGGCAGCCGAAGCTACGTAATGGAAAAAAATAGAAGAAGAAGAAAAATTATAATAATAAAACATAAAAGTTGTCAAATCTCACTGGTGATTCTATTTAGGTCTTGTTTAGTTCAAGTACTGGGCTGTCAGAGATCCAATAGGAAGAGGGAAATCTCTTTTAGTTTGATATTCTTAATGGGGATGGTTATTTTCTTTTAATTAAAGAAAACAACTCTTAAAAAATGTTGGCTGAGGGAATTTACAAGCAAATGTATCAATGGACTCCGTGGAATTCTCCCTTCCGGCACTGCCAAATTGCAAAAGTGCACTCTGGAAGGGCCAGATTCTGCTTTTGATTACTCACACTCACAGAAGTGGGAAAGCCAGATTATCCCATAACCACTTGTCCCTGCCAGTGCGTTTCCCTCCCTGAGGAGCTTGAAACCTCATCCCCACGGTCAATCGAGTGCATCTCTCTTGGAGCCGGAAGCACCGCATCCCCCAATCCGTCTGACAGGTGACAAAATCGAGGCACGGGAAGGGTGGAGCGACTTCTCAGTCACGGTGGGATGATAGAGGCAAAGAGAAGTAAATGGAGCCATCAAACAACACTGGGATAATTCTCCCTGGGGCTCATCCTGGACCAGTCAAAGGAACTCAGTGAGTAGCAAACACAGCAAATGGACTCCTTTCCTCCAGAGTTGAGAGCATCCTTGAAGAATCCAGGGCACCAGAGAATTAAAGTGAAAGCTGAAAAGCCCTTTTGTGTCTGGGGACAGGGGCAGCAACGGGGAACTGTTTTCTCCAGCCAGCATCGTCACCGTCTCCTCCATCCTCATCCTCATCCTCCTCCTCACCGGCCACACTGTTTTTTCCCATGTGTCCTAATGTTCCAGCCACCATACTGGTTGACTGATAGGCTTTCCCTCATTTGATCCTGGCAAGAATCCCCTTTCATCAGCATGATTAGATTTACTTTAGAGCTAGAGAAAATGAGGCTCAGACGGGTTAAGGAACTTGCTCCAGATCACCCAGCTTGGAAGAGGTAAAGCCGAGCTGCACCCTGGGTCAGTGTTACTCAACGCTCTTGCTCACGTATACTTGATAACAGGAAACTGTTGCCTTCCCTTCGCTGCTTGGGCAACACAACCATTCTGTTCCATAAGAGCATCCGCTACGGTGACAGAGCCACACCGGGCAATGTCAACCTCTGCAGGTCAAACTGTCAATCAGCCCCGCAAATCCCACTGCTCTCCCCTCTATCAACAGCTGTACCCACATCCTGCGGTCACGGACGTGCTCTGCCCAGTATGGACAACCAACCAGGGCCCTGGGTACCTCAGCTCACCCTGAGTGTCAGGGCCGACGACCCACCAGCCTCTCCCTGGCTCCGCCCCCCTCTCACATTCTGTTCCATGTGAGCGGATGCCATGAATGACGCCATTGTCGCCGGGTCTGGGTTGTAAAACGTTACAAGGGAATATTGAAATCCACAGCCAAACTGCACTGCAGCCCGCCGCCAGCTAACGAATGCCCCTGAGAATGTTTTCCACCGCAGCCGACTGAATTGGCCTTTTCACGGGAGCAGGTGGCAGGGGTACTGGGGTGCTGGGGGGGGCAGTTTCTGTTGTTGTTTTCCCCTGGCCATGCTTACTCATTTTCTGGCAGTCTCTCTCAAACAGCTAAAGCAGCACATTGGGGCAAGGCTGGGACTGTAAAATCTCTGTTCTCGGGGAGCAAATTCCTCCTCTTGCTAGCACTTTAATCTGTGATTAAAATGAAAGGGGGGGGGCAATCCCAGGAGAGCCTTGCTGATTTACTAACTTTCTAATACACTTGGGGGAAGTTATCTAAGAGGTGTGGACACCGGAGGGAAGGGGGGAGGGGGAGAAAAGAGGGAGGGAAGGAGAAGGGAAGAGGGGCGCCAGCTCCCCCTAAGCGGGGTTCACCTCTGCAAATCATAATCACTCCCTCTTCTTGTCTACAAAGTGCCTCGCAACCAGTTTATTTCTCAGTTCCCAGCATACCAGCAAGCCGGAAGAAAGCACGGGGACCGCTGGCTGTCCCATCTCGCTGGTAAGACCAGGGGGACACAGAGAGGTTATGTGGGTTTCCCACCACTGATTTAAGCAGCGATCTGAGTGGCACAAGAAACTCAGAGACGCTGTGCTCTCTGGCCCTGAGCACCTGCCATCTCTGACCACTTTGGCTGGAGACCTTAAGAGTTCTCTTCTTAAATCCCTACTTTTTTTTTTTTTTTTTTGCCTTTAGGGCCGCACCCACGGCGTATGGAAGTTCAAACATGACCTTCCTCTCGTTTGCCATAAATTCATCCTTTCCTGGGGGAGCCATGTGCCTATAGCCAAAAGTACAGCAAGAAGTGGGGAGTTAATGGCATGTCCAGAACGTGGTTTTGGAAATCACTCCTCCTTAACTGGACCTCCCCGTTACCTTTAACCTCAAGCATGAGAACGCCAGAGCACTAAGCCTTCCATTTGAAAAATGACCAATTGAGGTTAAGGAGCTGAAAATGCATTTAAAATCAGGAAGGAAGGGCTGGAGACCGGAGGGACGGCTCCAGTAGAAGGATTTTAACCTTTCAAAGGTCCTGGGCCCCATGATCCCCTTGAAATTGTTTGACATTTTCCTTCGACGTATATATTGTAAGGTTTTCAGAGTTCCTTGTTTTAATTGGATTTTCCAAAGGGATCTTAGATTCTGCTTAAGAAGCCCCCACCCTCGAGGAAGAAGAGGCACTTCGGAGAGGGGACAATGGCCAGTTTCTCAGGTGGGTGGTAGGGGTGTCCTCAACGTACTCATCCTGCCTGGGACATTCAGGGCTCTAAGCTTTTCTGTCTGTTCTCTGCTTGCGTGGGCGCAAGATCCAGGCCAGCCAAACAGCAACCCTGGGTACCCCCGCCCCAGAGACCACTTCGTGCCAAGGCATCGGCAGTCTGGTAAAAGTCTAAGGAGGTGGAGGCCACCTCAATTCCTCCATGAAGAGCTCTGAGGCCATCACCCCGCACCCGCTAGCCCCTTCAATGCTCCATAAATGCAGTATCTGCTGGAGAAAACAGGCATTGCTTGAGGCCATGCTACATGAATTAAAGCCAAAATTGCTGGGGTGGGGGATGTGGGGGGAGCACTCTGCCTACTGGGGGGAAGCATTCTGCCTACTTGTCTGTCGTTCCAAGGTCAATGACCACCTGGAAGGGCAGACAGGGGATTCCCTCCATCCGGAAGAATCCCAAGCTCACAGCCCAGCCTCTGCACCTTGACTGGCTGTGTGGCCCCGGGGCAGGTCAACCTGGCCTCTGGCTTCACCAGGGCATGGATCCCACCTCAACACCTGACATGCTCCAGCATCACTCCAGGCCAGGGACCGCACCAGGTGCTCCTGCGCACGCTGGGCCAGTGTTAACACAGGCGGGCCCAGGAGTTCTCGCTGTGGCGCAGCGGGTTAAGAATCCGACTGCAGTGGCTCAGGTCACTGCAGAAGCACGGCTTCAATCCCCAGCCCAGTGCAGTGGGTTAAAAGGATCCAGCATAAGTCACAGCCACGGTTCGGATTCAGTCCCTGGCCTAGGAGCTTCCATATGCCATAGGTGCGGCCATAAAATTTAAAAAATAATAAATTTAAATTAAAAAAAAAAAAAACATGCAGGCCCACTCTTCGACTCCCCTTCTATCTAGAGGAGAGCTATCTACTCCTCCTCCTGGAATCTGGGCCCACTTAGTGAGCCCCCTTCAGCCAACAGAATGCAGCAGAAGAGACACTACAGGCTCCCAAGGTCAAGGGAGCAAAGGCCCTGTAACTCCAGCCAAGCAGGGACTCCCTCTCCCTTGAGCCCACTATGCTGGACGGGCCTCACGGGCGACCCAGATGGGCTCGCAGCCAGAAGCCAGTGCCAACCAAGGGTGGTGCGGGGGACCATCCTGGACATCCAGCCTCACCTGGACTTCAGCTACTTGCCGATCTGCCAACACCTGACAGCAACCAATAACCACCCAGCAGCATCCCCTTCAAACTTCAGACCCACACATCACAAAGGAAAACAGAGTGCTCCCTGAGGCCCTCCTCCCCTCACGCAGAGACGGCGAGTGACGCCGGGCCTTTCCAGCACAAGCAGTATTTCGGGAGCATTCCGGAGGGCTGGCGGGCTGCAACTGGATGAAATCTGGAGCCCTGCGATGCTCTCTGAGCTCCCCATGGAAGGACGGAGGTACTTCCTCTGCCTTCGGCAGGCTGCAGAGGCATGGGAGGCTGGGCGCCGGGGTGCTGGCCATCCGGGATTTCAAGTCTCACCCGCACAGAGCTGATGGCAAGCCCAGAGCTTCGCAGCTCATTCACTTGAAATTTAGGAGTGAATTGTTTCGTAGCAACTGTAATAATTAGGACACACACGTTACATCATCTCACCCATGCAAGAGCCCTGGAGGGAGGTTCTATAACTACCCCGCAATTTACAGATGAGGAAGGAGCAGCTCAGTGGAGCAGAGGAGCCCCTGCGCTGATCAGTGTGACGGCCTGGACCCCAGCTCCAGACCTGCTGCACCATCCATGCCCCCGGCCCCTCGCTCGCTATGTGGATTTACCTTCTGCAGCCCCAGGACCTGACACAGAACAGGCGCTGAAGACGTGCGTGGGAGCTGAAGAGGAAAGCAACAGATCAAAGGATCAAAGAGTGAAGAAATAGGAGCTCCCTAGGTGGTTCAGCAGAGAAGGATCTGGCCTTGTCACTGCTGTAGCTTGGGTCGCTGCTATGGCACAGGTTCGATCCCTGGTCCGGGAACTTCTGCATGCCATAGGCGTGACCAGAAATAAATGAACAAATGAGTCTCCGAGCCAGAGGTTCCCCTTCTGCACAAGGGGACAGACAGACTGGACCAGATGCTGCCTCCTGACATCCCTTCTATCTCTAGCATCCCATGCGTCTAGGAACAGCCTCCTCACAGTGTCCCCTGTCACAGTGCCATGCCACCCAGCTTCCAGAGATCTTTGGAATCTGACCCCTCCTCTCAAGCCCAAGACATGTAGCTAAGTCCCTGTCCACTTTCTCCCTGATGCAACCCACAAAACCCTTCCTCCCAACAGGTCAAATCCCATTCATCCCGCAAGGCCTGGCTCCATCTCCTCCCCATCTCCCCTTGGCGCCACCAACATCTTGGACTCCTAAGAAGTCCAGAACTTGTCCAAGCACACCTGAAAGTTCAAGGCAAAGTTCAAAGAGAGCCATGTTCTATGAAAAACCAGGGCCTAGATCATTGCAAACAACAGCAAAGCTGCCACACTCGCGCATTAGGATGAACGCAGGTGTATTGCCCAAAAGTCTGTGATTTACCTGTCACCTTGACAATGGCTGCCTAGGCTTCATACCAGCCGCTCTTTGGTTAATATTTTCCCTAAATAATCAGCCTTAACTCTCCTTTCTCTCTCCCTCCCTGCTTTCCTTCTTCCTTTCCTTCCTTAGAACCTAGTCTCATTCTAAGCAATAAGGTCCATGAAATCAGTCTGATGTGCCTGTGCGTCTGCGCGCACCCTCTGAAATCATCTCATTTGTCACCAGGGGAGGGGGCATGCAATTGGGGAAATATTGGTTTTTAGGATAAGATGTTTCTAAGCCACAGATTAGATTAACCTTTCCAAATAACCTTGGCACATATTTCAATCGGTCGGCTTGAGGCGGGATTTGCAAATGATTTCATTTTCTTCTCTGTGCTTTCCCTTGGCTCCCCCATTTTCACAATAAGCTGTCATTGCGCCTGTCACCAGAAACCATGCATACATGCTGGAAAACAATGAAGACACCCTCTGCATTTTCCAATCATGGACTGCTGGGCAAAGAGAAGGGTCGGGGGGGGGGGCGGTGAGGGCCCAGACATTTGCCAAGCTAATCCAAAAGTTATTTACGTGGGATCACGTAGAGTTAATGCTCAGCCCTCCGCAAACTCACCCCTCTCCCTTCGTTCAATTGTTGGAATTAGAGGAAATTTCATTCCCCCCGCTTCGCTCCCTGAGCCAGCTGTCACCGGGTGTGTGGGGGACAGGAAACAGGATTACAAGGTTAACAGTGAGCCTGCCATTCCAGCCGGGCTGTTATCAGGGCCATCTCTGGAGGGCCATCTTCCCCACTTGTCACTGCCTCCTGCACCCTGGGAGCCGGGACTACAGCCCAGAAGAAAAATTCCGAACAGGGGCAAAACCTGGAGGCGTGAAGAGTTCTCCCCCAAATCAGATCACTTTTTGGAGGGTGGACTGGGAGCCAAGCACCGTTCAGGCGTTTTCTCAGATCATTCTTACAAGAACCCCCAGAAAGTGGAAACTATGTTTATTTACGTCCATTTTACAGATGAGGATATTGAGGCTCTGTGAGGTAAAATTCCTTGGCCAAGATCACGTGCTGATAAATGCAGAGCAAGGATGGGACCCAGCTTTGTCTGACTCCAAAGCCTCTTTTTTTTTTTTTTTTTTGACTTTATCTAGAGCCGCACCCGCGGCATATGGAGGTTCCCAGGCTAGGGGTCGAATCGGAGCTGTAGTCGCCAGCCTTCGCCACAGCCACAGCAACGCGGGATCCGAGCCGCATCTGCGACCTACACCACAGCTCACGGCAACGCCAGATCCTTAACCCACTTAGCGACGCCAGGGATCGAACCCGCAACCTCATGGTTCTTAGTCAGATTCGTTAACCACTGAGCCATGAAGGGAACTCCTCCAAAGCCTCTTAGTGGTCCTCTGCTTTGCTCGCTCTCTTCCCCAGGGGCCACCTCCAGAAAACTGGGCAAACGACCCTGTCTACTCTCCCAGCCTGTGAATGGTTAGTTCAGCCCTTGGGTTCCCCAAGGCAACGCTTAAGGCGGCCACAAAGTCCCATGTGACTCTGAAGCTGGGCATTCTGATCCAATACGTCAATCGCTGGGTTTCTACTGAAGACCAACCGGCCAACCTTCCTTCCATTTCCAAGCGCCTACCCAGGAAGATGACCTCGGCCAACATGCAACAACTAGGAGATGGTTAGGGCAGCCAGTTCAGATCAGAATAGAGTCATCTGCCTCAACAGCTAGCCAGCTGTGCTGTGCAGCTGTGTTGAGGGGAGCGGAGCTCTCAAATACCTGTACCTCCCCACCTGTCTCTCCTTCTGTGGCCATCATCCGTCCAACCCGCTTCCAAAGAGCCGGGCCCTGACCTGAGGGCTCCTGGGATCAGAAGTACCCTGACTACGCGGTCTGGGGCTAAGGGAAGCTTCGTGGAAGAAGGGACAGCTACGGGGAGGCCTTAGTGATGGGAAGGAGACAGCCACGGAAAGGGGGGAGGGAAGACAGACCGAGGCAGACTAAAGGTGTTATTTCACTCAAAAAATAACGGGGGAGTTCGGCTGTGGTACAATGGGATCAGCAGCGTCTCTGGAGCTCTGGAATGCAGGTTCAATCCCTGGCCCGGCACATTGGGTTAAGGATATAGCACTGCTGCTGCTGTGGCGTAGATTGCAACTATGGCTTGGATATGACCCATGGCCTGGAAACTCCGTATGCCAAAAAAAAAAACAAAGAAAAGGAAAAAAAAAAGCAGTATAGCACAGGGAATTATATCAAATCACTTGTGATGGAACATGTTGGAGGATAATGTGAGAAAAAGAATATGTGTGTATTTATACATATATATACGTATACATGTGAATGGGTCACTTTGCTGTACAGCAGAAATTGACAGAACATTGTGAATCAACTATAATAAAAAAAAATTTTAAAAACAAAAATGAAAACAATGAAGGAAGACAGACTTGGAACAGACCCTTTAGCATGACTGCAGGGAGAGGAACAAAGCTCGGGGGCTCAGCCGGGCCAGATGGGACGGCTGTCAACCATGCAAAGGAGTTTGGACCCGACACCGAGGGCAGTAGGAGGCCTGGGAAAGTTCTAGGCTGTGGAGTGAACACATCTGATCTGTCTTACAAAGATGTCTTTGGAGTTTGTCCTGGATGGGAACAGAGCTGAAGTCAGGTCTCAAGAGGTGAGGAGGCAGGGGCAGATGAGGATGGTGGTGGCTGGAACAGGCAGCCTGGGTGGAGAAAGAAGGCAAATCCCGATAGATATGAAGGTCCACAGGACCTGGTGACTGGTTAAGTTCCATGGGGTGATCCACAACCCCTTAAGCCCATGAAACCATGGGCTCTTGACCTTGTGGGAAGGAGGGAAGCAGTGGGGGATGGAAAAAAACCTTCAGTTGCAGCCTGGAACCAGTCCCTCCCTGCACAGCCTGGACCTTTACCTGCAGAAGGACAGAGACGAGCCTTTGTCATCAATGGCTGATGACAACCATCAAAATGCAGGGGGGTGGGCGTAGACACCATAGAAATAAAAACTTGGCACTCCAAGCCTAGGGCCAAAAAAAGTTTGGTCTCTTTCAGCTTTGTGTGATATTTGTCAGTTTTTCCGCCGACCATAAGACTAAATCCAACTCCGATTTCCAAATGTAGACACGTAAAGCCAAAGGTGTTTTTAAATAATAATTTAAGAACTTGGTTATTTTTCACCACAAAAAAAAAAAAAAAAGCATCTTACAAATCCACAGTCATGAAGGAAACTAGTTATGAAGGCAGGATTCCTGTGTGGTGTGCGGGGCCCACCTGAAGATAACAGTACGTTTGTTTTTTTTTTTTAAAGCATGCAAAATTAGATCTGGTAAGCCCGCTACGTGAAAACAATTTCCATGGTATGTATTTCAAAACCTCACGTTAAAACCACAAAGCCGCAACCTTTTTCTCTTTCTCTTTCTTAAGCTTCTTGTCCTCCTTTGAGCATGTCTGTCCATCAGCCCAACTTCTCCTTTTCGTGTCTTCCAGAAAGGATAAGGAAAAGCCTCCTAAATGACCTCATTTTATTTTGAAACACTAAACCCACCAAAGGGTTGGGGGGGGCACATTTCTTGGTCAAAGGGATCAGGACATATTTCTAATTCTCTTGCCATATGGTAAGTTATTTTGCAAGCCTATCAGGAGGTAGAGGGGGATGTTTGACAAAATTGGCAGTGATCAAATCAGACCAAATTCCCACTATGTCCATTTGCCACAGCCCCTTCTATTCATCATATCAGCAACGGCGACCACAGGATATGTACAAATACCGAGCAATTTTTACTACCAGCTTCCAAACCCCCAGTGCCTTGGATCCCATGTGGTGTCAAGTCTGTCTGCATATCACCCCCAGGAAATCAAGCCATTAAGTTCCCTTTCATTTACCAAGAGCTGTTGCCAAAAAGAAAAAAATCATTCATCACCTGTGACATACGGGAAGAAGGCGAGAAGGACTACACGAGAGGGAGAGGGACAGCGGACAAAGAGGGGGAACTGTAGTTTTCCTTCCTGGGGCAGACAGAGAACATCGAATTGTTTTCTACTCGCCACCCCACCCCCCACCCCCATCTCAGGCTACAAGCTCCAGTTGCCTGATAGAGGCGATCGCGTGGAGGGTTATCAGAAAGCGGGATTGAAAAGGCTCTTTCTCGGAGTTCCCGTCGTTGTGGCTCAGTGGTTAATGAATCTGACGAGGAACCATGAGGATGTAGGTTCGATCCCTGGTCTCACTCAGTGGGTTAAGGATCTGGTGTTGCCGTGAGCTGTGGTGTAGGTCACAGACGCAGCTCGGATCCCTCACTGCTGTGGCTGTGGCGAAGGCCGGCAGCTACAGCTCCTGTTAGACCCCTAGCCTGGGAACCTCCATATGCCGCGAGTGCGGCCCTAGATAAGGGAAAAAGCCAAAGGAAAAAGAAAAAAAGAAAAGGCTCTTTCTCCTTGGTCACGGTTGCTGATGTGATGAACAGAAGGGGCTGTGGCACATGCACATAGTGGGAATTTGGTCTGATTTGATCGTTGGTGGCGAACAGGGCCCCATTTCTCTGTACCTGTTCTTCCGTGGCTGATGGTTCACCTGCACCATTGCAGAGAGGGTTGGGGGAGGAGAGGGGGAGATGCAGAGAGGAGGGAGCCCAGGAAGCCCCCGTCTTACCTTTGCATCCTCGACATCCTGTGCAGTTCCATGTCATCGCTGCCCCGGAATCCTTTGGCAAAGGGATTATTCTCGATCTTTAATTGGGTGATCTGAAGGCAGAGGAAAGGGAGTTTTCACTTGATTGCTACAAGACTACCTCGGGACCGGCTAATAATAAGTGTCATGGAAATGCAGCCGCTGGCAACGCAAAGAAGCAAATTAAGCCAGTCACGTCAATGGGACCCACCACGTCATTCAGGAGGAGGCTTTGAAAAATGTCCTAGATGAGATAGCTTTTAAAAGGGGGAGAAAAAAAAAACCTGGTTTCGGTTTGCCCATTAATTGGGGTCATACTCTGCCTTGCTCTGGCTGGACTGGCTTTTTTGTCCTGTTTTGTCTTTAATCTTAGCATGTTGTGGGGAGTTCCCTTCGTGGCTCAGTGGTTAATGAATCCGACTAGGAACCATGAGGTTGCGGGTTCGATCCCTGGTCTTGTTCAGTGGGTTAAGGATCCAGCGTTGCCGTGAGCTGTGGTGTAGGTTGCAGACGCGGCTCGGATCCCGCGTTGCTGTGGTTGTGGCGCAGGCCGGCAGCTACAGCTCCTGTTAGACCGCTAGCCTGGGAACCTCCATATGCTGCGGGTGCGGCTCTGCATAAAGGCAAAAAGACAAAAAAAAAGAATCATAGCATGTTGTGTTTCAAACACAGTCTAGGCCTCAACACTTGGTCCTCCCCTCCCTCTTGGAAAATGATACCATGTTGACATGGTGTCAGCTTCCTGCAGCGTGGTAATCTGCACTTGGAAATACTTGGCTCTCAAAATCCTACCATGCCTTGTTTCATGTTCATTTTATAATTTCCCAGATAGAGTTTGCTAGCTCAGGTGGAAAATGGGGTCTAATTTAATAAACACTAACATTTAGAGTTCTAACATATGTGATAGCTACTAAACAGCACCGAATCGCTTTGTCTAGGGAAAGAAGAGAGAACCCTCTTCTTGGAAATTTTTGTTTCTATATAGTGATAGAACAGGCACTTTGGTTTCAAGACCCAGAACCTTCCTGGAAACTGTCAACACATACTCTGTTTTCTGTGAGCATACAGGAGCAGACCTGGGTAAAAGTACTTCCTAAAAGCTGCGTGTGAATTGATTTTTTTTTTTTTTGGTCTTTTTAGAGCCACACCCTCGGCATATGGAGGTTCCCAGGCTAGGGGTCAAATCGCAGCTGTAGCTGCCAGCCTTCGCCACAGCCACAGCCACAGCAACGCAGGATCCAAGCTACGTCTGCGACCTACACCACAGCTCACGGCAACGCCAGATCCTTAACCCACTGAGTGAGGCCAGGGATCGAACCCACGTCCTCATAGATACTAGTCAGGTTTATTAGCGCTGAGCCACAACAGGAACTCCATGAATTGGATTTTGATGTTTCAAATCACTTCTGAGACCCCAGGGCGGCATTCATCAAAGAGGACCTTTTACCATCATCACATCTCTTCAGCCTCCGCCATCCTCTGGCCTGCTAGACTTTTTTTTTTTTTGGCCGTATCTGCAGCATGCAGAAGTTCCTGGGCCAGGGATCAAACCTACACCATAGCAGTGACAACACCAGATCCTTAACTGCTAGGCCTCCAGGGAACTCCAACATTTTTATTTAGATCAAACCATTTTTATTTAAATTTATTTTGTAAAAATTATTATATCACTTCTCTGTAGGTCAAAGTGGAACTGCTGCCATTTGATAAAAAGAAAACAGATACATTGAATTCTCTCTACTGGCACCCACAGAAAGTTCCAAGCCTAACAGCCTGCCTCCTCTTTGTTGTAAGGAGAAATTCAACACTTTTAGAGAAATATTTAACCTAAGCTGGTACAGAGGTAAGCCTCTCTCTCCCTCTGAGAAATTAATAGAAAGATAATTGGAACAAGAACAATTTTCTCTCCGTGATTCCATCATCTTCAAGTACCCACAGAACTGTTTCCTCTGCCCCCAGCAGTATCATTGTAGGCTTTGAGAAACCAGGCGTAATTAATGAACGCCCCTATAATTTGTCTATTTGGGAGCAAGCATTCCAGTATGTTCTGTTTCCCAGAAGAGATGGTCTTATAAAGTTTCCTTCTAACTCCAAGAATCTATCACAAACATACAATTACTATATATGTACCTGTGCGCTCACAATAAAAATACATGTAAAATTAATATTTTCTCCTTTTTTTAGGGCCTCACCCGCAGCATAAGGAAGTTCCCAGGCCAGTGGATGAATCAGAGCTAGAGCTGCTGCTGGTCTAAGCCACAGTCACAGCAGCTCGTGATCCGAGCCACATCTGGGACCTACACCACAGCTCATGGCAACACCAGAACCTTAACCCACTGAGCAAGGCCAGGGATCGAACCTGAGTCCTCACTGATACCGGTCGAGTTCATTACCGCTGAGCCGCAACTGGAACTCCTAAAATTAACACTTTTTTCTTTGTTTTTTTCTAGGGCCGTACCCGTGGCATGTGGAGGTTCCCAGGCTAGGGGTCTAACAGGAGCTGTAGCCGCCGGCCTTCGCCACAGCCACAGCAACGCGGGATCCGAGCTGCATCTGGAACCTACACCACAGCTCACGGCAACGCCGGATCCTTAACCCACTGAGCAAGGCCAGGGATCAAACCCGCAACCTCATGGTTCCTAGTCGGATTCGTTAACCACGGAGCCACGACGAGAACTCCAAAATTAACATTTTTTAAATGTTATATGAAGAGTTCCCACTGTGGCTCACTGGGATCAGTGGCATCTCTGCAGCGCCAGGACATATGTTCGATCCCCAGTCTGGCTCAGTGGGCTAAGGACCTGGTGTTGCCGCAGCTGTGGCGTGGTCACAACTGCAGCTCAAATCTGACCCCTGGCCCAGGAACTCCATAGGCAATGGGGTGACCAAAAAAGGGGGAAAAATGGTTGCATGATTCCAACCAAATGACATTTTGGAAAAGGCAAAATTATGGAAACAGCAAAGAGATCGGTGGTTGCCAGAGGCTAGAAGGAAGGGAAGGGTGAAACAAGAGAAGCACAGAGGATTTTCAGGGCAGCGAAAAAATTCTGTGGGCTACATCATGGTGACTACACGTCATTATACATGCGTCTAAAGCCACAGAGTGTGTACAACACCAAGAGTGAACCTTAATGCAAACTACAGACTTTGGGGATGATGTGTCAATACAGGGTCACCGACTGCTAACAAATGTCCCACTCTGGCAGGTGATGTTGACAGTGGAGGAGGCGGGGGCGGGGACAGCGGTATACACAAACCCTCTGTACATTCCACTCAACTTTACAATGAACCCTAAACTGCTCTAAAAAGTAAAACTGATTTAGATACTTTCCATCCCTCCTCCCCTCCTCCCTCATCTTTTCCACTCTGCCCATTCCTGCAACTTGCTGATTTTGAACTGACTCTTCAGGATGAGTACAAGTCAATAACATCTCTTTGCAAAACAGTCTTGTGGCGTTCCCGTCATGGCTCAGCGGAAATGAATCCGACTAGGAGCCATGAGGTTGCGAGTTCGATCCCTGGCCTCGCTCACTGGGTTAGGGATCCAGCGTTGCCGTGAGCTACGGTGTAGGTTGCAGACGCGGCTCAGATCCCGCATTGCTGTGGCTGTGGCGTAGGCCGGCGGCTGTAGCTCCGATTAGATGCCTAGCCTGGGAGCTTCCACATGCCACGGGTGTGGCCCTAAAATGACAGAAAGACAAAAAAAAAAGAAAGAAAGAAAAAGAAAACAGTCTTGCAATGAACACTCCTCAACCCAGTTCTCTCTTGACTCCAAAAGCTCATCACTTAATAGGGTGTGCTTTCTCACTCTGCTTTTAGGACAATAAAATGCAACCCAATTGACCATAAATCATTTTTTAAGGGGGGGACTCTCAAAAAGTTAAGTAAAAATTAGATCTTTTTTAAAAGGGGTAGAGGGAGTTCTTGTCCTGCTCCCTGCATCCCCATCCACCCAGTGGCAGAAGGCAGCCCCTGAATGTACTGAAGACAACAAGGGGGTGGCACCAGGGCTGAATTAATGCCTATCCTATGATGTCACTGCTCCACCGGGATCTTGCAGCAAACAATTACCCTGAGAAAAAAGAAAAGGAAAGTTCCTGTGGTGGCTCAGCGGTAACACACCCGAGTAGTATCCATGAGGATGCGGGTTCGATCCCTCGCCTTGTTCAGTGGGTCGGGGATTTGGCATTGATGTGAGCTGTGGCGTAGGTCACAGACTCGACTTGGATCCCACGTTGCTATAGCTGCAGTATAGGCCAGCGGCTACAGCTCCGATTCGACCCCTAGCCTGAGAACTTCCATATGCCCTGGGTATAGCCCTAAAATGAAAAAAAAAGAAAGAAAGAAAAGGGTGGGTTGGGCATTTCATCAGCAAAAATCTTGTGCTCAAACCCATTCTTTATACCTCAAACAGGTTAACTACTACTACCTAATTCTTGCTCTCATCGTCATAGCTTCCAAAAATATGATGGCACAGGATATGCATGATTTGCTAGATGTGCACTTAGGTGCGTGGATCTTAGCTATGTCTTGCTTTGTAGACCTGAGTGTAGAAGCTTACTGGGCGTAAGAACGAACCCTTAGAAACGTTAATATGCAAGCATCAGTGCAGGTGAAAATGTTCCTCTTATTTCTTACCTGTCCCCTCTCTTACTATCATCCTGTCTATAAAATTCCCTTCCTCATACAGCGCTAGTCACTCACAGGCGCACAAACCCATACACCGGGATGTCTGCGTTCTACCAAAAGGCTCCACCGAAACTGACTTCCCTCCAAAACCAGCATTAAACCGGATATCCGGGGGAGGGCTTTGGGTGGGGGAAAAACAAATATAAATGCCAGCTCCAACCAGGGAGACAGAGGTTATAAAAATTAATGAGAATAATTGTTGTGAATTCTCGCTTTTGGGGGAAAAAAAAAAAAACACCTCACGAGGGCCAAAAATCTTAATTATGTCTCTCTATTAGGAGTTCATTTCCTGGTCCCAACCAGAAAGCTCATACCTCATAAATACAGGCTCCATACACAATGATTTAAGCAGGAGGAAAATGCCTTTTAATGGCAAAGTCAGTTAATATCGGGGGAGAGACAAGCTTGCCATACAAAGCCATTGTTGCAACAGCGGGGAAATGAAATGCCCATGTGACCTTCTTTTTTAACACCTAAATATTTCTAGGGATCACTCTCGGAGCTGCTGACAACTGAAGCGAAAACCTTACAAAAACACGTTTCACAGAGTGAATGTCGCTGGGGAAGATTCGAGTGTTTAAATATCTTTTTCGAGCTGTCAACCATCTGGGGAAATAACTCCCAAATCCAGCTTGGGATCACAGCTGGGCTCAGGAAATATGTTGTGTCATTAGGAGCCCCATGGTATACATATGGGTGGCGTAAGAAACGAACCCTGCCGCTTACCTGCCGCCACCTGGTACCTGCATCCAGGGATCAGTCTGGACGCCCTGAGCCCCTCGGACCACAAATTGGTGGCTCGTATTTTTCCAAATTGTCCTGGCAATTTAATCACACAGACTGCTTTTCTTTCCCTGAGCACTTATCCAAAGCATAATACTGGGCAAACAGGCTTTGGATTGACGACACGATCGGGGAATGAACCAGCTAAACCACAAAGACTAACCTGCGTAGCTGTACTTCAACCTCAGTAATAAGAACTTATTCAAAAGTCTCCGGAGTTCCCCAGTGGCTCAGCGGGTTAAGGATCCAGCATTCTCACTGCTGTGGCTCCAGTTGCTGCCGTGACTCAGGTTCGATCCCTGGCCAAGGAACTTCTGCATGCCATGGGAGTTGCCAAAAAACATAACAAAACAAAATCTCCATCTTTCAGATTCTAAAAGAGGGTAGGCAGAGGGTTTTCCAGAACCTGCATTTTGGATGGAGTTGCCCTGTGAATCAATGCATCAGTTAATCAATCAATGGAATCATCACTAACAATCTCTTCTGATTCTGCACCAGGCTCTGCATGACACACTTGCCACAATTTATCTCGTTTTAATCCTTGCACTGATAACACCAAAAAAATTCTCTTCTGACATCCATTTTACAGATGGGGAAAACTGAGTTAAATAGTTTGCCCAAGTCAATGGATCTGAACCCAGGCAGTCTGCCTCCAGACTCTCACCATAACCCTTCACGAGTTCAGGTGGCTTCTACTCATGAAGTCAGAAATCTCAGCGCTCCATCCAGGTGTGACAATAAAGTAACAAAACAGAGTCCACAAATCACACTTAACCTGACCCGCTTATTTAAGTGACACGTCATATATCTGTGCAGGGAAGGCGTGCAGGGGCCTGGATTCAACTGGGAAAGTGCCCCGCATTAGACTTCTTTCCTGACAAAGGAATTAAGTGCCTTGGGTATTCAATGACTAAAAAAGTGGGGGAAAACCTAATCTGGGGGAGAGTGATTGAAAGCTGTCTCTCAGGAAATCTCTCTTCTGGATGTGGGCTGGCATTAAAAAGACCCACATGGGAGGTAAGAACCCAACAGAGTCTCCATGAGGATGCAGGTTTGACCCTTGGCCTCGCTCAGTGGGTTAAGGATCCAGCGGTGTAGGTCTCAGATGCGGCCAGATCCTGCGTGGCTGTGGCATGGGGTAGGCTGGCAGCTACAGTTCCGATTTGACCCCTAGCCTGGGAACGTCCATATGCTGCAGGTGCAGACCTAAAAACAAAACAGAGACAAAAAGACCCTAATGTACAGCCTACCGGGGTTCCCTGGCCCAAGCAATAAAGAAAATCAGTCATTCCTGTGGGTCCTCAAATTTATATCCATCACTCAACACACTGTGTCATCATTTCATCGTGCAGGTAAGTCAAATGATGACACCGTACACCTTAAATGGATGCAGTGCTGTATATCAATTATATCTCAATAAAACTGGAAGGAAAAACAAAACCCACAAAATCCGCATATAGCCAAATGCATATTTGGAGACTCACGTTCAGAGACCCATGAGCACGTAGACACACGGTCTCCTAGACTGTGTCCCAAACTCACGCGTACACACCCCACTGGGCAGGCACTCCTCCACACCCACAGGCCACCAAACATATTCCTTGGAGAAGACATTTTGTCAAAGTAGATATCTAGGGCGTGTTGAGTATGTTTGTAAGTGGGGACAGTGACAGTTTCATGGGTATATACCTACGTCAAACTTATTCAATTGAATACTTCAAATCCTGCAGCTTATTGTGTGACAGTTACGCCTTAAGAAAGGGGTAAACAGAGAGAGAAGGAACACCTGTTCCCCTAGGTCAATCCACTCCTGATGGACCCTAAGATCTTAGAACTACATAGAACTTAGTAATTTCCCCTAAATGACCCGAATACCCATAGGTTTCTTTTTGTGTGTGTGTCTTTTTTTTTTTTTTTTTTTTTTTTTTGGCTTTTCTAGGGCCACACTTGTGACATATGGAGGTTCCCAGGCTAGGGGTCTAACAGGAGCTGCAGCCACCTGCCGACGCCACAGCCACAGCAACACAGGATCCAAGCCGCGTCTGCGACCTACACCACAGCTCACGGCAACGTCGGATCCTTAACCCACTGAGTGAAGCCAGGAATCGAACCCACAACCTCATGGTTCCTAGTCAGATTCGTTAACCACTGAGCCACGACGGGAACTCCTCCATAGATTTCTTTAACAGGTCACTTCAGGTGTCCACCGCTTCTGTCCGCTCTGTATAGATCTGAGTTTTCTCAGGAATAAAAAGCAGGAATAAAAAAGATCCAACACATTTTTAGACCCTCTGTCAGGACTAAGAGACTCTAAGCAGCATATGCGTGTGTGTGTGTGTGTGTGTGTGTGTGCGTGCGTGTGTGTATATATATATATATATATATATATAAAATATATATATATGTAACTGAGGGTCCTGGTTGCAATTTTTTTCCATTTTTCCCCCTGTGGCCATCACCACAAAGTTAAACATAGGTTTACAGCAGCCATAGAGGAAACAGGCTTCTAGCAGCCAGACTCAAATTAGCCTGAAATAGTGTTGCAACTTTCAGGGCACTTGACCTTTACCGTTTCTGTTTTTTGTTTTTTTTTCTCTTATTGGTTCAACGAGCGGGGAAGAACTTTAAAAAGTCCTTCTTTCCCTTTAAAAAGTTAATTGCATTTGTGGGGAGGAGTGAGTTTTCTGCTGAAAGGAAGCTCTCTCGAGGCCTGGGATCCCAGACAGGCCGTGTGGTCCGGGAGGGACCATCCATCACGGCTCGGCCTGGTCACTGACAATCTGAATTCGGAGATTACCCACAGCATTTCATAACTGCCCTGGCTTCACTGGGTGGGAGGGATTATCCAACGCCCAGCCTACATGAAATGACCTTCAAGGGGTGACTGGAGGCTTTAGGGGGCCAAGCTCCTCCCTCACCCCACCCTGGCCTCCCCTGCCTGCCCCACCGCCCCTATAGCTTCCCCCCAACCCCCATGCTTTCCTTGAAGGTAGAGGAGAGATGGGCGCTGTGGAGGGGGAGGGGCACACTATCCCCATGGCCTTCACGGATCCCATATGGCCCCCCCCACGGCCTTCTAACCCTCCCTCAGCCTTCTAACCCCAAATCACTTCATAATACTTCTAATAGTCTACAGCCCCACAGCGGCAATGGCCCCTGCCCAACCCCTGTATCTTGCCTTTCCAGATTCCAGATCATCCCCCTAACAAGCCTTAGGAATCATTCAGTCCTGCCCTGCCTCCAATAAAGTGACTCCACGTGCACTCAGGTTTCTAAAGAACAGACATGAATCATGACAAGTCAAGACAAGCCCTTCCTCCTGAACAACAATGGAAGTTACTCCCCTCAACCTGTGATTACAGGGAGCCCTGTTCCAATACCATCATCAAGCTCTGAATGCCCAAATGGGGGCCTTGATTTCAAAGAGCATGGGGTTCTGACGGTGACACAAGCCATCTGCACTATCCTACCCCTACCCCATAGTGCAGCCACCAAAGGACGCATGGCCGCAAGCACGCCTCCCCTCATCAAGCTATGTGTTTGCAAGGTCTCATTTAAGTCTCCAGAGCTGTGATCCAGGTTGCTGATGGTTTTTTTGGTTTGTTTGTTTGTTTGGGTTTTGTTTCAGCAATGCCCACCTCGCTTGAGTAGGTGGTCCTGGGTCAGGAATCGCTGAAACAATTAGGGAAGCACCTGGGAAAATCCAAGCTCAATCCTGGGAAAATCCAGCAACTTTGCTACCTGTCCCAACTGGAGTTGCAATGCATCCAAAAGGCAGAGAGGAGGGGAGAAGGAGACTGATCCCAAGCGGAAAGGTGGCCCCAGGAAGGCTCACAGAGCCAGCCCATGAAAAGACATTTCTTTTTTCTTTTTCTT
>PVHT021183555.1:14089912-14160769 GCA_004024745.2 Catagonus wagneri
TTTGTCTTTTTGCCTTTTATCTAGGGCCACACCCGCGGCATATGGAGGTTCCCAGGCTAGGGGTCTAACAGGAGCTATAGCTGCCGGGCTTTGCCACAGCCACAGCAACGCGGGATCCGAGCCGCGTCTGCAACCTACACCACAGCTCACGGCAATGCCGGATCCTAAACCCACTGAGCAAGGCCAGGGATCGAACCTGCAACCTCATGGTTCTTAGTCGGATTCGTTAACCACTGAGCCACGAAGGGAACTCCCTGAAAAGACGTATCTATCCACTGATCACTTCAGTGCATCGGATGCCTTCCTGTTGCATCTCAGTACTGCATTGATACCACCGATCATCTTTGGTTTGACACTTTTGTTTCAGTCTGGTGTGTGTGTGAGTTTTGTGCCAACTCCGTGAATGGAGTACAAACAGCTGTGACCCTTGGGCTGCAGCTCTGTTCCTGCCCCAGCCCCCTGGAGTAGCAGTTGGTGCCTGCTGTGCCAAGGAATAAAGGTGCCCATAAAGCTTAAGGTTTTAGCAGGAGACCTCTGTGGATTCCGGCAAACAAGCTGCTTAACCACCCCCACCCCGCTGGCTGGTTTCTGGGTACTGGGCTTACCTTGTGGTTCTGGTAGGAAGTCACGGCAATAAATGCTGTCTCAGGAAAGACATGGGTACAGAATGCAGTATTTTTTGAGCCAAATCCATTATTTTCGTCCGCTTTCACGATGTGTAATCTGGGCTGGTATTTGTGCATGGAATTTAGAATAATCTAAAAATAATAAAGAAAATGAGATTGTAAGGAAAATCAAAACCCCTTTGTTTCCATAAAACCCCACTCTCCACCCCAAAATTAGATTCTTTATGTAGGCTCTCAAGAAAAGGTCCGATTTTTTTTTCCTGTTTTTGAAAAGAAGCCAGTGATTTCATTAAAAAGAAACATTTCAAAAATGACAATTTCCATCTGAAAAAGCCAGGGTAATATTCCAGGAATCTACCCAATGCACACAGGGCAGTAAATCAGAATTCTTAATAAAGTTTGCTTAATAAATTAACTCCCTGCATAGGGCACTGCCCACCCCCAACCCCCAGCCCCCTCCACCCGCGCCCCTGCAGTGGGAGCGAAGCAAGTTTGGGACAAGGAGCTGGTGTCCTCCAAGAAAGCCTGGGCAATAACTTGGGTTTTTGTTTTGTTTTGTTTGTTAGTTTGCTGTCTATCCTTTTTTCTTTTTTGCCTTTTTTTTAATTTAATTTTATTGGAGCCGAGTTGACTTAAGATGTTGCATTACTTTCAGGAGCACAGCAAAGAGTGGGTATTAATATATCCACTTGTTTCCCATATAAGTTATTACGAACTATTGAGTAGATATTCCTGTGCTCTCCAGTAGGTTCTCTGGGCAACAATTTTGGAATGAAAGGGGAGAAGAAACAAATAAATAAACAAACATACATACAAATAATTCCCCCCCAAAAAAAGCTCAAAGAGATGCAAAGGAAAAGACCAAACATTTGCAGAACTGGAATAAAAATCACAGGTTTGGTCTTTGTTTGGAGAATGTGCAAAGTGGAGTCATTTTTCTCTCCAAAAGAGAGAAAAATGGTGGGAAGAGGGCTTCTAAGGATGTCTGATGGGGGAGGGGAAGGAAGCACCTCCAACCCTAATATCAAACAGGGGCCTGGCTGCCCCTGACATTTCCCTTCCAACTTTACAACATTTCAGGACCCACAACTGGAATTATCTCCAGACTGGGCCCCAGATAGAACTTCGGCCTCTGCTTTAGGGGGAATGTTTTCCTCCCTCCTTCCTATCTTCTCCATGGTTAGGGAGGAGTCCAGAAGACAAGCGGGGGTCTCAGTGCCTGGAGCAGTACCGTTTGTTAGCACAACCGCCATTGTCAGTATCAGAAGGGACCCTGCAGGCACCACATCCTTGCTGGAGCAGAACTATCCAGAGAAGATGAGCGTCCTTACTAATAAAACCGAGTTTGTTGTCCTGATGGCACCTTGCCTTTGACGCTCCCGGGAGGCAGGTATCGCTAGTATTTATCAAAACGTTCTGATCCATGTCCACTGAATGGACGAACTGCCGCGTTTCCCTAGCTGAAAACCCGGCCTGCTTTTTTCCCCAGATCTCAAACCGAGCTGCGGAGGTAGGCTCAGTGCCTTTCACTATTTGCATCGATGACCCTGGGGCAGGGTTCTAGGGCTAACCTTTGAGATCGCCTGGAGGAGGGGCGGGAGAGCGCGGCCCGGCCCGGCCGGGGGAGGGGCGAAGAGCTCGGGACCCCAGGGCTCCCCGACCCCGGGCTGCACGACTCTAATCTCCGGCCGCCGCGGCCCGGCCGCCTCCCTGGCCGATAGCGACGCCGGCCCGGGCGGCGTGGCGACAGAGAGACGCAGCGGGGCCCCGCGGGCCGCCGCAGCCCCCGGCCGGCGCGGCCATCGTCCCGGCTTAGCCAAATTGCTTTGACGGCCGGGGACAGTGTGGAGACATCACCGCGAGGGCGATCTAATGGCCCTTAATTTCATTAGGGCGGCTCTGGACTCAAAGTCCGGAGTTCGGGGTGGGAATGCTCGGCAGCAGAGGAGTCCGGAGGCGCTCAGAGCCCTGCCGAAAGCGCAGAAGGACCTGAAACGCGCAGGGCCGCCACGGACTCCACTGAGAGGCTATGCGTGTGCCTTCCCCAGGCGTCCACCCCAGCGCGACCCCGAAGGCACACCCAGGGCCGCAGAGGGAAGACTAAGGAGCAGAGATGGGGCTGGAGGACAGTCATGCTTCCCAGCACCCAGGTTCCAGGAGGCCCCCACAAAGGGGTCCCAGGGACATGCACCGGGATCTTTACAAAAGGGTCCCAGCACTTAACCTAAAGCATCCACTCAGCATCCGCAGGTACACAGCACCACCCACCAGCCAACACCCACACAAGCTGGAGGTCACGTCTGCGCATCTGCGTGCTGCAGATGCCCCCTCCAAACTGGTCACCACAGGCAAAACACCTATGTTTAAATGCAAAGGAGACCCTGCATCTTGCCTAGAAACGTTCCCCCCACCCCCCACCCCGTCTGTCCCCTTCACTCCCTTCCTACAGCAGGGAAACACACTGGACCTGCCTTCCTTCCCTCTTCCCCAGTGGCCAGCGGTCCAGTCTCACACCAACTATGTGTAGAGCCGAACTGAGCGCATACTCTTCGAAGTTGGGACCCTGCAGGCTCAGTGCATTGGCCCCAAAGTCCCACAAAGGCAGATTTCTCATTTGGACGCTCACTAACTAGCCTCCTTCCTGGTTAAATGCATTCTCATCCAGTCTCCTCATGTCCCCAAACGGTGGAACAGGGTTTGTCGGTTTTCTCTAAAGAGACCAAGCAGCAGGACAGAGACCACTTCTCTGGAATTAGAGAAACCTAGCCTCAGATTCCTGTTCCTAAATACAAGCCATATGACCTTAAGCAAGTCACCTTACCTCTGCTGGACTCCTGGTTATAAAGGTGTGTGGATATTTCCACCCTCCTCTTTAGGCTCCTGTAAGTATCAAATACCCTAAGACGAACTAGCCCATTTATATGCAGAATCATCAAACTAAGGATTTGAAACACTAAATTCAGAGACTGCGTTCTGTCCTGGTGATTCTTTCCACTGAAGAGATTTAGGGACATTTTCCCCTAAATCGGTGTTCTGTTCTTTTTCTTTGCGGAAGAGAGGGTCATACCCTATGGAGAACCTGTTAGAAGCTATACACTCTGGGGAGGAGGGAGCACGGCGCATGCTCCATATCCTGCAGTTTCAGTCAGTTCACCAGGCCCCTCTTTCTTGGGGTCAATTCAAACTCTAGGTGTAGGACCCTGATCTGGGTTTGTCTGCTCTGGGCATGATGGGAGGTGCTGGGGAGAGCTGGAAGTTGGGAAAAACAGATAAACCCAAGAGTATTGAGCCAAAGGGGGCACAGGACCCACAGTTTGCCCCTGGCAGGTTGGTTTCCCCATTTGTAAAAGAGGAAGCAGGGGACCTGGGGTCCCCCTTTCAGCTGGAACATCCCCAAAATACCATCCCAGGATTTGAAACGAAACAGGTAAGGTCTTCGGCTCCCACCAGTGGCCCATACTCAGCGATCTGTGCTGAGTACCTGCCGAGCTAGAGGACCCATGTTTTCTGCAGGACCAAAACACAGCCCCCTGCCTCTAATCACAGGTGGGACTGAACAAACAGGAATTCCAGGCCCAGAAGGAACCGCTTTAGTCACCCCCACAACCCCCTCCCTCAGCAAAGGTGGAAGGGTTGGCAGCTGACAGCAGGGATGCAGGACAAGCCCCGGGCTGGGGAACTGGGGGCTCCATCACCAGCCACCCAAGAAAGACACACCCAGAACATGGACCACAGGGAGCACTGCCAGGAGCAGAGGTCGAAGCAAGAGAGAGGTGGAGAGGTCGAAGCAAGAGAGAGGAAGAATTAGAACGTGCAAGAAATAAAAGAAACGGAAAGAGAGATGAGAAAGAGGAGAAGAAAGGGGACAAGAAAAAGAGGACCAGATCGAGAAAGTCGAGGGAGAAAAAGTCCAAGGTAGGTGAAATGGAGCAAAAAAAGAAGCATGGTTGGGCACAAGGAGCCAAAAGAGAAACTCCTGGAGAAGGCACTGGGGAGGGGAGGGTGCAGGTGAGAAAGAGAAGGCTCCGGCCTGAAGAAACAAGGAAGGGCTGCCCGAGGTACTCACATGCCCAAACGGGTCCAGGTGATTGTTGGTGAGCTTGAGCTTCTGAAAGGAGACAAGCTGCCGCATCCAATGCGCCCCAGTTGCTGGTGAGTCCGGGTGCACGTAGAGGCGGCCCGGCATGGCGGGCTCCGCTTTGCCCGTCACAGACCTAGACCAAGGAGAGGCGCCACCCGCCCAGTCTTAGCGCACCATGCGGCCACCTGGTTCTTGCCCCAGGTGAGGGCTGCTGAATATGAGAATGATCTGGAAATGCCCTGACCCCCAGGTCCTGTTCGGGCATCTGCAATGCCAGATGACCAGAAAGCCTGGCCTCAAAGCATCTCTCCGCCCATGAACAACTGGCAGGTTCTGGAAGTCTGTGTGTGCAAGAAAGTTTTGGAAAATGCCTTGCGAGCTTTGGGGTGGGGGAGGCGCTACGTCTTCAAGCCTCTGACTCTTAGCTGCCTTGGGAGCAATGTACACGAGGAATGAGCCTCTCCTCTCTTGCCTGTTTAACTCAAATACCCTGGGCCGATTTTGCAATTTCATAAAAAAGGCACGTTCAAAGCAGGTAACTCATAAAAAATAACTGTTAATGGTTTATGCCCCAAGAAATAGCTCCAACGCTTGGTAACAATACCCTTTTTAAAAATCCACAACCCACTGGTGCAGGAACATATCTATCAGCACTTTCCTTCCTCTGAGCCTCAGTTTTCTCATCTATAAAATGGGGGCTAGTGGCTGCTCTTTATTTCTTCTTGGTGAGGTCAGGAGGATGTAGTGGAATGGGCAGCAAAAACTTCTAGCACACAGGAGGAGCGCCAAAAAAAAATGTTTATTGGTTGGGGGGGGTGGGGAGACGGAGATTTGATCTGCATATTCCTCCCTGCCCTCCCCACCTGCCAGCACTGGTGCCTACCATTTATTATCAGCGAACTTGTATCTGTGGTCATCGGCCGGAACGATGTCCATGAGGAGAATGTACTTGGTTTTGGGATTAAGGCCCGTCACCTTCACTTTGTAACTGGGAAACATCCGTCTAGGAGAGAGGGGGGAGGCGGGTGGAGAGAGACAGAAATAGGAGGGAATTAGTGAAAATATTCTGAAGATCGAGTCCACAGATTTTCACGGAAGACCCCATCTTTTCAGAAACGTGGAAGAGAAAAGAAGCCCCTTGTCCTGCTCTTGCCAAGATCCATCCCAGGTTTCCCATCAAATTACGGAGAGGAGAAGGGCCAAGAGATGAGAAAAGCAGGCTAGGACTATACCTGCCTATGGGAGGCAATAAAAAGTGAGAGGCAAAGGCTTCTACAGACTGGTTTTGAAGGAAGCCTAAAAGGGACGCCCACATTTAAACCCTTGCTAAATGTTCATTTCAGAACCAGACACCTACTTTGTCTATTTGGGGGTAGAAAAAGGTTTATTCGGTTTAAAAAAAAAAAAGTTAGCTTTCTCCGCCCAGCCAGGTGCTTTGGTCTCTATGCCCAGCACTGCGTGTCGCGTGGGCTACCAAGGTGGATGCGCCCTGGGAATGTACCGCGCGTGGCTGCCCACACACCTTGCGCCGGGGCTTCAGCTCTCCATCCGCAAGGTGTGTCACCTCTGATACGAGTCTCCTCTCCCTCTCCGGGAGGAATTTATCCCTAGATGCCCAATAACGTCTCCAAGGCGCCTGGCAATCTTCCTGGCAGAGTCTAAACGCTTGGGCGCTCCGCAAAGAAATCTGATTTCAGAAAGGCTCGGGCCCTGCGCTAGGATCGGCTGGGTGGAAAGCCGTTCCGCGGCCCGCGTGCGCCGGGCAGGCCCACTCCTTCTCCGCGCACAGGCGCCCTCCGCTTCTCCATCCCACTTTGGGAGGAGGGCTCCCCGGAAAGTAAGCCTTCCCAAAGCCGGCCGGGACCAAAAGACCAGTTGCTAGAACCTGGCTCGCTCGGGGATGGCGAGAAGGGGTGAGCGGAGCCCTTTCCCTCTGCCCTTGGAGCCTCGCCTCGCCTCGCGGAGTTTATCTGCCCGAGCGAGCGCGCCTGGAGGCAGAGGCGCCGGAGGCTTCGCAGGCCTTTTATAGCTAAATTCCCGCGGCTCAGGTTCGGGGGGAAAAAGGAGGCCCCGGCCGCGTCTTTCCTTCCCCCGGAGGAATGGGAAGAGGACCTTAGTTCTTTGGTATAAACAGAACGCGCCTCCTAGTTCACTCGGGCCGAACGGGGGAGCAGACATTGTTTAATTTCAAATAATAATAAATGTCACTGTTGTCAGTTTATTGCGGGAGGCTTGGGCGGGAGAAGGGGTGGGCGTCTGGCGAGGCAGCTCCACCCGCCCCCTTCGCACCCTTGGTGGCTTGGGCCTACCAGCTCCTCCGCCAGCCTGGAGAAGACTGGGACTTTAGGGACTCGGAGGGCCTAATCCCTCACCGGTAGGGATGTGGCGAAACTGTCCCTGGGCCTGGGCGCGGCCGCGCACACTGACACACCGAGATACGGAGCTGCACGAGCCCTCCCACCCCCTCCCCCTGAAGTCTCGCATTTCGGACTAAAACTCAGCGAGCTTTTAAGAGGAACTCCAGGGTGAGTGTCTTGACGAAACCGCCCTGTTTATCGGTGTCTGTATATAGAGCCTGGCCGAGCCCCGGTTCAGTTTCAAAGGCTCTGCCTGCTTTCTATAAACAATGAAAGAGGTAGCGAGTACATTCAATGATCCCGAGCTTGGCGATCGGGTGAGACTCTGGAACCGCTCCAAGGTCAGAAAGGGTGGGAAGGAACCAAGTCTGAGATCCCAGGAAATCCAAAGCCCAGTCTCACCTCAGTGTATCTCTGCCCCTCTCTGTTCTCCCGGTTGCTCTCCCACCTCTCATTACTGATCCGTCCAGAGAGCACAGCCTCCCTAGCTCTTGATTCTTCTTACATACCAGGTGGAAGAAATGCCCAGTTTCCAGGGTTTCATCTTTTAGATATTCCCGCCACCCCACTGATGGAAATGACTGGACGAAATCTCTGAGGCTCTTGAACCAGAATGCAGTCGAACAAAATACATTCATTTTCTTTCTCTCCCCTCCTTTCTATTCTCTCCTTTCTCTGGTCTCTCACACCAACTTTCTTCTTCATCTCTCCCGCAAGTGCCCTGTGCCGCCTCCACAGAGACGACCAGCTCACCTGCCCGCCTTGGTTATGATCATTTCCGTGCCCACTTCGTGGAATTTCAGCCACAGTTCTCTTTCATGGAGAAACACCTTGATCCCTTCCATGCCCTATATGAAGGAGAGAAGCGTCACACAGATAAGCCATTGAGGCAGTGAGCCTGCCCTCCTCAAGCTCCCCGAAAGCACAGAGGTTTCTCCTCCTTCCGCCAGGAGCCAGTGGGCTCGTAACCTGAAAACTGCCCCCAGCTCACTGCAGCAGTGTCTGGGCTCTGGAGAGTCCACAGCTCCTGTCCAGGAATCCCTCTGTATGCCTGTTCTGAGGGAGGTCTTAACCCCACACACACATACACACACATGCAGAGCTGTCTCTTAATGCCAGCACAAGGCTAGAAAAGCCCCCAGACATCAGCGTGTTCCAGAATCTGCATGGGTAAGATGGGGCTGAGAAAAAAAACGGGATGAATTTCAATCCGATTCCGCCAAGAGGCAGCTAAAAGAAAAAACAAACAAACAAAAAGGCAACCTCAAACTCAAAAACACCCAATCAGGATAGTCTTAGGTAGACATCAAGATGTCCACGAGAAAACATACAGATGTGCAAACACTGTATGTAGGCTTGTTTATTCTCACCGTGGTGTTGCCTATGTAGACATAGGTGAAATTTTAAATTTTTAAGTGTTTCTGTATAAGAAAAATTTCCCCCAGTCACAAACAAAAGTGAATTCTCAAATGTCTCTATTAATGTACCTCCTAGGCCCCCCTCACATCCAGCTTCGTTCACTTTCAAGCTATTTTGATTACGGACACAGCAATTTAATGTTTCCACTTTCAACTACAAGTTATTTTATAAAACTGAGGCCCCCCAAAATTATACACAAAGTCTTCGTTTTGCAATAATTTGGAGATGTCTAATAAGTAGATAAGTTTTTCTGTGAAAGAAAACCTCTGAGTTTCCGAAACTGCGGGCCCACTGCTAGCCGCTTCTCTATAAATATACTCGCATCTTCCTGAGACGTGAAGGGCAAAGGAGAGAAGCAATGAAAAAGCCAGGAAGGACATGGAAATCCCAAAGAAGGCTTTTAGCTACGTGTAACTATCTCTTCTGGCCAAGACACCCCGCTTCCAATCATATGACACCCTATTTTAAAAACATCAACGATCTTCAGACGATGCTTTGATCGCCCAGGGCACCCTGGTGAAGGGCGCAGAGCGAGAGGCAAAGCTTCACGCTTGGCCAGGGCCCAGCTTCCAGCCAGGCGAACCCGCAGCTGCTTGCGCCCTCCCGGCTCAGCCCTGCGCGATCCCCGCTGCCGCCGGCCCGGCTGCGCCAGCCCTCCAGGCCCCGGCCGCCAGACAAATGGGGCTGCGCACGGGGCTGGGCGGCGGCGCAGAGGAGGCGGGCGGAGGCGAAGGCTACGAAAGATCTGAAGAGGGGTCAAGCCATCGCTCATGCTGGCCTGAAGCGGCCGCTGACCCAGCCCTTAATGAGGCGTTCAGGCCGAATTTACACCTAGTGCAGCAGGAAAGAACGATCTGGGCCATTGTTCACTGGCCCCCAAAGACTCGGATCATTAAGGCTCCCCTAACAACTTCAATGTATTTCAAAGATCCTCTGCCCTTAAAGATCATCTTCACAATAAAGTGGAGCGGAATATCCTGGCACTTAGGGAGGCACGCAGAGAAAGGTGCAATTGAGAGGGGAATAAAAAAAGAAAAGGGACAATTATAAGCCCCGGACTCCCCCCAAGCCCCTAAAAGAGAGGCTCGGGTCTTCTTACCTGCTGGGTGAAGGCAGCCTGCGGGGACGACGGGGACTTGCTGGGAGCCCCTAGTGCACCCTCAGGCTTTGAGTCACAGGGCAGATCCTTTGAATCTGGTTCCAGCGGTGTGTGAGCCAGGCCAAAGCCCTCGTCTCCGTCGGCCATGGTGAGCCCAGGGCCCTGTGACCGCTTTGGGTCCCGCTCTAAGGACAAGAAGGAAAGAGAAAGACAGATGGGAGGGGGTGCAGAGAGAGAGAAAAAAAAAGACAAGGCTGGAAACACAGTTCTGGCGACAGGAAGGAGCAGTTTCTAGGCTGCTACCAGCAGTTTCCAGCTACCAGAACCTCCTTCCCCTGCTAAAGGAGGCTGCAGAAGGTCCTATTATTATTATCCTTACTATTACTTTATGACCACGCACCACCTCTTGCGAAAGACCCGCGTCAGACCGGGAGGAGGGGAGGCCCGCATCTCTCCTGCGCAGGCTCCCCCTGATAAGTGAGCTGCCCGTCAAATTTGTCTGGACTTCTGGAAGAGCCAATAAAGATAAGGCCTGGGTATTTTTGGAAGCCATTGGGTACGAACCAAAAACAAAACAACACACAAACCAAACCGTGTGCCCTTCTGAGAATTTTTTCTCCTTCATCAAATTATAGGAGGCCAGCAGAGCCCTGTTTATTAAAACTGGCAAAAGGAATAGTTTTCTGCAGCGGGCAAAATGCCTGAAGTAACCCGCCTCTTGCAAAACCAAAAATATCAGCGGGGAAAGATTTGCAGACCCAGACACCAGGTCTGAGACTTCACGTTCGTCTTTTATCAGCTACAGGCCTTAAAATTAAAAGTCTTTTAATACTGAGTCCTCTTCTTCTTCTCGCCCCACCCCCCAACCATAAGCAGCAACTCGAAAAATAAAAAGTAGTCAAACAGAAGGAGCAAGAAAGCAGCCGAGCAGCAGCTGGGATGGAAGCGTGCTGCTGGGTGCCCTAGGCCAGCGTTCAGCCCCCCGACCTGGGGTGGGTTCTCCTCCTTTTCTCCGCCCTCTACCCGGAGAAGGGCGTTTTGTCCAGCTGCCTGACCGAGGGGAGATTCTCGGTGCTTCAGCCCGGCCTGGCTCGCTGGAACTACAGGCCCAAACCCTGGGTTAGTGACAACAAAGTGGTTCCCCAGGTAAATCCTGGGCTTCCGGCGTGGAACCAGCCACTGAGGTCCGCAGAGGTCCCACACAACGCGTGCAATGGCATGGGTTTACTGACATGTGAGGTTGGACCATGCAAAATAACAGTTGCAGTACGGTTCAAGCCTGGAGGAGCTTGCCTTCTGCTCTGATCTCCTTCCAATCTCCTCTACGTTCCCAAGTAAGGATTTCCTCCCTCCAAACCCGGAAAGACTGGGAAGAAGGCTCAAGAAATGCCACCCCCCATCTTTGCAGCTGCAATAGCAAAAAGCTGGTTTTTGCAGCGGCTGAAGACCCAGAAATGGGGTCCGAGGCCTCCTTCACCACGCCCTTGGGGTTTGGGGGGGCGGCGACTGGAGCCCCGAAGCCTGCTCACAACAAAAGAAAGCGGGGCTGGCGTCCCCCACGTGCGCTCCTATTCACCGCTGGCCGCGGGGACAATCCCACCCCGAGCCGGATCTTGGGGAGCTCGGGGCTGGAGGGGGCCGAACGAGATGCGGTTTGACAGAACCAGGCCGCGCGTCCTGCAAACCTCCACGCCGGCTCCCGCGGCCCCGGCTGCCTCCTCGGCTCCACGCGCCGGGCAGCCCCGGGCCGCGCAAAATCTCCGCGAGCCGAGCCCTGGAGAATCCCGGGCAAGGCTGAAGTGCCTCCTTCCGCGCCTCCCCGGGCCGACTCGGCCGGCCCGCTCCCTCCCTGGCCTCCCGCGCCATCTGCGGAACGGTTACCTCGCTCGGCAGCGAAGCTGGTGCATTCACCGCGCGCCTTCTTGCTCCTAGCAGGGAAGCCGGCGGCGAGGCGGGGGCGCGGGCATGGTGGCTCCGGGGTCTACACGGGGGCGGCTTCCCCAGACCCGCGGCTAGCGCTGCCTACAAAGGAGCACCCACCGCGGGAATCTCGGCAGCGACTGCCCACGGCTGCCACACACCTCCTCCGCTTTGCGCCAGCTCTCCCTCAAGACTTCAAGTTGTCAGGCGCCAAAAGGACTCCGAAGAACGCAAAACAGCAGCCTCTGGGTGCACCCTCAGCAGTATAATCTCAGCGCCAGGCTTCTCCCTTGCACCCCAGGGAGGGAGAGAAGAGAGAGCCTTGGGAACGGTCGAAGTCCTTTCTGAGCGCAGCTTTGGGGTTAAAGTTCCGGAATCCGAGGTAAGTCAGCCTCTCTCTCCCTCTCCCCCCACCCCTCTCAGAAATACAAGCCGACTCAGCTGAGCTCAGTGACGCTAGGCTGCCTTGATGCTTACAGAGTACTGAAATTGCCTATCCAACTAGCTCCCACTGCACATTCTCTCTCTCTCTCTCTCTCTCTCTCTCTCTCTCTCTCTCTCTCTCTCCCCTCCCTCCTCCCACTCCCTTCCCACTCCCTCCTCCAACCACCTTTTCCATGAGATTTCCCGAACACTCAAATCACCACACGACTCTCAAACCCAGACCTCGAGATCACCCCCTCCTCTCCACCCCCTTCCCAACCTCCATCCATCTCTGCTTCTCGGAGAGTGTCTCGGGGGCTGCAAAAAATGCTGCACAAATCATCGCAAACCCCAGTCGGCTTCTGCCCGGGAAGTAATCGCGGTGACGCGGGCTGTGCAGAGGAGACCGAACACACTAGGAGTGCGCGCACACACACACACACACACACACACACACACACTCACACAGGCCTCCGGCAGCCTCCTCTACAGCCTTGCCGGCATTCTCCCTCCACCGCTGACCTCAAGACGGAGAGCTGCCTGACCCCGCCTGGCCCAGCCTGCTGCTGCTAGCTGCCCTGACATCTCCCCCCCTCCCCACTCATCACCCCGACTCTCAGTGACTCCGGGGTGAAGGCAGGGTGAAGGTGCGTTAGGATGGGAGCTGGGAGCAGAGATCAAAGATGCCAAGAAATCACCCTGTGCTCCCACCCCCACCCTCCCAGGGCCACCAGACCTCCCTGGCTGGAGGTGTACACAAGGCAGTGCCCAGTTTTATTAAAATAATCAAACGGTCAGTGGGGGCTGGCTGGGGTTTTCGTCTCCCCTTCCTCCCTCCTCCTCTCTGAAATGTATTATTTTGAGGGTCGAGTTGAAGAGGTCAATAGAAGCGTAAACACAGTCAGTAGGTCTTAGCCTGAGTAGACCCAGTTTCGAAAATCAAGAATTAGTGCTTGGAACAAATGTCAGGGTTCCTGTCCTATTTCTCACCCACGTCTCCCTCACCCGGTTCTTTTCTGGGGCTCTGCCTAGAGATTCAGGCCTGCAGGCCAAGGTCTGGGGAGAGGGACAGAAGGACGAGAACTGCCCTGGAGATCTGAGGCCGCCTCGGTATAAGCCTCCCTGGCCCTTGGAACTAAAATCCCAAGGCAGGCCTGACACTTCGCTGCAAAATTCTAGAGTGGATCGTCCAACCCTAAAAGTGGGACAACCAGGGAGAAAACCAGCCGGAGCATTTGCTGCGGTTCTCACTCCACCTTCCAGGTTTGCTTTCAAACAGCCTTTTGCCAAGACAGTTTATTTATTTGTGAAAACACCCTCACCCTTCCAAGATGTCAGCTCCGAGGACATTGGGCTCGCTCAGGGGGCAAGCCCCCCGGCCAAAGACGGAAAACAAACATGGCTTCAGGATGAGCCTGCATCTCTGGCAAGAGGAAGGGGAAATCCAGAAAGCGCTCTCCAATCCCTTTAAATTCGCAGAGATTTGCAGATAAAATAAATTCCCATAAATAATCTGCAGGCCCCTCCGGAGAGGGAGAGCCTCTACTCCCCCAAGTAACTGCCTGGCCAGATTCGCTTAGTTTGTGAAGTGCAGATGCTGCAGGCCACCAAGCGAAACGGGATTTTGAAACCTCAAGGGGAAATCTCCTCTTGCCAGGTGACACTGGAAGGCAAAATGCAAGCAAGAGAGTGCATTATTCTGAGGAGAAAAGTAGCGTGTGTGTGGGTGTGTGTGGGGGGGGAATCCAGCAGGGCTGAGTTGAGGCAGAAAGCGAGGAGGCGGTGCGCAGGCAAGTGCTGGGAGAATCCTGTACCCCTCACCCGCAGAATTGTCCAGGGCGACACTCACCTCCAAAAATCCCACTTCTTTCCAGCGCAGAAGCCGGTGAGTGATGCCTCGCTGGCAAGGGGGTGTTCAGGTGGAGTTTGGAAAGGACCCCCCAAAAAGAGACCCCTCTTAGGCCAAGCCTTCTTCCAGCGTTTGTCAAGAGTAGCATGTACCTCCCAGCTCGAGGTTGGTTTGTGGTCTTCGTCAAATTAAATATTACTGTTTATTACCAGGCATACCCCAATAAAATAAAGAGGCAACCAGGCGATACGGGCTATCTCACCAGCCGCTGCACCTATAGGACTTGGAGACGTCACCAGTCACGCAACCGAACCGCGAGCTGTCACGCTCGACTGGGGGGCAGCGGCGGGAGGTTGATTTCTCTCCGTCTTCGCCTATCACTCCTGTCTGGGTCTGCGCAGCCACAAGTCCCAGACGCCTGGGCCCCGGGAATAAATAAAGAAATAAACAAATCTAACGCTCTCTGGGGAAATGGGGGTGGCGGATATCAGCCACCAATAGAGCCAAGATCGATTTTCTTAAGGAGGGGGGCTTTGGGCGTAAGGAGGTGAGAGCCCACCTCAACACAAGGATTGAAAAGAAATCAGGTTGGGGTGGTGGGGTGGGGGAGACGAGGCCTCTTGAAGGAGGTAAGAGTGCTTTATTTAAAAAAAAAAAAAAAATTCTCCCAGGAGGAGCTCTCAGCATATGTGAATTGAGGCGCCTCTCTAGCTGGTTAAGTTTGGTACACGATAACTCAGTGTCCTCCAGCGGACGTGCATAGAAGCGATCACTGGGTTATCGCGGAGGGAGGGAAGAAACAGAGACATTACTGCGAAGAGAGAGTCCTCTGCAGTGTTTCTTGCAGAGAAAAAGTCCATTCTGGAGATCCTCCTCTAGCTAGGTTGGCGATGCAACCCATCCCAGCGTGGCCCGGCGGGGGCGGGGTGCGAGTGGGTGGTGGGGTGGGGGTTGAAAAGGGTGATTTCTACAGAAAAAAAATCAGTGCCGGGTCCTACAGAGGAACGAGGCGCTCTATTTTGTTTTGCAATAACGATTATAATTATTCCTGGTCTCGTCAAAGGGCATAACGTCTAAGCAGCCCCGCGGCGGATGCGCACAAGGTTTTGCGCCCAGCTGGAAACGCTCTAGGTTCTATTGCGAAACGTACTGCATAGACTACCCCCGTGGCACCGAGAGGAGAGCTAGGCCTACCCAGCACCGCGCCGGCGAGCTCCCGACCTTCCAGAAGGGTAAGTTCCTTGCCGAGGGGTCCCCAGGGGTCCGGACAACGGAATCTGGACTTGCCCCCTGCTACAGGCTTCGACCCCGGGTTGCGCGCCCGCCCAGCCCCCAGGGCTTTCCGAAGCATGGCCTCGCTCCAGGCCCTGTCAGTTTAGGGCTGGAGCGGCAACAGAAAGTGCAGGAACCCAATCGACCGGAGCAGCCTCGGGAGCTAAGGTCAGGCCCGTGGGGAGACCGGGCAGTGGTTTCCAGCGCCGGACGCGGGCGCCCGGGCCAGGCGGGCCGCAGACTCTGTAGCTTCCAGCAAGCAGAGCCCGCGTCCTTCCTCTCGGCCAGGCCCCAGTGACCTTCCCAAGCTTCCCTTTCGTTTCCGGAATTATTAATAATTATCTTTTCCCCAATCCGAGGACCTCTGGGTACAGCGTTTGCTCCCACAGGCCTAGGAGCGCACTCTGAAATCCTTCGCCCAAAACCTGAAGATAGGTTCCTATTTGACCTCTGGGCCGAGGTGGGCCTGAAACGGAGGCCTGGGCCCCGCCGAGACTGGAAGGGGAAAGCGAAACTCAGAGCGGGGCGAGATCTTTTCCGTTTGGTTCCTTTCCTTTGCGTACCCAGCTCGGGCCCCGCAAACACCCGGACCGACTCACAAAGGATTCCGCAGGCTCAGCTTCCGGACCCGCTGTCCCCGAGGGTCCAGAGGCCGCACCACGGGTAGAAGAAACTTAAGACCTCAACCAGGGACGAGAATCTCACGTTCTTTTCCCGAACGTTGGACAATTAAACTTGAAAGAGAGGCTCTGATAGGCAACCTCCCTTCCTTACTTTGAAGGACTGAATGCTTTCCCGACCTGCCCCCCCAGCTCGGTTTTCTTCCGAAATGTATTTTCCATATTTTGCAAAATTCCTGCTCTAAGTTTACTATTGCAATGGATAGGAAAGCAGAGATTCCTATTTTGAAAAGTCGAAACAGAATAAAAGCAAGGGTGACCGCTGTTGATCTTTTTCCTTCACTCTTGCCTTAGATTTTTAAGAAAGTCTCATCCCAAACCACCGTCTTTTTTTCCTCCCCAAAGAAAGCTGGCTTAACAATTCAACGCCTTTCTGTTTCTCTCCCGATGTGTCCCACCTGACTGGGATCCCTACTGAAGACAAAAAAGTAGGTAGAAGTGCAGATAGGACTGGAAAAATTAATAAGAATTAAAACAAAGTAGACATGATGGTGAAAATAAACTTTGACCAACTCCTTTTGCAAAAGAAGAAGGTCAGACTGAGGGTGGGAAATTCCCTTGTTTCCCAGGGGGTGACTTTCCCTACTGCCTAGTTAAGTCTGGCTCTATTATATTTTTTTCCAGGACTGCCGTATCTTCCTTCCCGATGTTGTATTCAGTGCCTGGTGTCCTCCCTTCTGACCGGAAGTATCTGGGAATACTGGGTGTTATTATTATTTCAATATCTAATATGCTTCAGTATGCCCCACTAAGAATTAGTATTTCACCTGACTTTACCGATTAGGCATGTTTGATGTTGTTTCCTGTGCTTTGGAAATATTCTTCCCCACTACCGCGCGACCACCACCACTGTAGTCAAGTTAATGAAATAAGGAATGGCTGTGGGATTGTTGGTCTAGCGGTTCAGCCGAAATAGCATCGCCAGAGATTTGCAAGCTCCAAAAGAACAGAAGACAGTACAGCGTTTGGGGTGCCAAGGAGCCCCTGTTCTTGCTCCGTCCACCTTGGAAGTCCCCAGTGGAAGACAAGGGTGAGGGTCTTGAGCTGAGAAAACCAGGAGCCCCGTCCTGTCCCCGTAGATGGTCATTGAGCCTGAGAACTCCAACCATACCTGCAGCCCGGGACCTGCAGAAAGGCCTCCACATTTAGTCACCAAGTCCGCAGGGTCAGAACGTCCCCACAGCCCCCAGAGAAGTGGGGGGTGGGGAATACTACATTCCAGGCCTCTGACCCTGTAAAAATAGAGAAGTTAGGCTAATATCTCCAGGTTTGGGATGCAGGCGGGAGTGGGGGGGTGGGCTGTCTGGAAACCCCCCTCTCAACTGGAAGATACGATGGAAACCTGGGAGCCCGCTTGCTCTCTGGGGTTCTGGAAAGACAAATTTTCTTTGGCAAAGGGAATGGTGTCGCGCTGTCGACACGGCAGACTATTTTTCTTGTTTCCTCACAAGGGTGTGGGGAGGGGGAGAAAAGAAAGCAAGAAAGAAAGGGAAATTAAATCCACACGTGTTAAGCTTGCTCAAAGGGCCGAATTCAAAACCAGAGACGAAACTCTGACTTCTCCAGTTCTGGCTGCCCTAGGGCCTCTTTCCAGCCAGCCCGGGCCTCACAGAGCACGGGCCTCACAGAGCACGGCGGCGTCCCCACTGGGGAGAATTCGAGCTGAGGTTTCATAAAGCGTTTTATTTAAGGAGGAAGGGACATGGTCTCTCTCGGTATACCTGCGGAGTGGCAGAGCCCAGAGCAGCAAAGAAAACAAAGGAGATGGCAACTTTGAGAATAATTACCCCCTTTAAGAAAGCTTAGCTTGATACCTTCTAATCAACCCAGTGATTCCAGTAACATTCATCCTGTGGCCAAAACCATCCAGGCCAGTGATTCTGGAAATCCCTAAGGTCTGATCAGGCTTTGGGCCTACCTGTTTGAAGAGAACCTGAAAGGCTGTTTTATTGACGCTGGGATAGCCAGCTTAATCTGCAGGGCTAAGCCTCACCTCCACACCTCCCTTCCTCTTCTCCTTCAGGGAGAACCTTGCCAGAAAGGAGCTCTGTACCCGGTGCAGAGGTCAAGGGGGTGGAGGATGGAGGAGGCCACCCCGCCTGGAGCTGCGAGTGAAAACTCTAGTAATGACCTTGAGGAGGTGAAGGGAGGCGGGTGGGGGTGCGGATTGACAGGGCGGCCAAACCCCAAACTGGAAGGATCCGTCACCAAAACGATTGCCTTGGTCGAGACCTCTAATTTTTCTTCCCTTTCAGCTCGGGCCACGAGCAGGAGTACCAAAGCAGGTCGGTCTCCCCTGGCCTCCTGGGTTTCTGGCCTTTGGGGACAGCCCCGACAGAAAGGTCCAGAAGCGGGGACCCCCCCCCCCCAAACGCCTCGATCCGCCGTCTCAATCACACCCAGAAAACACTAGCGGTGAAACTGACAGAGGCTGGCCCTGGGGGTGCGACTGACAGAGGTTCGTGGTGGAAAAGTCCCGGGCAATTGTTTCCTCCAGAGCCCTGTTTTCCTGGTCGCCATGGCAACCCTGGAGTCCCCACGAACGCCCTCCGAGATCGATCGGGCGCCTGGAGGACAATCGCGGCGCACTTTTACCGCGCTCCCTGAGGACTACAACGCGCTTCCGCCCTCCGCTCTGGGTTTTCCGGAGCCTCCCTAGTGAGTTCTACGCAGCGCAGGGATTGAAAAACTCCCCTCCTTTTTTAAACAGGGGAAAAAATCGAGATTTAGGAGAATCACTGCGGGTCTCCAGCAAAAGTCCCCACTTTGAAGTTGCAAGCGATGCCCTCGGAGACGCGCGCGCAGGCAGCCGGTAGGATACTTTTCATCCAGACCCTGATCGCGAACGTCTCAGCCAGGGACCCGGGACTCGAGGAATCGCGGAGTCTCTTCACTTAAACCGACCACCCCCACGGGTACCTGAGGTTCCCCGCGTCGGTCTAGGCAACCTCTTCCCTGCCTGCAATAAGGTTTCCTAAACGGGAGGAGAAAAGTCAGAAACTAAAGCTCATTCGTGACATTCATGTCTGCAAGGTCTTACTGAAAGAAACAATAAATTATACTCCTTTTCCTTCAAGGGAGAAAATTGTTCAATTGTGGATGTATTCATAAAGAGCATTGGATAAGGCACATTGCTTTCTCCTTGAACCTGTGGAGGAAAATGCCCCCCCCCCTTTTTTTTTTTTTTTTGTGGGGTGGGCAGTGGACAGCACAGAACGGCTTTTCTGTGCTGGTTGGGGAGGCAGCAAGCTCTCAGGACCAGGGTGCTGACCAGCTTGGATGCTGGATTTGCAGGGGTCAGGGGAGAGGGAGCTGGCCTCTGCACCACCGAGCAAGTCTTCCTCTGCCTCCGGTCCTTGTTTCCCTCTTGCTTGTGCACCTCATTCATCTCCCAGCGGGTCAAGAAAGACAGAACTCTCCCTCAACTTCTGATGGGTCATCCAGTGTCCCCAAAGTGCTGAGCTGGCTTGTGGCACCTCTACCCATTTTTTTCCTCATCTGAGTCCGAAAGACAGCCTGCAGCCTATAGGCGTTCCCTTGGCGCGCCCGAGCCCGTCTTCTTTCCTTCCCAGCCTTTTTGCTTCCATATTTTCCGAAGAGTCCTGCTCGTGTCCACACAGGCACAGGAGAGAGGCTCAGATAACCACTCGCACTTGAGGTGCCCCTCGGAGCCAACATTTATGGCAAGCTGCGAGTGGTTGTAACACGATTTCCCTCAGCTCAGCTAGTTCTAAATAGCTCCGTGAGAAGGTGGCTCCAGGCCAGTCCTACCCTGGTGGGACTTGAACCCAGGCACTCTGACTCCAGAAGCCAGGCGCCCTTCCTTTTACAGAACAGGGAAAGGGAAGGCCTGGGAAGAGGTCTCTCGGACTGGGGGAGGCGGGGTGCAAAGGGCATTTTTTAAGCACTGAAAGTGCAGGTTGAAGCTGAAGGCAGTCGCTCCGTGAATCCTGAGTCGTGGGATAAAGTCGTGGGATCTATTTTCGTGTCATTCACTCTCTCCTCTCCCCACTCTCACCCAGGAGGCGGGAGGGACCCCGGAAGGGGGCCCGTGGGCTTTACAGACCCAGAACCAGAGCACTTCGAGGGACAGGACCGGAGGCAGGATGGGGAGGGGCTGACCTCTCCTCTCCAAACCTCAGCGTTCTGTTCCCAAACCCTGGCCCACATTCATCACAGCTTCAAGCCAGTACACACTGTCCCCTGGCGGGAGAAAAATAGGGTGGGTGGGGTAGAAGAGGAGAGGAGATGTGTCTGGTTCCATCTTCCGAAAGAAATAATTAAGCGCAGAGAGCACGGGAGCATTTCCTCTGCTGGAAATTTACCCAGCTCCGGGCCATCCCTAAGCTTTGCATCGTCTTCAAGTAGAGCCTGAAAGGGAGCCCTAGCCGCTTAGAAGTGGACACAAAGGTGGCTGGCGGGAGTGTGCAGGAGTGGGGGGCCTGTAGACAGGGCAGAGGGCGTGGAACCAGCCAGACACTGCACGCTGGCTCGGGATGGGCAGAGTGCGCTAGTGGCAGGTCGCAGGGCTTCCTAGATCTCTTCGGGGCTCTGGACCTAGGATCCAGAGTGGCCTGCGCCTGGCGCTGGTCCTGCAGCCTCCCCAGTCATGCCCACCTTGCCTTCCCGTTTCTACACCTTTTTTCCTGCCTCCTGTTTGCCGGGGAGCACATCTCTCCCATGCTGGCTTCGGGTGCAGCGCGAGTCCGAGGACTTCTGTAGAAAATGGTGAAGTCTGAAATCCAGACCCCAGGACAGACCCGGAGAAGGAGGCTCAAGTGGTCCGCAGGCTCCAGCTTCCTCCTTTCTTCAGGCCACCCTTTCGGGAACTGATGCTTCCCACCTCAGTGTAAAATGTGTGCTCTGCCCCCGCGCACCCCCACGTCCAGGACCCTGGCAGACAGAAGCCAGGCTGGGTTGTTTGCATTTTCTCCCAGACCTCTCCTGTGCCGTCCTTTGTCAAGGACAGCTGCCCTCGTCTTCGGGAAGGCCTAGGACCCAGGAGTGAGTGCCTGACCCCACAATCCTTGAATCTGAGCACAGGCAAGGGCTCACTCACTCCCCAACCCCCTTCCCTGGCTCCATCTTACAGCAAATCTGGAAGTTCCGTGTCTCACCTAGAGAGGTGGGCTGAGTGTCTCCTTCTGTGTGACTGAATCTGACATTATCTTTCAGTCTCTCTGGAGGATAACGTGTCATTTGTGAAGGGACTTTGTGCATCTCTGCCGATGTGTTAGCCTGCGTATGCGTGTGTTCTTGTGTGTCCTTCCTTGCAAGAGGGCATCGAAAGTCCATATATATTTTTTTCTGGGTACCGGCTTATGTGAAAACAGTCATGGGTCTGCAGTGTTCCAGGCCCCAGGTAGGTGTGGTGTGAGCTGGTATGGATCTGTGTGTCTTTGTGGAATGCCCTGTGTGTGTGTGTGTGTGTGTGTGTGTAGCCCGCAGGGCAGCCACCACCCAAACATCACCACTGGGCAACTGGTGTCCTGGGCTCATAACCCCATGTTCAGCTACCCTCCTTTTTTTATGGGTGACTTTTATGATTATTATTTTTACCAACAGCTCCAAGTGGAGGTCCAAAAGCCTGGGCCTCCTGGAAGGCAGTCACAGCCCTGTCGTTCAGCCGGGAGGCCAGAGGGGCCGTGTATAGGCGGCCCAGGCCACTAGAGTCTATATTTGGAAACAGATTCCACAGTCACTTCCTGGGAACTGGGCAAAAGGTGCCCCTGGGGGGGTGGAGGGGACAGTATCATAAATGAAATCCCCTCCCTACCCCCAGTCCGCAGTGCTCAGGGGAAGCGCCCCACGCACCCCCCATACACACACACACACACATACACACACACTCCTGGCAAGTTGGAAATGTCAGATGCAAGAAATGTGCTGGATACACACCTGAATAGAAGGCGGCGCAGTTTACTTGCCCCACAGGCAGAGCTGGGGAGGTGGGTAGTTGATACACAAACATGCCCCACTCCCTGGCTCACACAGCACCCCCGCAAGGTGTGCTCATGTGCTCAGTTCACACCTCCAGGACCCTCCCCAGGCCCAGAAGGAAGAGGAGTTGACTCTAAATCCTAACCAAGTTTGCTTCTTGGAAGTTGGTTGCAAGGGATCAGGTGCTGCGGCCTGGCTGCTCCCCCAAGTGCCGCACACCTTAGGCAGGCTTTGACCTTGTCCCCCAAGGCCACAGGCCTGGTGGGCACGCTCCAGGGTGGATCCAGGACCACAGCCACCTGCAGCCAGTCTTTCCGGGAGAGTCCAGGTAGGCGCACAGCCCTTCCCTGGGCTACTGAGCCCATGCTTCCACCAGCCCCCGCGCAGAAAGCAGTGAGGTTTCTGGTCTGGCTGCTTTGGCCCCACAGTGCCGGCTGGGAGGGAGCTTGCCTGCCTGAGCCCTGTGTCCTGGCCCCTGGCTGATGCCTCTGTCCTGGCCTTCTGTCCCCAAGGGGTCAAGCCACACAGTGCCCCAGACCCAGCCACTTGGGAGTCACTTTTAACACGCACAGCCGTGCATGGCCGTGCACTGCATGTACAAAGGCAGCAGTTCTGTCTGTCTGTCATCTGTCTCTCTCTCTCACACACACACATACAAAATCACATCAGGCAGAGTCACCCACCACGTATCTTGGTGCAGTTGTCTCCTTGCACGCAGCACTCGCCATGCTCACCGTCGCACACTCACGTACATACTGATTCCGTCACACACGGAAGCGCACAGACACACTCCCATGTTTAGCCTTACACAAGCTCCCCCAGGCAAATACACACCTACACACCCTTGTTCACTCACATGCACAATCTCTCATATTCATTGTCCCACAACAACCCACGCCCACATTCACAGAGAGTCAGACACACCCAGACACGCAGTCGTGGTCACAGCACAGGCTCACACCCACACATAGGTGAACATAACTCAGTCACACTATCACAAGCAGTCCCACTGGTCCACAGTCACCCACAGAAAACCACACACACAATTAGAGTCCATCTCCCCGAGTCACACACCACCCTGTGCGCACACCCACGCCCACACCCAAGATGCTTCCACACACAGTCGTATTCACTCACATCCATTCATCCATGATTGCCACTTGTCACTGTCCACACACACCCTGGACCCTCCCATCCCCGCCGCCCAGCCTGGCAGAAGTTACTGGGTGGGCATGATCTTGGATCATTACTGAGGCTCGGGGAGTCCGGGGCGGGGGGGCGGATTCCTCTCGAGAGAACTCGATTCAACACCCCCACCCAGGCAGGGGGTCACCAGTTCAGGAGGAGGGACACGTAGATTTTTGCAGCAGACGAGGGAGAAGCCTCTTTCCAGCTCCACCCTCAGCCCAGACACCCACCTCCTCCTGAGCGGCATGTCACCCCCGCCCACCGTGGGTCCCAGGGCTCTGACCTTGACTCATCTGGAAGGCGGGCAGTAACTAGTCCCATTCGGATTCTGCATATGGGGAAACTGAGGTTGGAGACAACGATAGGAAGGGGAACTGACAGGCTGCCTGAGGATTTGGGGGCAGAGCCAGGACTGGGACCCCATCTCCTGCCTCCCCTGCAGGCCACGCGCTGCAGGATCACTGAACACACACCCCCACCACCACTGTCATCACCACCCTTCCACCTGCTGGCCTGGTCCAGCCCCCACGGATGCCTGCGCTACCTGCCTGTAAGCAAAAATGAGGCATCAGATCATGTCCTGTTCCTGTTTACAACCCTCCCAAAGGGCGGTTCAAAGATCTTAAAAAAAAGAAAAAAAACAGCTCCTTCCCAAATTTCTAAGGCCTCACATGAACTGTCCCCTCCCTGCCCCTCCCAGCTCATCTCCTGCCCCCTTCCTGCCTCCGATTCCAGCCACCTCCTTCTCCGTGCCCCATTTGCACAAGCCTTTGTTCCTACCCCAGGACCTTTGCATGTGCCATTCGCTCTGCTCCCAGCTCTCCTCAAGGCCACTGCCTCCTATCATTTCTGTTATTTATTTGTTTGTTTGTTTGCCTTTTGTTGTTTTTAGGGCCATACCTGTGGCATGCGGAGGTTTCCAGGCTAGGGGTCTAATCAGAGCTGTAGCCGCTGGCCTACACCACAGCAACGCAGGATCCGAGCCGTGTCTGCGACCTACACCACAGCTCAACACCGGATCATTAACCCACTGAGCAAGGCCAGGGATTGAACCCTCAACCTCTTGGTTCCTAGTCAGATTCATTAACCACTGAGCCACGACGGGAACTCCCATGTGCTTGTTTATTATCTTTTTCCACCACAGGCTCAGCTGCTAAGGATGAAGACTAGGATAGTCTCATTCAACACAGCACCCGCCCCTTTTTACATAGTCAGTGCTAGATAAATACCAGTTGAATAGAGCACCTTCGTAGCTACTTGAACAGATGGACTCAGACCCAGGGATGTGGAGACAGGGACAAAACATATATAAGGAATCAATAAAGTGCTCAGGACGCACCACCCTGTAGGCATCTCCCTGCTCCATGCAGTAAAATAAGAACAGAAGTCTGAATGGAGATAAGTCTGGAGGGAAGAAACCGTCCATGCAGCATATTTTTGGCTTTTTCTGAGCCACTTCCTCTCTTCCTGCCCCAAGTGCCCCTTACTCCAGTCTCTCCCTCCCTTGTCCTCTGGGCCTTTCTTTTGTGCATCCTTCCATCTGTTCCCGGGAGCCTGGACAAGGAGCCAGCAGATAAGTGAAAGTGGTATTTTTATAGGCTGATAAAAAAAAAATGCTTATCTAGAAAGCTCTGTCCCATCTCCCTGAATGTCCGTAATTGGCCATTTGCCCAGTGCCCTCCCCACTGGGGCTGCAGACACTCTCCCTCTCCCCGCTTGCCTCTGTCCTTGCCTCACTCCCTCTGTCCCCCTCTGCCCTGCCCCCTCCGCGAGGGAGAAACCTTTGCCAGAAGGATCTCCGGATCAGGAGGGAGGTGAGAGGAGATGGAGAAGAGAGCTTGTGGGGAGGGAGGGGGCACGCTTCTCCGAGTGGGTTTGCCATGCCACTATTTAATGGTGCCAACTATATTAAACTCTATACTCTCGCAGCCTCTTAAATCCGTTTATGGCCCATGCTAGACCCTGAGCTGTAATAATAATAAAAATAAAAGAAAGAATTTATGCACCGTGGGTGTGGACCTGTCACGGGCAGGAATAAAAAAAGAAGGGCTGTTGCTCGCTGATCTTGCTGGCCTGTCGCCCACCCCCTGACTTTTTTTTTTTCTCTGGGTGGAGGCTCCCAGGGGCCAGGGAGGAGGAGAACTTAGCTCCTAGTGAGAGGGGAGATTTAGGGATCTGAGAGAAAAGTCTGCATAAAAGGAACATTTGCCGGGAGTTCTTGTCTTGGCTCAGCGGTAACTAGCATGGCCCAGCTAGTATCCATGAGGGCTCAAGTTTGATCCCTGGCCCCGCTCAGTGGGTTACAGATCTGGCCTTGCTGTGGCTGTGGCGTAGGCCAGCAGCTGCAGCTCCGATTCAACCCCTAGCCTGGGAACCTCCATATGCTATGAGTGTGACCCTAACAGAAGCAAAAAAAAAAAAAAAAAGGAAAAAAGAAATCTGCTAGACTTCTCTCAAATCAATTTCTCTAGACTAGTCTCTCCGATTCTCTCTCTTGGGTTCATGGAGAAGGACTTTTCTTGTATTTTTTTTTTCATTTTTCAAAGTTTTATTGAAGTATAGCTGATTTACAATGTTATGATACTTTCTGCTGTACAATAAAGTACATATACACACACCCATTCTTTTTCAGATTCTTTTCCCACGTAGATGATCTCAGAATGCAGAGTAGAGTCCTCTGTACACTACGGCAGGTCCCCACTGAGCAGTCATTCTATATACCGCAGTGGGCATGTGCCAGTTCCAAACCCCCAGTCCAGTTATATTTATATTTCTTGTATTCTATTGTATTTAGAGCAGATCTAACCCCAAACTGTGGGCAGGAGCTGAGGAGAGAGCAAGTATCTCGGGTAGAAAATGCCTGGGGAGGAAGCTGGATGTTCAGGTGGCCCAGCTCCCAGGCATCGCCACAGATTCAAATCCTGACCCTGTCACTTCCTGGTGGTGTGAACCAAGGAGGTCTTTTCGCTTCTCTCAGCCTCAGTGTCTCTGTACAGTCGGTCTCCTAAGAATGCCAGCCTTGGGTTCTCATTTGAGGGAAGAAGAGACAACAGAGCGTATGTTGAGCATCTGGCCGGGCTTTGAGTCGGGTTTGATAAACGCACTAGCAGAAGGAGGATCTGGGCCTCCTCTGATTAAGTTTGGGGGAGGGGTGGAAGGCAGGGCAAGTCAGAAGATGGAAGGAAGAAATGCTCATGACATGGTCCGAAGGGCCCAGAGGCCCCTGGCCCCAGTTCCGGGGGGAGGGAAGAGACTCTCCTTTGCAATTTTATTATCATGGGCAGGGGCCCTCCCTGTGCTGCTGGACGTTTAAGTTGTAACCACTGACTTCCAGGTCTGAAGGATGCAACCTTTCCGGGGCAAGAACCATGTCATTGTCATCCCGCAGCTCCCAGACCATCAAGAAATGCTCATAGAGGGAACAGCTAAAAGACTAATCAAAGATCGGGGCCTCTGCCGCTGTAGTCCGAGCATTTGGTATTGATGAGGCCAGTGTTAGGGGGCAGGAACAAGAATATTCTGCTTTTCTGTTCATTATGGCACAATACCCCCTCACTGGGAAACTAAAAGAACAGATTGGGGAAGCTATGGCAGACTGATTGCATTTAATGACCCAGTTTTGCCCACCACTTGATACCCATTGGGTAGCCCCTTCCCACACTGATGCTGAACTTGGCCTCTGTGGCTTTGACCAGTGGGACAACTGAACACTTTGCAGATTTCTGTTATCTTGTCCCTCTGTCTTCTTCACGTGAACCTGGGGCTAGCCGGCTGGAGCATAAGACTTGGAGCTGGGCCTACCTGGTTGTCCCAGCCAAGTCCCTAGATACATAAGAAAGACCAGCCAAGGTCAGGAAAGCCACTTATTGACTGCAGCTGACCACAAGTATCTGAGTAAGCCCCAACCGGCAGATGCTTGCAGCTAACCCGTAGACTCATGAGCAAACACAAACTTTATTGTAAGCCACTGGTTACACAGCACTATCGTGGCAGTAGGTAGCTGATACAGGGTCTTCTGCTAAATCGAGCCCCAGCTATCCCTACTTTGGAGTTTCTAAGGAAAAGGCATTTTAAGATTCCTGTTGCAAGCTTTCAGGCTCGGGCTTTAATTTCTTCAAGTGTTTGCTATTTAAACATGAGAAATACATTGGTGCTTCTGGCTTCAAACCACGGAAACTAGAGCAGACAAGGAGCGAGAGAGAGCTGCGGTAAAGCCAAGTGTATATTAAAGCAATTTCCTGGTTAGTCTAAAACCCATAGATTATGAGGCAGAAAAAATGGAGAAAAAAATCTGAAAAAGAAGTTAGTATATAAATGTATAGTTTTATATCTTTATATTATGTATATAACTGAATCACTTTGTTGTACATTGTAAATCAACTATACTTCAAAAAAAAAAAAAGGTCTCTATCTACTGGAGTTAAAGTTTTAAGGCTGGAAAACCTGTGCTACTGACTTCATAACCATCTTGCTCCACCAGAGGAGAGCCTCCCAAACACACAACTGCCTGGCAACCTTAGAACTCCATGTTCCCACGTGTAAAATGAGATAAGAACTGTGTCCCTTCTTGGAATTATTAAGGGGTGGGGGTTGAGTGAGATAATACATGAAAAGCTCCCAGGCAACTGAACCGTAGATGTTAGCTATTGTGATGAATTTGACCTAGATCTGTATCTGATATTTAACTTGTAACTAAAAATAAGCAGATATGTATAATGATGCTTTCCATGTGTACACGGATGCCGGTAAACATATTGTATGGCCTGTGCTTCCAGATGAGCCCGTGAAATTCCATGCTTGTCTTTCCAAGCAAAGAGAATCCTAACCTTCATCAGGCACGTCCTTTGACTTGCTCTAGGGAAGGTTCGAAATGAACCACTCTGAATTCTTCTCTAGTCAATACCAGATGTGGACACTGCAGAAGATACTGTGTACAAAGGGTCAGCTGAGTGTGGGTTGTGTTTATTCACAGGGCCATCCTCAGTGTCTCTTTCCCCTCCAGGGCTCTGTTGATTTCCTAAGGCTGCTGTAACAAAGTACAATAGACTGAGTGGCTTAAACAATAGCAATGTATTCTGTCCCGGTTGTGGAGGAGGCCAGCCTGAAACTAAGGTGTCAGCAGAGCTGGCTCCTTCTGAGGGCTGTGAGAATCTGTTCCATGCCTCTCTCCCAGCTCTGGCAGTTTGCGGGAAATCTTTGACATACCTTGATTTGCACTGCATCACTTAGATCTCTGCCTTCATGTTCACACGGCTTTCTCCCCTGCATCCCTGTCTGTATCCAAATTTCCCCTTTTTTTTATAAGGACACCAGCCATATTGCATTAGGGCCCCCCCAAATGACCTCATTTTACTTAATCACGTTATAAAGACCTATCTCCAAGTAAGATCATATTCAGAGGTACTGGGAGTTAGGACTTGAGCATATGAATCTGAGGAGCCCAATTCGATCCATAACAAGAGGGTGGTACCATCTGTGCTCTTAGAGTATATCCAGACCTGTGGGCAAATATTCAGCATCCTGATAACTAAACTCCACAGCCAGGGTAGGAGGGACGTCAGGCATGTCCCTGTCTACACGGCAGGCACTCTGAGAAAGGAAGCATAACTCTAAGCGGGTGCTTTGACTCTGGATCTGCCTCCTTCTTTGAGATCCTTGGTGAATGACTTATTTTCTCTGAGTGTTGGCTTCCTCATTTGCAACGTGGACTTGCTAGGAAAAGAAAGGTGCTATAAGAACAAAATGGGAGCTCTCTTGTGGTGCAGTGGGTTAAGGATCTGGCGTTGTCACTGCAGCAGCTTGAGTCACTGCTTTGGCGCAGGTTTGATCCCTGGCCTGGGAACTTCTGTATGACTCAGTCACAGCAAAAAAAAAAAAAAAATCTAAATGACATCATGCCGGGAAAATGAAGATGCTTGGCGTGTCTCTGATGAATAATGTTGTGTGGTTTAGAATCCACAGATCTGGGTTCAAGTCCTGATACTGACAGTTATAAACCATGTGGCCTTGGTAGGCTCACAAGCTCTCTGAGCCTCAGTTTTCCAACATCTTTTTTTTTGTTGTTGTATTTTTGTCTTATCTAGGGCCGCACTTGCAGCATATGGAAGTTCCCAGGCTAGGGGTCTAACAGGAGTTGTAGCTGCCGGCCTTTGCCACAGCCACAGCTACGCGCGATCTGAGCCGCATCTGCAGCCTACATACACCACAGCTCACGGCAACGCCGGATCCTTAACCCACTGAGCAAGGCCCAGGATCAAACCCGCAACCTCCTGGTTCCTAGTCAGATTCCTTAACCACTGAGCCACAAAGGGAACTCCCAGTTTTCCTACATCTTAACTCAAGATAATTTCAGCACTCATGTCATCATGTTAGGGAGATGACAAAAATATGTGTCAGGTATATTCTTGCAGCTGACTGAGTGCTCAATAACTGTTAGTGATTTTCCCCCTGTTTTTCCTTTATACTTGCTTTTATCCCAGTTTTGAAGAACAGGCTTAGTTCACACACTCTGACGTACATCTTCGGAACTGAGACTCATCAATCAAGATACATCGCCCCAAATTTCTGCCTCAGATCACTCAAGTCTCTAGGGAAAGGTGGGACACATTTCTTTGGAAAGAGGAAACTTCCAGGTGAGACATGTTGCTCAGGCTGTATTTCCAAGGAAGTGTCTGCAGCGTGGCAGGAACAGAGTTCTGACTGCAAAATGTCTCCTGCAGCTCAACAGCCCAAAGCAAGGGTGCTGTTGGTTCAAACACCTGGATATGTCTAGCGCCCTTTTATGACCGCGCAGTTGCAGGCTGGGTGGCATCCAGTTTTCCCACCACCCACCCATCCCCGCCCCATAGCTCATCAAGGAGCCGTGCCTCGATTTACGTAAAGAGACATGGCGTGAATGTGTGTTGACCCATCTGCCAGGAAACGTCAGGAACTGACCTGGAACAACTTACATTTCAATGAAGGAAGATGTCTACACAGCCCACATGGATCACGAGGACAACATCCTCCTGTCCCAGGAATATTAGTCTCTGTTTATTTATATCAAAGCCTTATTTCTGGGGCGTTCCCTTCGTGGCTCAGTGGCTAACGAATCCAACTAAGAACCATGAGGTTGCAGGTTTGATCCCTGGCCTTGCCCAGGGGGTTAAGGATCCGGCGTTGCCGTGAGCTGTGGTGTAGGTTGCAGATGCGGCTCGGATCCCACGTTACTGTGGCTGTGGCGAAGGCCGGCAGCTACAGCTCCTGTTAGACCCCTACCCTGGAAACCTTCATATGCCGCGGGTGCGGCTCTCCATAGAAAGACACACACACACACACACACACACACGTAAAAAGACACACACACACACACACACAAAAAGGAGAGCAAAGCTTTGGGGGATGCAATACACCAAAAGGCTCCCTCCACCTCCAGGAAGTTGTTAAGTCAAAATAGGGAATGGTCTTGTTCAGCGCTGACTTGCGCTTCCTCTCCTGCTAGATCATGAAGGTGGTTCAAAGAAGGGTCCAGAAATCAATGTGGCTTGCTCAAGGGTTGGGACCTCTGAAACAGGGCCTTTCAGCTCTGTGTCCACATTCTGGCTGAAAGTCACTACCATCTGTTTGGATCTGAGTGGCCAGACGATGGTCTCCCACGCCAACCACAGCCCCACCCCCACCCCACCCCCCCAGTTCCCACATCTCCATAGTCCTGGGCAAGTTACTAAACTTCTCTGAGCCTCATTTTCCCTTTCTGCAGAGCAGACATACCAGTCCCTCCGTTCCAGGATTGCTGAGAGGATTAAGTAAGATATTCATGTTTATCACTTAACACGCCACTGACAGAGGGCCGCCAGATGTGATAAAACCACTGTTCTTCCTCTCTGTGGTCCATGTGTAGAGCTGAGGAAACTTGCTTCCTTTAACCCACAACAAAGCGCTCAAGCCTTTTAATAGGAAGAGGAAAAAGAGAAACAGAAAAAGCCAGTCCTGGGTAGATTGTTGCTCAGCCTCACCACTCTATCTGAAACGATGAGACTGGGAAAACCCATCTTGTAGGGAGGATTTCAGGTGAGCTTGGTGGAGGGCCTGACACAGCGGAGAAGCACAGTAGCAGGATATCGAGTACAATTTCAATGCTAAGTAGTTAATTAGGCTAGGTACCCACGAAACTGCATTTATTAAGCTTCAGTTCCCTGCTTAACACCCTCCCACCCCCATCAGCTCAAATATTGGCACCTACTGAATGCCACATGGGTCTAAGGCTGAGAGCATCTTTTCCACCCATTTCTCTGGACCAGCTAGAAGAGATCCAAGCTAAACCAGGAATTCATGTAATGCTCTGACCCCATCTTATTCCAGCCTCCAAGGGTACTGAGCAGGGGCTTATAATTTAAATAAATGTTGCCGGGGTGTCTATTGCATGCCCCAAATTACTCTTGGTGCTGTGGCTGCAACAAAATCAGTAAACATCTCCGCCTTCAAGAAGCTCATGTTCTAAGGCCATGGTGCTCAACCACAAATGAATAACGGGCTTGAACAACCCTGCATCAACTGCATCATCCCTTGTTTTCTTTCTTTCTTTTTTCTTTTTTTAAGGTCACACCTGCGGCATATGGAAGTTCCTGGGCCAGGGGTCAAATTGGCCTATGCCACAGCCACAGCAATGCCAGATCCGAGCTGCATTTACTGCCTATGCCCACAGCTCGTGGTAACACCGGATCCTTAATCCACTGAACAATGCCTGTGATCAAACCTGGGTCCTCATAGATACTAAGTGGGGTTCTTAACCTGCTGAGTCACAACAGGAACTCCCATCATGGTTTTCACTCCAAAGCTACCGTGGAAGGGACCATGCATCTGGGGAAATCTCCCCAGATAGAGAGGTAAATAAAGATACATACGAACACATAGCTCAAGATAAAGAAAAGGGCTTGAGCACTGGCGTTGTATCAGGCATTTTACTAAGCACTACTTACTTTAACTCAAATTCATCCTCCTATTGTTGTCTCCTGTTTATGGATGAGAACACTTGAGGCTCAGAGAATGAAAGTGACTTGATTTGATAAAGAATCACTTCAGAACTCCACCATGATTGGTGTAAGTGCAGCCTGTGAGTAGAACCTCAATTACGAGAATGGATTAGAGGGTATGAAGTCAATTCAGGCTGGAGTGTGGAGCCAGGGAAATGGCTTGAGTGTAAATGATTCAATAAAGGAAACCAAAGACCATTATGTTTTTACAGGAAGGCTTCCTTCCCAAACAGTTCTTAAGACTGACCCAAATCTGTAAGCAGATTTATAGAAACACATCAAGAAGATAACCTAAAAAGGCCTGTGGTTAAGGTAGTTCTGAAAAATCATATGGTCTTTGAAAAGCCAGTACCTTCAAAAATTTAGCCAGTGAGCCTCAAGAAATCATGAGCCAGGAGTTCCCGTTGTGGCTCAGCGAGTTAAGAATCCAACTAGTATTCATGAGGATATGGTTTCGATCCCTGGCCTTGCTCGGTGGGTTAAGGATCTGGTGTTGCTGTGAGCTGTGGTGTAGGTCACAGACAGAAGCTTGAATCTGGTATTGCTGTGGTTATGGTGTAGGCTGGCAGCTGCAGCTCCAATTTGACCCCTAACCTGGGAACTTCCATATGCCATGGGTGTGGCCCTAAAAAGACCAAAAAAAAAAAAAAAAGGAAAACCATGAGCCAGTAACATAGGAAACTTGGATGGGCTTTCTCAAGGCCCACTTCCATGGAGTTCATGGAAGCCAGTGGTTTGGAGCAATGTCATATTAGGTATCTAGTGAGAAAGCCATTGCTGCCCAAAGGATTAGACATTACACTCACAAAAACGCACAGGGAAACATTAGACAAACCCAATATGAGGGACATTTTCCAAAAGAACTAGTCTCTACTCTTCAAAAATGTCATAGTCGGGAAAGATAAAGAAAAGCTAAGAAATTCTTCCAGGTTGAAGAAGAGCAGCACATGTCAACGAAATGCAATGCATGACGCTGGGTTGGATTTTCCAACTGGTTGGGGCAAAGGAGGTGAGACAACTGTGAACACCATTACTGGGACAGCTGATGAAAATGAAATGCAGATTTGGTAATAGCACTGAATGAATATTATATATTCTGATTGTGCTGGGATGGCATAAGAGAACATCCTTGTTTTTAGTACATAGTTGCATTTAGAGTAAAAAGGAACAATGTCTCTAACTTACTCAGATGGCTCATTAAAAATTAGGAGTATATATATGTGTATATATATATACATACATGCACATAGTTATACAGAGAGATAGAGGGAGAGAGAGAAAGTGAACACTGGTTAGCTATAAACCCAGAACATCCAGGAACCACTATCTGGAAAAATCTTATCTAATGATGAATCCAACAGAGAGGGAAACAGAACAAAAATATGAAGAGGCATTGCTGAGGTCCTTGATACACGTATGCCTGAAGCCGACATGCCCTTATACTTCCCAATTTAATGAGCCAATAAAATCCTCTCCTTTTAATTTTTTTTTCCACTTGAGCTACTTTGAGTTGCATTTCAGCCCACTGGGTGGATTAGGTCGAGAACTGCATGGGTCCTGACAATCACTGCCAGGTTGTATGACCACGATGTTGCAGGCACTCTGCTTGGCAACAGGTGTATGAAGATGAGTAGGATTCAGTCCCTAGTCTCCATGGTCTCATTATAATAGAATAAGGAGATGGATACATAACAAATGATTATACTAAAATGCCATGTGATTTTTCTCAATCTCTTCTTGCTTGAAACAGCCTCTCGTCTTTTTTCCTTCCTATCCAAATTCTCATCTTCTGGCCAACCGAAGTTTACCCTCCTTGATGAGCCTTCCAGGGGGATCAAACCATCAAACATCAGCTCATCAGAAGAAGAGCATATGACACTGCATGCCCCACCTTGCCAACTTCATTCACAGCTTTTGGGAATTAAGGGTCAGTAGACTGGTCTATAATCACAATTAAGAAATGTCTTGGAACTCATTAAATCATATAAACATTCTGGTTGGTGACTGGAAGGGAGTGTGGTAGTGAGATGGGGATTAACGCCATTTGCCAAGAGAAAGCAGCTGAGAAAAAGATTCTTAGATGAGCATGGATTTCTCAGTTTGGAGAAGCCATTAGAAACATCTGACAGCATTAATTGCATCTTGAACCATGAAATCTGGACCAGAAGCTCTTTAGAAGATTTCAGCTTGATGAGAAATGACTGCATTTCACCAATTCCTAAAATCTTTACCTAAAAATTATGATAAGTTAGAATCACTGGGGATTAGTCACACTTCTCGTGTGATAACCACATTTCTGGATGACAACGTTTTTTGTGAATTTGCCAAGAAGGCAACAAGAAGGCCCTGCTTCAATCCAGTTTCCACTATTACTTTTTGTGGTTTGTGTGTCATCATCTTGGATCTAAAAAGAGACTAAATCCATGTCTTTATATGGCTAATCACCAGCACTGGCAACCAGAAACTTCCATAAATAGATACTCCCCATGCTTTGTATTAATTTGCTCAGGCTGCCATAGCAAAGGACCATAGACTGGGGGGCTTAAACAACAGAAATTTCTTTCCTCATGATTCTGGAGGCTGGAAGTCCAAGGTCAAGCTGTTGGTGGGCCAGTTTCTTCTGAGTTCTTTCCTTGGCTGGTAGTTGACCACTTTCTCCCTAGGTCTTTATATGGTCTTTCCTCTGTGCGTGTGTGTCCTAATCTCCTGTTCTATGGGGACATCAATTGTAATGGACCAGGGCCCACTTGTATGACCTCATTTTACCTTAGTGATCTCTTTATATTTTAATTGATTTATTTTGGCCACACACCTGCAGCATGCAGAAGTTCCCTGGCCAGGGACTGAACCACAGCAGGGACAATGCTGGATCCTTAACCCACTGAGCCACCAGGAAACTCCCTGAGTTTCCTCTTTAAAAGACTTGTCTCCAAATACAGTCACACTCTTAGGTACCAGAGGTTAGAAATTCAACATATGCATTTTTTTTTTTTTGTCTTTTTAGGGCTACACCTGTGGCATACGGAGGTTCCCAGGCTAGGGGTCTAATTAGAGCTGTAGCTGCCAGCCTACACCACAGTCACAGCAACACAGGATCCCAGCCATGTCTGTGACCTACACCACAGCTCATGGAAACAACAGATCCTTAACTCACTGAGCAAAGCCAGGGATCGAGCCCGCAACCTCATGGTTCCTAGTTGGATTCATTTCTGTTGTGCCATGACGGGAACCCCCCAACATATTCCTTTTTATTTGTTTATTATTTTTTATTCTTTTTAGGGCCGCACTTTTGGCATATGGAAGTTCCCCAGCTGGGGATCGAGTTGGATCTGCTGCTGCCAGCCTATGCTACAGCCACAGCAATGCCAGATCCAAATCTACACCACAGCTTGTAGCAACACTGGGTCCTTAACCCACTGAGCAAGGTCTGTGATCAAACCCACACCCTCATGGATACTATAGTCGGGTTCTTAACCCACTGAGCCACAATGGGAACTCCCAACAAATGCGTTTTTAAAGGACACAATTCAGCCCATAACTCTCTTTAATTTACCTGCTGAGGACTATGTGATGCACCCGGCACTGTGCAGACACTTCCCATACCTCATTTTATTTAATTCTCACCCTTACCTCGTAAAAATGATACTCTCATCTCCATTTTACTGATGAGGAAACTGAAGCTCAAAATGCTTAAGTAACTTGAAAAGTCACATGGCTGCTAAATGTTAGAGCCGAGATTTTAATCAGTCTGACTGCCACCAAACCATATGTTTTTAACTGTCACCCTAAAGAGGCCCATAGTCTGGCCATTCTCAAGGAGATTTTAAGTGTAACCAGATGAACTTTAGGGAAAAAATATTAATATTTATATATCCATCGTAATGTATATAATTTTTAAAAGATTAACCACCAAACTCATGTTGCTTAGATTGAGCCCAAAGTGGATATTCGGGTTTAGAAAAGTGAATAAAAAAGAAAATAGAGGGAGTTCCCGTCATGGCTCAGCAGAAACGAATCTGACTAGCATCCAGGAGGACGCAGGTTCAATCCCTGGCCTTGCTCAGTGGACTAAGTATCCAGCGTTGCCATCAGCTGTGGTGTAGGTCGCAGATGTGGCTCGGATCTGGCGTTGCTGTGGCTGTGGTGTAGGCCGGAGGCTGCCGCTCTGATTCAACCCCTAGCCTGGGAACTTCCATATGCCGCGGGTGCGGCCCTAAAAAGACAAAATAATAATAATAAAAAGAAAATAGAAAGTGCTTGGATATGCACTTGAAATGAGGTCGGTAATGACCACATCTGAGGAAGGAATGACTTTCGTAATACGCAAATTCACACGAACACAGTACCAAGCCACCACGCCACTACCTGTCAGCTTGACACCAGACATCTCCTTAAAATGTATTTCATCCCCAAATAACAATAGCAACAGAGTATCTGCCTAACAAGATACAGCTTCCCCACATGCAATTGATAACATGCTAAACTTTCCCCACAGAGGATGCAAGCACATTCTGTCTTTGAGTAATGCCCAGTCTCCATTCTTCTCCTAGGTAATTTATACAAATAAAAAACATCTAGGAGTTCCCTGGCAGCCTAGGGGTTAAAGGATGGGTCATCATCACTACTGTGGGTCAGGTCTGATCCCTGGCCCCTGAACTTCAGGCATTGCCTTGGGCATGGCCAAAAAACCACAACAAAAATGTCAGTCTCATCACTGGCCTTGCTTTCGATCTCTCTCTCTCTCTCTCTCTCTCTCTCTCTCTCTCTCTCTCTCTCTCATTCTCTCTCTCTCTCACTTTCTCTCCAACCCTATTATTCCCACACCACCTTTGGAAAACTAAGCCAGCCAGTATAGCATTAGGACTTGGCTCAAAGAGTAGCTTCGCACCATTGGTTGGGTTGGTTTACTTCTGACTTTCTCCCTTCCCCCGAGGACACGTTGCATTGTTTCCCTGCATCCAGCAGCAGCCAGGATCTTTCATCAGTTCTTCACCATGGATTCTGGGGCTTTATTAACAAATGAAAATGGCCCGACTCCAGCTGACATCAGTGGGGTCTCCACTAGAAGTAAGGCCTGAGCATTTCCTGTGGCCCCAAGCCTCAGACAAACCAGTTTGAAGAGAAGCCAGTTGGCTTGACTTAAGCTACCAGAGAGCTATTTTTGACATAAAAAGAAGCTGAATTTAGCTGATAACTGATTGAAGAAATTTCCAACACAACTGGTTGGGTTTTTAACATCTTGGCAGTGGTGGCCGAAAGGAGGGGTGATGAATTCAGTTGGGCAAGATGTTTTGAAAACAACTAATTAAACTTCATCAAGTAACCAATTGTTTGCAAAACAATAGTTGTATTGAGTTGTGTCTGTATTCTCCTTTCCCTCCCATTTATTTTAGCACCTAAATCAGCTTACATCAAAAAACAAAGCTTCAACATTTTCCAGAACCAAAGTTGGCACAGCAATGAGAAAAATTCCATCACACACCATTACAGTGCATTCTTTTTATTTCCTCAGTAAGGAAAACCAATTCCAAAAGTTAAGATATATTTTTTTCTGAAATGTTTTGGGTATGTGTGCAACAGAAATATGGTTTATGGATATCCAGCCAAATCTAAGGTACAGGAAATAATGTCTTCAAATATACTCAGCTCTTTCATTTCCAGTCACTTAAAAAAGAATCACCTCTGCCCATCCATCTCCATCTCTTCATAGCAGCCTTATGGTGCAAGTCCAGAAAGTCTAATTATTTTTGCTTGAGAGTTGGAGAACTATGCACCCAGAAAGACTGAGAAATCTGCCCAGGGTCACACAGCAGTCATCAACTGCCACAGAATGACCCAGTTCTGCATTTCAAGACCCTGCTTCAGTGCAGCAGAAATTGACAGAACACTGTACTTTAACTACAATTAAAAAAAATTTTTTTTAAAGATTCTGCTTCATTTTGCCCACTCTGGGTTGTTTGGTGTGGTTTTATATATATATATATAATATATATATATATATATGTGTGTGTGTGTGTGTGTATGTATGTGTGTGTGTGTGCATGTGTGTATTTATATACATATACATATACTATATATATATATATACACACACACACACATATATATATATATATATTTTTTTTTTTTTTTTAGGGGCACACCCACAGCATATGGAAGTTCCCAGGCCAGGGACTGAATCAGAGCTACAGCTGCCAGCTTACACCACAGTCACAGAATCACAGCAATGCAAGATCCCAACCCACTAAGCGAGGTTGGGGATCAAACTCGAATCTTCAAGGATACTAGTCGGATTCATTTCTGCTGTGCTGCAAGGGAAACTCCTGATAAGAAAATTTAATAGAAGATCTTATAACTTATTTTCAACCTATAAAATGATCACAACTCAAAAGAATTGTCCAGTTTGGTCCCAAAGGTCATTTAACTTTGGAAAGTGTATCCTTGATTAGAATCTAGCCAACAATGCCATAGTCTAATGAAGTGGTAATATTCCTACTACTAAGTATTGCAGCTACTAGTCATCGACTCCTTACCATGTACAGCTCTTTTCATCTCCACTTCAACCTAGGTGGAGCTAGTTCGTAGGTTCCGGTTTTACAAAGAAGAAGCTGAGGCTCAATAAAGCAAAGACTGCCCAAGATCACATAGGCGAAAGTGACATTGAAAATGTTTAGTGAAGTCAGCAGTGTACTTTAAATCCCAGCAATTCTTTGGGGTAGCCACTCAATAGAAACTAAGACTGGAATATAAGCAGAAGCAGGTACAAAGATGAACACTGTGTCATTGTTTATAGTGATGAAAAAGGAAACTATATATCCATCAACAGAAAAAGGGACCTTGGGCTAGTTGCTTAACTCTGTATGTCTCAGTTTTCTTAACTGGATAATGAGAATCATAACTGTCTTACAGGTGTGAGATTACGTGAACTCATTATATAAAATGCTTAAAACACTGTGGTATACGGAATGATTGGCCAATGGGGACCTTCGGCATAGCACAGGGAACTCAACCCAATATTCTGTGATGGTCCATGTGGGAAAAGAATCTGAAAAAGAATGGATGTGTGAACATGGATAACTGAATCACTTTGTTGTGCAGCAGGAATTATCACAACCTTGTAAATCAAGTTTTATGTCAATAAAACTTTTAAAAAATGAGAAAAATGCTTAAAACAGAGCTTGCCATATAGAGAGTGCTATGCACGTGTTAGCCACAATTATTATTCTAAAATAAATCGCTATAGCAACTAGAGTGAATTTAATATATTTGTATAATATTTTCAACTATACATCATATCTCCTTACCAATTCACACTCAGAAATATAACATTGAATGAAGAAAGCAAACTGTAGAACTGTGGACAGAGTATGAGTTTTCAGACAAATTAAAAAGGTACAAACCAACTTCTTGTGTTGCTTTTGGAGAAGTGTATATTTTATAAAACTATAAAAATGTGGACTGCCAGTATTTACCAAAATTATGATAGTGGTTACCTCCAAAGAGAGGAAGAAATATGGAGATGAGATCTGGAAAGGGAAAAGCGCTTCAACTTTATAATATTTCACTTCTGTTAGTTAAAAAAAAAAAGATTTGAAACACATATGACCACATGTTAATATGTGAAGTTTTTTTTCTGGGTGTTAAGTACACAGGAATTAGATCTATTAATCTGTGCACTAGGTTTTTAAAGAATTTTTTTTTCCAAGTGCAAAGAAAAAGCACTCAGAGTTTTGGTTTACTTTGCTATGAGAAGCTCACACTCAGCATATTTGCAGCCTCTCTGTCCTATGTTCTTGGCTTCTCTCTTGGAAGGGAGGAGAGATAGAGTGTACTTATAAACGACCATAAAAGAAAAAAGCATCATTTACAATCCAACTCTAGGATGACCTTTACAAAGAAGTATGCAATTGTTTTTAAGACGCATGCCCAGGGAGGAACCCAGCCTTCACTCCATAAGGTACAGAGACCTCCAACCACGCAGACCGCTGCCCCGCACCACCCCGCTTGAGAAAACCCTCCGCTGCCAACCTGCGGGTTCCCTCAAAAGAACACAGGGGACATGCCACACAAAAATGGCCACACAAAAATACACGGGGCCAAGAGAGGATTCAATTTAAGCAAACAATATCAGGACACACTTACACAAAAGGGAATGCGTTTTTTTTTTTTTTAATCCAGAGGAATTCCTTTCAAAAGTCAATAGTTTATCATTTGTATTGCAGCCTTAAACATATTTAAATTTAAATTTGAAATGCCACTCTGCTTCTTAATGTGACCACAGACATTTTCAAGTTTTAATGCAAATTCCGTTCCTTATTGAGATCAGTCCACATTCAAAGCGACCAGTTTCTGGATTTAGGCATTTCCTTCAACTTTTGATAACACACACACACACACACACACACACACACACGGAGTAACAGAAATACCAGTTCAACTCTGTAAACACCACTCTCATCTCTCTATTTGGAAGAAGCCAGGATTAGAGAATTTTTGCATTTTTCTCCTTTTTTCAAATGTTGCAGATTATAAGAGAGTTCCTCTGATGGTAGAAACTTAATTCCTCAGTTATTTTTCCAGAGCAAAAGTCTAAGACACTATGACTGGAGTTCCCTGGTGGCCTAGAGGTTAAGGATTCAGCCTTGTCACTGCTGTGCCTCAGGGTTCAATCAGGAATTTCTGCACGCCAGAGCCATGACCAAAAAAAAAAAGGGGGGGACACTATGACCTACATCAGGAAGGAACCCAGTGAAGGAGAATGAGGCAGCAGCACTGCAGATGGAACACAATTATTTATTATTCATTCTAACATTAAAAGCCAATATTCACTGCATGTTTTCTTTGTGGCGGACAAAATCCTAAATGCTGTGCACGTTCCATTACATTTACTCCTCGTAGAAAACCTTTAAGTGAGGTATCAACCCCACTTTACAGATGAGAAAACCCAGGCTGAGAAGCTGAGGATGTGCCCAAAGTCACAAGGCCCAGGATGGGGATCTAGGCTCTGTCCCTGTAGGCCGTAGCTGCACGTTGAGTCTAAAAGTTTCAAATAGCCAAAAATTAAAAAAAAAAAGGAGTTCTCTTGTGGTACAGAGGGTTAAGGATCCTGCCTTGTCACTGCAGCATCTCCTGTGGCTGCTAAGGCATGGGTTCAGTCCCTAGCCCAGGAACTTCCATATCCCTCAGGTGCAGCCAGAAAAGACAAGAACAACAAAAACAAAAATTTCAAATAAGAAGAAATTCATCATGCATAGATTCTACCCAGGAAATACACAAGGAAGGAGCCACTGTTGGGATTGCCTGGGAAGAAGGTAACTGGAGGACAGCTGAGAAGAGCTGAGATGGAGACCTGTTTTCATTGTGTAACTCTTTAAATGGAGTTTGAATTTATTTTTATAGTATGCAAATATATATGAAACTAACACACATGTTAGCACCTCAGATGCGCACTGAACGCTGCTGTGGACAACGTAGATGCTCAAGGCCTATTTGCTGACTTGGCCCTGAGTTAGTCCCAGCTGCCAAAAAATAGGATTCCGGGTATCTTCCTGGGGCATTGCTCTGGCGGCAAAGGAATGCATTTGAAGTTTAAAGCCCAGCCCTCAGATAAGAGGAAGTTGGGTAAGAGACCCACCTCCTATGTTAAAGGGCTCCCCGCTGGAATCTTAGCTGCACATCCGGATCTTAACCAAGAAATTTTCCGAAGCCATATTCTCACACCCCATTACCTTTCAGGGCTTAGAGCTGGCTCCAGGAATGGAAACCAGCTAGGCTTTATGGGAATGGATGGAGGAGCTGGAGAAAAGGACAGGACTTGGTATCAAATCCTTCTGGAGCACCAAGTCCACGGGTGGGTTTCCTGTGAATTGCTGAGAAGCTCGCCCTACTTCTTTCCAAGTTCAAGTCTGCCTCTCCGCGCCGTGGGCCACCGTACACTCTGGCACATTATCTTTGGATTTACACTGGAAGCAAGTGGACCTGCCTTGGTCTGGATGTGGTTGTTCTCTTTCCAGCATTTTATTTGCGCTTATCCACTTGTGAGCAGTGGGAGATCGGAGGGTGAGGTGGGGATTCTGGTGGTGAATTAGGAGTTAGAGGAGCTGGAAAGAGAATAAAATGTGGATGAAGAGGAGGATGCTGAAACAGAAGTCAGTTATTTGGTTTAGTAAGCAGGCTCTCTGGGGTAGAAAGCATCTTACTTAGTGTGTGACCTTGGGCAGGAGATTGGCCTGGAAGAGGCTCAGTTTACACACCTGTAAAATGGGAATAGGGTGCCTCTTCAGGAGAACTGATGTGAGAATGAAATGAGATGTTTGGAAAGTGACGGACCCAGCCTCCGTGCATGCGAAGCACTCATCAGATGCTGACTGTAATTCTGGAAGGGAGAGGATGAGGGCAATATGGGAACTGCTGGGAAAATGACCACATGGACAACAGCCGCTCTGATTTTTTTGATTCATTTCAAAGTGACTCTTGGCACAGGTAAGACATGCAGAAGGCAAAACAACTGAAAAAGTAGAAAAGAGTACCCAGTGAAAGCAAATTTTCCTCCCTCAACATGCAGTTAGCATTCGGGAGTAACCATGGTGACAGGATAACAGTGTTCAATATCTGCTGCTTTACAGTCCAAACACACACAAACACACACACACACGCACACACAGTTGTGTTTCCCCTCACAAATGATAGCCTCCTATACAAACCATTCTGCCCCTTGCTTTTTTTTATTTTAAATGATTTTTATTTTTCTCCATTATAGCTGGTTTACAGTGTTCTGTCAATTTTCTACTGTACCGCAAGGTAACCCAGTCACACATGCACATATACATCCTCTTTGTCACATCATCATGCTCCATCATAAGTGACTAGATATAGCTCCCGGTGCTATACAGCAGGATCTCATTGCTTATCCATTCCAAAGTGCCCCTTGCTGTTTTTTAACCCTATCACCAGTTTTGTTATTATTATTATAGCATTTTTTATTACTCAGTTACATTTATAGCTTTTAACAATTTTTTTTTACTTCCATCTCAGAGATCTTATCTAGACACGCAGAAAACCCTCAGTCTTTTCTACAGCTGCATGCTATTTCAAGGCTCCTTTCCCCATCACTAGTTTAACCAGATCTCCATTAACATCTGCCAAGTTGTTTACCAACTTCTGCTATTATAGCAGTGCTGCATGGAATATCCTTATGCATAGATCATTTTGTATGATGCATTCGGAGGATCAAGAAAACAGCTGAGCCAAAGGGTCGAAGAACTCTCCTATTTCTCAAGGGCATAGCAAATTGTCCCCGTACTGGTGGCAAGATGTACCCTCTCCCCACCCATGTTGGAGACAGCCTGTTTCCCACATGCTCATTAGCACCACAAGTTAATTCCACATTTCCATCTTTACTAATCTTCTTACTGGTTTCCAGCTTCAAGAACACCAGGCAATCAATGGCTTAAAAAAACAGGGCTCATCAGCCAGCCGCTTGGGTCTTTCCGGGAAGCCAGACTTAAAGAGCATGCGCTAAAGAAAATGAACAGTGATGCTGCTGCTGTTCATCACTCAGAGAACAGGGTTTCTTTCCCCGAGGCCACCTCCGCGATCTCCACACAGGAGCGCCTATGTGTCCCCAACCCCTAGGAGCACAAGTCCCCAGCTCGGGTCCCCAGGGAGCCTCTCCCAGCCCCAGGCTCAGAAACGCCAACATTCTCCCCCTGTCTGGTCTGAGTTTAAGGCCTGGGAGGAAATGACCTCTTCTTAATAAGGAAGCTTAGGAAAAGTAGACGGGGTAGAGGCTACCTATGGGGGCACAATGGTCAGACGTTAATATTCTCATCACTTAGGGAAAGGGGCCAGAGTGTAGAGTTGTGACACGCTTTGTCAAACCGGAGCGAAATGGTTGGAAGATGAATGTTGGTGGCTCTGAACAGCATGTTATGGAACATGAAGGTTTTCATGCTGGCATATTTATGGGGTTTATATTTACCTAATAAATAGAACAATGGATGAACAGCTGTTGAGAAGAGAGAGACCGGGGCTCAGAGGAAGGGAAAAAAAAAAAGAAAGAAAAGGAAGAAATAAACCTGGCTTCCAGGAAGGAAGCTAGGTGGTCACAGAAGGACATTATCATTGGGTGTGTCTGTCTTCTTGAAATTCTTGGTAACTCTTGGCAAGATTTGCTCCTGAGTTTCTAGAACAAAGATGGGAATTAAATGGGCAGCAGCCAGGCACAGTCCCTGGTATGCACACGCGGGCAGGAATGCGCCGGGTGGACTGCTTGCTTATACGTGGGTATCCTACGCCGACCAAGTGGACAGTCCCATTACCTACAGAACGTTCGAGTTCTTATTAATCTTCCAGACCCCCTTCTGTCCAAAACACCTGGTCCGGGAGAGGCTGGTGCCACCCAAAGGCAGGGCTTCTGGAGGCTGTTATTTGAGTATTCTCTCTCCCTTTCTGCTTCTCTCCAGGCCAGTGTGACCTGCTTTAATTGACTTCTCCATCATCAAGAAATTTTTACAGCTGCACAGTCTAAGCCAAGAAGTGGAGAACCCAAGCAGAAAGGGAAAAGGCAGGAAGAGGGGAGAGTAATATTTAAAAATGAGGGAGTGAGAAAAACAGAAATTCACAATAGTCAAGATAGTGTAAATAAGGAACAAAGATATCACGGAGAAGTGGGGTTTTGAAATAGCTCAAACTGAGGACAAAATGAATAGAGAAAAAGAAAGACAGATGGTGGCAGGGAGACAGCTAGGGCTGGGGAGGAGACAAGAAGGGAGAGGAAGCCAAGGGAAGAAAAAATGAGGAAGAAGGGGGGAAATATAAGACGTGGAGAAAAGAAAGCAGAAACTATTCAGGAAAAGCTAAGTGATGAGAAATGAAGTCAAGACAGTAACTGAAATGTTGCCGAAATTCCTCTCCAAGGCACTCCACTTTTGTAGCAGCACAGACTTTAACTTCTTAAATGAGATTTTGCCCATGGCTAGGCATTTAAGAGCATTTTCGATTAAACCTAATTAGCAAGCCTGAGCTAAAAGGCCTCTCTGGCTGGATTGGGGGGAGGAGAACGCAGGGCCCCAACTCCCGAGGTCCCGGCTGCAAAACCACAGGGTCTCCGGAGCCAGAGATCGGCCTGGTCTCTTTCTCTTCAGCTGGCGAGGCCACCCGGTTTGGGACAGTCCGGTTCAGCGGTCCGGTGCCCAGGCTACCGCGCCTGGGGATGGAGTCCGAAAAACGCCCAGGGCACGTTGGCGCGCTGCGCGCGGGGCCCCGAGTCAGCTTGGAACCCACATCCCGCCTTTCTCTGGCGACCGTGCTTAGGCCTCTTTACAACACAAACCTATAATTTACACATTTTGATGCCGCCTGTAATTTTGCCCTCCGAACTCCGATGTCATAAAACTCGTAGGGTCTGGCAAAGGGACCCTCACACTTCCCCAGGGCCCCCGCTCTCCCTCAAGGTCCCCGCGCAGCTACAAATAATCGCGTGGAAGGCGGCCAAGAATAACTAGAAAATAAACACAGCTCCTCAAGCCTCTGAGCGCAGGCCGTGGGTCCCTCCCGGCCCCACCTGGCTCTGGAACCAGGGGAGGCTTCTCGGAGGGCTCCGGGCTCCCAGCCGTGCCGGTAACCCCAGAACCGTTCCTGGACCTCTATTCAAAACTGCTGACCCGCCGCCTGCCCTTTGTCCCCGCCGACTTTCCTAGCGGGGAAACTGGCTTCCGAGCTCTGTCCGGAAAAAAAAAGAACTGCAATGACAACAAAGAACCAATACAAACCGGAGAGAGTTTTTCTCTCTAAACTCCGAGCCTTTCCGGAGAAGATAAGAGACCTCGCTCCCTTCGTAACACTCTGAGGTCTGCGAGCGTGTGTGCGCTTCAAGGGCAGCGCGGAAGCACGGTGGCCGCTCGTGTGCCCTAATTTGTGTGTTTATAAAGAAGTGTATTCGCGCTAACGCGCATGCAAATAATTGTGCTGCGCGAAGACCTTCTATCTACAGATTGAATATAAATATCCGTGCCAGAAAGTGCAAAAGATGCAAAGAGACGATCGATGTGCAAACAAACCCGTGCTCTCTTGCGGAGGACCTGGGAGCTGGGGGTGCGCGAGTACCTCAACCCACATGTAATTCTTTGGGCAAATTGTTCCGTGTGCGAGCGATTTGGTGTTCCCGCCAGTGATTCTACCGCTGCAAACAGCTGTGTGGGTGTGTGATGCCTTTACAGAGCCAAAGAAAGGGCTCCCAGAAATAGTTTCTCAAAAGCTGGTCAGAATGCACATCTGCGGGACCCGCTAAATCCCGAGAAGCAGCCTGTAAAAGAAAAAGCCTTGCTTCCAACTGTGCCATCTCCAAGAGGGCTCTGCCTGCTCCCAGCCGCGGATGGAAAAGCAGAGGGCGGAAAGAGAGGGACAGATGTTGTCGGGTCCTCTCCTGGCCTTCCCCAATTTTCCTGCTCCCCGAGGTCGACGCGATCCGGGCAGCGGTGAGTGTTTGCCTAGTTCGCTCAAGGACGAATTTCCCCCGACGCAGGGTCTCCTTGGTGCCCTTGGGCTACTGGATGCAAGGTTTCCCGGTGTCGGGGAGTCTCCCTAAATCTTCCTGGGGCCTCGGTGGGTGTAACCAGTTTAGAGAGGCGCCACGCGGAGAAAGCGAAAGAAAGTCCTGCATTTTGCCAAGCGCTCACGCGCCGCGACGAAACCCCAGGTGGCAACCGCTGGAGGAAAGGCGCTAGAGCAAACCCAAGTGTCCCCCACGGGCACTGCAATGGCGAAGCACGTCCTGGCTGAGGCAGTCCGTCCCTCCCAGCGCGCACACGTGTGCCCAGGATTATAATACAATATAACACATCGTAATATCGGATATTATACCGCGTTTACCTTCCATTAGGATGTGTATACTGTGTTAGGCTGTGCTTATGTGTTTGTTACGACGTGCTGTGATATTGTATCTCTCAATCTCACTGCCATGTGCCAGGCGCCTATTTATTTGATCCATACAACCACCCCGGAGGCAGGACTCACTTCTACCCGGAACTTGGGACACAGAGAGAGGACGGCACTGTCTCAAAGTTATCCAGCTAGAAAGGGGCAAGGCTTGGGTTGGAACCTACAGCTTAGGGCCTGGCAGTGTGAGGCAGACATCCACCCACACAGCTGAGGTAGGAAGATAGCCCACACCACACACTGCTGCTCCTGGAATAGTCCGTGAATATATATTTATTTTATTATGTTGACACCATCTGGCTAAGCTGAGTGCTGCCAGCCTGCACTCTGCAACCCCCTGGCTGAGAACTAGGCAGTCAGACTTGCCCTTGGTCTGGCTATTCCCTCCTCCTGCCCCCTTTCCTTGGCTTGTTCCTCCTAATAGCCGTGTGAAGGAAGGGTCTGTTCATGGATGAAGGGGGTTCAGAGAGGTTAAGAAGCTTGCCTAAAGTCACTCAGCCAGTAAGGAGAGTGGTACGTTCTGGCTCATCAGACTTCAGAACCCTGAATTTAGATAACTGCATTCCCGGGCCCACCCCAAGCTGTTTCAGTTTAATCGGAGGGAGTCCGTAGGTAGATGGGGGGACACTGTTGGGAAACGGGTTCTAGGAGAGTATGTATCCTTAATGTTTGGGAGTTCAGAACATCCTTGAGAAGCAATGAAAACTCTGCATCTTCTCTCCAACAGGGAGGAGATCCACGAACCCAGATATTAAAGTCTTTGGGAACCACTGTGATCGTGAACCTCACCCATGTCTTGGTTGAATCTCCACATGGCTTCTTTGGGCTTCACCTTCACCCACCCTGACCTTCCCTCCTCTTTGTGTGCTGGGTGGCCGAACACAACCACAGACACAGTTTAATCCCCCATCTCGGGCTGTAAAAGTCAAGGGACCATTGTGCCCTCAAAAATGTCCCCCCCCACACACACGCACACATACACACAACTGGGGACAATAACCAAGCGCACACATACACACAACTGGGGACAATAACCAAGCGCAGTCCTCCAGCAGCCCCAGGGGAAGGACTTTCGGATCCCCACGTCCAAGTGGAGGTCCCCACCGGCGAGACGGACGCAGATCTTCAAGGTGATTCCACTGCCGCCCTCCCCCAGCCCACCGCACACTTTCCTTTCCAAATACCCAAACTGTTGGGGAAACTATGTGCTTTACTAGTGCAGAACCAGCCTCGATCCTCAGGCTGTGTTAGAGGTACAGTTGCCAAAGGAGCCCTCTCCCCTGCAGGGGCCCTCCAGGAAACGGAAGAATCAGAAATTGGCGCCTCGTCTGCAAAACCATATCCGCTCCGGGTGGGATCTGACAGTCGCTTCTGAAGCCGAAAAAGTCGACAAAATTGCCCCAAACTCTGATCGGTCTCTCCTACTGCCCAGTTCCCTCCACTGGATTTGAGGGGTCTGACAGCTAAGGACAGGGAGGGAGTTCTTTAAAACAAACAAACACAATCTGGTTTTTGTTTTTCTTTTTCCATTTTTTTTTTTGCCTCCACACTTTCCTTAAGAGAATGGAGATGAAAGAAAATTACAAAATTATCTTGAAATTTTGGCCTTGGCTTGCCCTCTCCCATATACAGTTAATTATCTGGATATTTAGGGAAAGTTTGGGGAACTAACGTCTGGTTGACCAGAGGGAGGGCTTTAATTTGCTATTTCTGAGTGCATGTTGGGGAGCTGTGTGGTGTGTGCGTGTGGGGGGTACCTCCATTTAGATAACCTGGTGCTGATTCTGAGGCTCTTCCCCAGGACATGAAAGCGCCTTGAAACCCGCAAAGCTCTGAGAAGAGGTCACATCCACTTCTCTCCTCCTCCATACCGCCCTCAGGGGCATGGGGCAATTTGGCAAAGGGAGACATTCTCAAAGTATCTGGAAAATTCAGGAGACTGTGTGTCCTTCAAAGTCACAGCTGGAGGATGGAAGCTTTCACTTTTGTTAATATAATCTAGATGGCGGTCCCCATAAAAGTAGATTCTGACCACCTGGTAAATCCAGAAAATTTGGGATAGTGTCTGGATACCCAGCAATGTCTGGATGATTCAGGAGACACACGATGGGGGAATTGGTAACTAGGAGGTGATTTCCAGCCCCGGTAAAAAGTTTAGTTGTTTTTCCAATTTGTTTTAATTCAAAATGCGCGGTTTGGGCCACACTCAAGAGTAGCTGAGAACTTCATCGTGGCGGCCACTTTTTCTCGGGCCAAGCCCCCGCTGGAGCAAACCCCTGGCTCTGCAGGACCTAAGTGGGGGCCACTCTGAGAACAAGGTCGCTGGGCGCACGTGGAGCAAATTTGCCCGCACGCACCCACAAAAGATGACATAAGTGGCGCTGACGAGAGCAGCCCGGCTGAAACTCGCCTAAATAAAGGGTCCTCCTGCAACGTGGGCCGGAGGGATTGCCTCACACTCCGGAATCGGGCCCAGACACGTTTTGAAATGTTTTGCTGGACGCCTGCCCCCGCGAGGGCGACGGCAGCAGCCGGCCGCCTGGGCAAAGCTGTGCTCTGGGTCACAGGCTGGCGCTGAGCCGCGGCCACCGTGGCGTCTTCGGTGGAGGAGAAAGTCTCTGGTCTTTGTTGGGTTTTCTTTTTATCTTCTTTTCGTTGTGTGGTGTGTGTGCCCTCCACTTTTGTGTGCCCCCTGGGGGCAAGGCTCTGTCTGCGGCGCCCCGGCTGTGACCAGAAAGATTGTAAGGAAACACGCAGGCGAGAGTTTGGCACTGAATTAGACATAGTCGGTTTCAACCTCCATCTCTCCTAAGATCGGTGGGCTGCGGGACAGGGCTGGGGACCATCCTGGTCACAGCTGGGTCCCCCAGGGGCCGGAACGAGAGACACTAATGGAATATTTATTGAATCAATGAATGAATCCAGAAATCAGGCTTTAATCTTAAATTTATCTTAATTCCCTCCCTGAGATTGAATGTCTTGCTCTGAGGTCCTCTCTGCAGGGGAACAGGGCGGTCTTGTGGCCCCTGCCAGGCTCATTGACCGCCTACGCTTTTCATCGAGCTTTATATTTATTTACTAGAGGTAGGCACCCCTGTGTCCCCATTTTACAGACAAGCAAACAGGAGCTCAAACAGACTAAGTGAGGCAAGCTGCCTGATTCTGGCAGGTCTTTGATAACTATGTGAGTCCTTTCTCTGGATGTCCGCTTTAGAATACGATGTGCACTGAGCCAGTGGTCACCCAGTTCTCCAGACTTTCTCCAGTTCCACACAAATCCCCCCAACTTCACAGGAGGGTCCGCTTCTCCCCTAGCTGAAAGTCAGAAGCTAAGCAGGCTAGCCAGCTTAACCCTGCAAAAGTTAGCCGAGACTGTAACCGGTTCTAAATTTACAAATCGTGCCTGGGACCGACCCATAACTGCTTGGGCATTTATGTTCTCGGGCCAATACTCCTCAGGCGAGAAGAAAAACGTTTGTGGTTTTGCCCAAGGCCTCGCGTAAAAATGCGGCTTGAAATTTCCAAAGCCCCTAAGAATCTAGAACGTCCGCAGGTTACAGCAGAAGGGGTCCTGAGAAAGGTCAGCCCAGAGGCCGAGGGGACAGATCTAAGCCCCTGTTTCTTCGGGCACTGCGCCCTACCGGCGTCTTTACACACTGGCGCAAGTGCACCCCGCGCGTGGGCGCAAACCCGGGGCCTGCCCTCTGGTCTCCAGCCCCGCAGGACTCGGCCACTGCACACTAGTCGACGTAATGAATGGAGAGAGAAAAGAAGGGGCGGAGAGGGAGGGGATATTGTGAAGGGGGTGAAATATCTTGGAAATAATACACCGAGAGAAGGAAATATGGACAACAGTTTATCAGCACCCCCGCCCCCATTGCCCGCATGTTTAAAACCCATAAGTAATTTTAGATTGTGTCTTCAGTTAATATATCTCTCTCCCTTTCCCGCGGGCTGACAGGGAAGCGCCGTTGCTGCAAGATGTCTGCAGAGAAGGGTCTTTAAGAGTTTCCACATTGTTTAGCTACACAAACGTGTTTGTGGTTCCCGAGGCCCTCCCCCTCCCCCACCGGCCTCCGAATCTCATTTCGCTTTATGACTCCAATTGTTTGAGGATGCCCGCGCCACATAAATCCTGCTTCGAGATTAATCTCTCTGCTTACTCGCGCTTGGCGCAGTGGAAAAAAAAAATTTTTTTTTTTTTGGAGTTCTTTAAAAGAGGGCGCCGGGAGTAGATTTATTAACAAGGAAAAATAGTTTATTTTTATAGTCGACCTCAGAAAGGTGGGGGTGGGAGCGGGCCAGGGAAGGGGAGTCATTCAGATGGATAAACAATGAGGCTAAAGGGGCCTGGGTGTTAAAGACCACTTCAGCTGGGAGCGGGGTGGCGACTTGAATTTTTTTCCTGGAGACCCGCAGCTTGGCTGTGCATGAGCAGCCAGGGGTCTGCGGAACTACGCCAGTAGTTGTGCAGTGCGCCCATGCGGGTCTCCTGATGGATTGTGTTCTGTGTGAATGAGTAACCCACACGCTTGGGGAAGGGGGGGAAGCTTCTTCAGAGAGAGAGGGGGGTCCCCCAAAACCGACCTCTCCCAGCCCCCCGCCTTGATCTCCGAATCAGTTGCAATGAAGGTGTGTACCACAGTACATGGATGACCGTCAAAGAGCTGCGCAGCACTGGACACTATTTGCAAAACTGTATATACTGGTGTATTTTTCCGGAGAAAATTCAGTTTTCATTAACTTCTCTGTGGATACCTTGTCATCCAAAAGGTTAAAAAACCTGCTAATTAAAGAAAGAGCTAAGCTAGGTATTTCACCTTCCCATGCGGCTGGCAGCCACACACTCCACCCAAGGCTTCGTACTTCAAACCAGTTTAGCTTGTGCCACTAAAGAGTAACAATGGCCAGAAGCCACCTCCTTAATCTAGGGCATTTGGGGGCTGATTCTGGCCACATAGTGGACCCATGACACTCAGGAATCTTAAAGCTTTAGATTAAGATGCAAAGGGACCGAGCTTTGTTTCCAGCCTCTAACTGGCTGGCTGATCCTGAGCAGTAGCAGATCTGTGAGCCTCAGTTTCCCTTTAAACTTTTGGAAGAGACATTTTTGAGAGAAAGGGAGAGAGTGAGTATGTGTGTGTGTGTGTGTGTGCACGCGCGCGCCCGCGTGTGCAAGCGTGCCCTCCTGTGTTCTCTTTCACAGCCAACTGACTTTGAACACAAAATCTGGACTGTTCCACTTTGTATCCAGGATAAGACCCAGAGTTCCTAGTGGAGAAGGGTGATTCTTAACCTCTGCCAATATGTGGATCCCGCTGAGAAGCAAATAAAAAAGATGGACTTTCTCCGCACAGAGAAAGAAAAAATTAAGCACTTAAATGGGCGATTTTGCACAATTTTCCGGGGTCCTCGGACAGGTGAAAGCCCCCTTCTTAAAGCGAAGAGATGGAGCGTAAACCCCGACCAGTGCTTTAGGAAGGGGCCCCAGGGGCCACGTGAGCTGATCCGTCCGAGCGGCTCTTAGAGCCACAGGGCGAGCGGAACAGGGTGAGAGGAGGACCCCCGCCCCTCCTTTGATTCGCAGACACGGGCGCAGCCGGAGACCGCCCGGCTCCGCGGCGTCTGTCTGTCTGCGCGTCTGCCCGCGGGTCCCCGGCTGTCCCGAGTGAACTCGACGCGCTCCGGGAGCGCGCGGCTGGACCGGTGCTAGGGCGCGCGGTGAGCCCGGGGGCGCCCTGGAGACCACGCGCTCGAGGCCAGGCTCTGGCCGCGATCTCTCAGGGGCCCTGTCCCGAGCGGCTGGTTTGGAGTTAAAGGCCTAGAGATGCAGTTGGTTGAAGTCTGCAACTTTTGCCTGCGGATCACTGTCTTCCGCCGCCATTCCTCCCTAACATCCCTTCCCCCCCCCCCCACCCCGTGTCTGGCGACACCTGCTCAGAGCAGAAAGGGGCTATGTTTCTGATCGATCCCACCCTGCATCCTTCAGGGGGAACACACATCCCAGAGTCGCTAGACGCTCCCTAGAGAGTGCCCCCAAATTTCGAATAATAATAGACCACCTTAAACAAGGCTTTTTCTATTGTATGACGACCGTCATCATCTTACTGAACTTCAACAACTCACTTAGCTGCTGTTAAGAATGTCTTTCTCCAAGATGAGGAGCCTGGACCCAGAGAGGTTAAGCAATCAGCCTAAGAACACACAGTAAAATTGGAGAGCCTGGACTCAAACTCAGGGCTTTAGACTCCAAATCCTTGCTATTTTCTAGTGCCCAGTAATCAGCCCTTACTTCAAGTCCTCCCACACAGGTACCCCAGTACGCATTTTGGCACTGAATGCAACAGAGCGCACACTTCGTGGTCACCTGAGCCCAGGAGTCTCTGGCCAGCTGTGGGAAAGCACAACGGAGGTCAGGCACACCTTGAAAAGGACAGCTTGGGGTGCACTGTCGCAGTCCCAGCACTGTCCCTCCTCTCCCTGTGTTCAGAGCATCCCCCCCGCCGCCGGCCCCACAAGCCCTGGTGCCCAGAGTTTGAACAGATCCCTGGCATCCCTACCTTTGCTCCCAGCCTCCACACCCCTTCCCACCTCTCCTGTGCCCATAAAATACCAGCATTTTACTGGCCCATAGGGAACGCTTCCCGGAGTGCCTCCATCGCTCCCCACCCACCTGATGTCTTACCTGGTCTCTGGTGGCTGGACGAAGGCCTGCACTGGGAGCCTAAAAGCTGGCGCGCACGCACCATGCCACGAATCGCTCCATGAAGCATCCCCTGGCCTTCAGCCGCGTTTCCGGTTGTAGCAGGGGGCGACCCCGGGGTGGGCCCAATAAGCTATCGGCCTGCAGGGCCCAGGGAGGGCAGTCAGCGGCGAGCCAGGGCACCCCGGGCCGGCTCCCGGCTCCGGGCCCGGCTGCCTGCCAGCGGCCGCTCAGGACAGCAGCGAGATGCCTGCTGAGGTGTTTCTGGTTACAATCACCTCACACACAGGCCCGCATTCCGCCCCCCCCATCCTTACCATTAGGTCTGAAGTCACACCTTCTGGGGGGCTGGGGAGCTTTGTCGGGGTGGGGGCGATGAGTGCCTGAGAGCTGGGCCAAGGCTGTTAATCTATAGAGCTCCAGCAGGTCCGTAAAAAGGAATCTTTTTGGTGGTCGGAAAATCAACATGGAGTAGATATCTCGCCTCTTTCTCCCGCCCCCCGGGAGTTAATTTCCAACCAATTTATCCAGGATTGTTGGGTATTCCTGATTATTTTCTGGAAGGGCTGCAGCATACAGTTTAATGGACTGATTTGTTTTCTCATTGGGAAACGGAGCGCTTAGGAGCTGGGAAAGGATGCTCAGGAGAAAACTGATCTCCGTTCAGTCTCAGGCAGTCTTTAACGATGAGGACCAAGAGGATGGTAAGTGATGTTAGAGGAAGCTCCCGTTTATTGAGTACTTATGCTTTTGAATCCTTCAAAAAAGTCAACAAGGTGAGAACTCTTATTTTCCCCATTTTCCAGATGACTCACTGGAGGCTTGAAGAGGTCAAGTGATGTCCCAGAAGCACACAGCTGTAGGAAGATTAGCCCTGAGGGAACTCTCTGTGGGTCACCCCGAAGGCCCTATGATAAAAGTTTGGTGAAGTCTGACCCTTGATGTTGGATGGAGGGATTGGATCCTTCACTAGCTTCTTCTCCTGGGGACCTGTTTGCCACCTAAAGGACTAGCAGTCGGATCCCCAAAGCCCTTACCACGTCCTCCCTGCCAGAGAATTCCAAAGAGGGTGACCCATGACTCGCCCTGAGAGTAGGGTTCAGAGGAGGCCAGCCTGCCTCGCTCTGGGTAGGATGAAGTCTGGTGCTTTCCCAAGCTTTGGGAAGAATCATAACAAAACAACAAAGTTTCCCTGTTAGCCGAGCATCCCCTGGAATGCGTGCGTGTGTGTGTGTGTGTGTGTGTGTGTGTGTGTGTGTGTGTGAGAGAGAGAGAGAGAGAGAGAGAGAGAGAGAGAGCGCGCTTAGCCCCCCCAGTCCAGGCTGACAGCCTAGTTTCTGTTTGGTCGGGCCTGGGCGCTGGGGCCTCAGCCATGCCTCTGGGGTCACTCCAGGCTCTGCTGAACCTCTCCCCATCTGGAGAACAGGGCCGCTCAGCATCCATCGAGCAATTAACCTCACCCACCCTCTCCCTACCAGTTTCCTTAAAATAAATGTGACAAACGTGAGCCTAATGATCTGCGGGGGAAGATGTATTTGTTTCAGGACCATAACACATGGCTCCGTCCCTACCCGTTGGTGGAGCCCGCAGCCCTACTTCAAAGAACAGCCGGTAGGGTGATATTACAGGGGTTTCCTGGCTTTCAGGAAACAAACAAACAATCAGCCAGGTTCTTTGTAGGCAGAATAATGGCCACAGACACTGAACACTCACGATGATGATGATGGTGATGATGATGACTAGGGCGGGGGCCCAATTTATGGACCACACGTGCCAGGTTGGTGCTAAGAGCTTTGCACACTCTAACTCATCTCTTCTTTGCGACAACCTTACCAAACAGACAATCCGATGGCCCCGTTTTACAGCTGAGGATTAGTGAAGTCACATCCCCTCAAATAGTAGAATGGGATTTGAACAGGGTCCACAAGGTTTCAAATGATAATAACAGATTTTTTTCTTAAGTGCTCATAAATGCAATTTAAAAAAAGTCAAACAACTGGGTCACTTTGCCGCACAGCAGAAATTGACAGAACATTTGTAAATCAACTATAATAAAAAATTAAAAAAAATTTTTTTGCACGTGGAAAAAGAAAATCAAACAGGAGGAGGGTCTGTTGTGGAGGGACCTTAGCTACTAAGCCTCTGGTGTCCCCTCCTCCACTCCCCCCAACACTGACAACCAAGTTCCTCTTTGCATATCTTTTGTATTCTGCCACCTTTTAAATTGCAAATGTAGCTCACCCTATAAAGTGCTGTGAAATTTGCATTTTTATTATTTGCTTCCCCCTAGGCTACTTTTTCTCAGTAGGGGCTTTCAGTCACTAACCACTGGACCCCAAAAGGAGATTTTTGCCTCCTGAACAAATAAATGGGCATTGGTGGAGCTGGTGTCCTGGCGACCGGTGCAGGGTCAAGTTTTGCTCAGGGTCATTTTAGCTGCTTAGGACAGAGTGGAGGGAGGGCGGGGGAGAGGGTGGGGAAGCTCAGACAAGCTCTTACATTCCAATCAGAGATAGCGCTCCACCAGGAACAAAACATGCTCATCCGCCCTTGGCACCAAGGTGTCACTAGACTTGCTTTTCAGAGCAGGAGGTTTTCAAAGCCTTAAATGGTCTCCCAGAGACGGCGCAGCACCATCGTCACTCTCCGTCCTTCTCGTGTGGAGGGACAGGCTTGCAGGGCGTAGGGCTGGGCAACATCGGACCCGCCGGACAAACAGGAACCGGGGGCATGAGGCTCTTCTATTTTCGGTCCTGGCTCCCCGTGTGGTCCTCCCTGCCAGGGTGCAGTCTAGTTTAAGGAATCATCCTGTTGATTCCATCCCTCACCCCCACCCCTCACCCAGTCACCCCGTACTTTTTATAAACTCCCCTTGTATGCGTTTTTTGGCTCAGATCCCTCCTGCGGAGTTGTTCTCCCAAAAGGTATTTTGTGTTCTTAAGCACAGAGCATCCTCCGGACAAACCCACGAAGCTCCAAGTGAAGGTTTCTAGGCGGGCGCCCCAGGGACCCGCGGGAAGGACCAGCACCCACGGAGTCTGTTCACACACGGAGCCGGAACACAAGGCGGAGGGGAGCACCTTGGTGAAGAGTTCCTGGACCCACACCGTCTTGTTCCCTGTTTAGAATAGCAGTGACCTTGGCAGCGGTTTTGGCTGCCTCTCACGGTGGCTACCTGTCCCAGGGTTTCTTGATCCCTGTCAAAGAATAATCATCCTGCTATGCCACCTCTTCTCGTGGTCTCTTCTACTCTTCACTTTCTTTCACTCCTATTTTCTCTTTTTCTGTCCCTGTACAACCCCTTCTTCCCCACTCTTTTCCTCCCTCCTTCCTTCCTTTTTTACCCCCCTTTTCTTTCCTTCCTCCCTCCCTCCCCTCCTTCTTTCCTTCTTATCTGTCATTCTCTCTGCCCTCCGCCTTTCTCCTCCCCTCTGTCCCTCTTTCCTCAGGGCTGCCTTATTCAGGGATGGAGAGTGAGAAGGAGAAATGCACACCAGGTCTCTGGGACCATCGAATTCAGAGGCCTTGAAAACTGATTTGAGCTGAAACAGCAACGCTGGGAGGACTGACTGTACGTTGAAACAACCCTGCTGGAGGTGCTTTGGCAGTCTGCAGTTTGTTTTATTTTTTCATGGAGACCTTTAGTATCAGCTCTACAACCTGTGTCATTGTGATAAACCTTGTATGAGAATCTCAATAGCAATAGTCTTGTAATGATCATCTGAGCCACACACTCAGTTACCATGCTAAGCCGAAGAGGTTTTGCTTCTTTAACCCAGAAAATTATAAGCATGTAAAATGTACCTACTGATATTTAAATGTGCGGTATATTTTATTTTATTTGCTTTTTAGGGCCGCACCCATGCCATATGAGGTTCCCAGGCTAGGGATCAAATCGGTGCTACAGCCGCTGGCCTACGCCACAGCCACAGCAACGCCAGATCCCAGCCACACCCGTGACCTCCACCACAGCTCACGGCACTGCCGGATCCCTAGTCCACCGAATGAGGCCAGGGATCGAACCGGCAACCTCATGGTGCCTAGTCGGATTCGTTTCCACTGCACCATGAACGCCCTAAATGTGCAGCTTTATTTTAAAAGTGCACTCAGTGACTGTTTTGCTTCTAGAAAATTTTCTTTTTTTTTTTTTTGCCTTTTTTTTTTTTTGTCATTTTATGGCCGCACCCGCGGCATGTGGAGGTTCCCAGGCTAGGGGTTTAATCGGAGCTGTGGCCACTGGCCTGTGCCGCAGCCACAGCAACGCAGGATCCGAGCCGCGTCTGCAACCTACACTACAGCTCACAGCAACGCCGGATCGTTAACCCACTGAGCAAGGGCAGGGATCGAACCCGCAACCTCATGGTTCCTAGTCGGATTCGTTAACCACTGCGCCACGACGAGAACTCCTAGAAAATTTTCTTAAGAAATTCCCAGAAATGTGGACAACTATTTATAGCCGTGACATATGTAATAACACAAAAAGATTAAGACCTCAGATGTGGCAAGATAGGAGATTGGCTAAATTATGCTTTGGCTATAGATGGAATACTACATAGCCACCAAAAATCCAATATTAAGGGAGGAAAGTAGATTGAAGTAGTGTGCATTTTTATTTCATTTTCTTTAAGGGTGTCCATCTATGTGTGTGTGCATTCCATAACACATTAAAAAGACAGTGTGTATACATCAAGTTGTTAACACTGGGAGGTAAGATTACACAGTCTGAAGGGTCTGTACTTTCCTCTCTCCTCCAAATGCCGATGTTTGAAGCTGGGCAATGAAATCATGCTGTCCTTTCCACTTCTGTGCATGTCTAAAAATTTTCCCTAATAAAATATTTTTTCAATGCTCACAGTGCTGCACGCACATTTCTTTCCTAGACCAAGATAAAAAGTCATGGTTCAAGTTTATTTCCCTTTTGAGGCTCTTGCTTTAGTGCTTCCTGGAATCCTTCCTTGCGGCCAGGATTCTGGATTCTGGGGGCTCATATACCCAATTACACGCTACTCACCTGAACAGGGCCCCAGTAGGTGGGTGTGTTCCCTGTTCAGATTTCCAGTTCCAGTAATTAGCTGCCTGGGACAAGGCAGCAAGGGCTGGAAAGAGGGTTAAGTCTGGAGAAGTCAATTAGGGGGGTTTGCAATAAGAGATTGTTCCGAGGGGCTGGGAGTTAATGTAGATGGGCTCGGCATAAAGGGGAGCCAGAAGGAAGGCCTTTAGGCCTGGGGGACATTTGGTTGCTATTATGAATGAACAAGCCCAGCAAGGTTGAAACAGGAAAATGGCAAAGTTGGGCATCTCAGTGGGCTGGAGAGAGGCCCAATGACCTTGGGGCTAAGTAATTCCAAATGGTCTTTGAAACCTTCTGACAGTGGGGCCACTGAGACCTGGGGGCTCTGGGGAAGGGGAGCAGAGGTCCCATTACAAAGGCGCTGAGGTTCTCGAGGCACTGAGCCATTTTAGAGAAGGTTAATTATTGCCCTCCTTTGCCAAAATCCTTAAAGAAACTACCAGAAGTAGGTGTTCTTCCCCACTGGCCTGCAGAAAACCTGCATGCTGGCTTTCGAGAGAAAGAAGAAGAGGAAAATTTTCACAGCTGGACACGGAACCCATTGGCTCGGCCACTAGAGGAGCAGCCTGTAAGCTCCCAGGGCAGGGCCTTCCCCGGGTTCTGCATGGCCAGCATCTCTGCAGTACCTGGGACACAGTGGGCACTAATAACTTGATGTGTGAACAAACGAATCAATTAATTCATGGATTTTTTGGGAGGGTGCCTTATGCAAAACGGTCCTACTTTAACTGCTTTATTGCCCAAAGAGGATCACCTGCTGGCCTATGACCGATGAATGGGTTACGGATACTGATTCCCAGGTCCCGCCCCAACCTTACGAATCACCATTTCTGAGTTTCAGCCTCTGCAGTTTTCACACTTACCCCTGGGTCGTTCTTATGCGCACTTACAATGACAGCACTGCTGTAGGCATCCCTGCCACTCACGTCTAGAAAGGTCCTAAGGCACAGAGAAGGAAACACGTCATGCAAAGCCATGTCATCGTAAGTATTATTCGGACCTTTCATTTTGTGTTTATTATGGGTAAATAACACAGGGAGCTACTATACACGCCATTTACTTCACATTTACTATGTGTGGCACACTGTGTCAAGAGCTGTGTGTGTATGATCTCAGTGCATCTTCGAACAATCCCTTCAGTTCGATAGTAAACCTATTTTGCAAGGAATGGGACACTTGTCTGAAGCCACACACCTTTCAACAACGTCAGTGGCAACAGTAACAATAGTAATAACAGGTACCATTTATTGAGAGTATCCTGGGAGGCTAGCACTATGCTAAGCATAGATTTTAAAAATTTCATCCATGTCATTCAACTTCACGTGGATAATTTTTTTTTTCTTTTTATTTTTTAGGGCTGCACCTGCAGCATATGGAAGTTCCCAGGCTAGGGGCCAAATTGAAGCTGCAGCCGCCAGCCTGCTCCACAGCCACAGCAACACTGGATCTCAGCCTCATCTGCAAACTACACTGCAGCTCGTGGCAAAGCCAGATACTTAATCCATTGAGCAAGGCCAGGGATTGAACCCGTACACTTGTGGATACTAGTTGGGTTCATTACTGCTGAGCCACAATGGAAACTCCCTACATGGGTAATTTAACTTCACTCTCACAAGTGTTACAGGGTCTGGATCATTACCATCCCCATTCTATAGATGAGGAAACTGAGGCCGAGGGAGATACTCTCCGCATGACCGCAGAGCTGAGAAGCAGTGATGGGGGTGGGTCTGACCCCCAGTCATAACTCCTAAATTCTCCAGGATGTGATGAGTGGTTCAGGCTGTTTCTAGCGATACCCCAGAACTCTTTAACATTCTCTTATGAGCCTAGATATTTTTATTTTATTATTATTATTATTATTATTACTATTTTTTGCTTTTTTAGCGCTGCACCTGTGACATATGGAGGTTCCCAGGCTAGGAGTCCAGTCAGAGCTGTAGCTGTCGGCCTACGCCACAGCCACAGCCACAGCAACGCGGGATCCTTAACACACTGAGCGAGGCCAGGGATCCAACCTGCAACCTCATGGTTCCTAGTCGGGTTCCTTTCCGTTGCACCACGGGAACTCCGAGCCTAGATATTTTTAAACCTTAGCCTGGCTTTTAGTTGCGTAGAATGTGAAAATAGGCTTTTCTAAGGCTTCTAAGGAGCAGAGATGATGTAGAACAAAAATTAAGCATTCTGGGGAGTTCCCTGGTAGAACCGTGGCTTAACCACTAGGGATCCCGCATTGCCACTGCTGTGGCATGGGTTAGATACATGGCCCGGGAAACTGTCCTTTCTCTGGGTGCAGACAAAAAAAATGGCATTATGGATGTTAGCCTTGAATTACTGTGGGGTCATCTCTTACTCAGTTTATCCACCTGTTAACGGAGAGATGGGCCCCTGAAAGTTGGCAAGGATTAAATAGGAGAGTCCGGGAACCATTAATGGAAAATGCAGTAGACCAAAGGTGAAGAACTGGGGTCCTGATCTCAGAGCTCACCGCAACTTATGTGCAAGGTGGGCCCCTTCTCTGGGCCTCAGTTTCTATGACCGTGCCATCACTCTGTGACCCTATGTTCCTGAACCCTACCTTTCCTGACTTTCCAGTTCAGGATCTCTGTGGGGCTTTTCTACTAACTAAGAAGCTCAATCTCTTTTTGTTTTTTGCTTTTTTTAGGGCCATACCTGCATCATATGGAAATTTCTGGCCTAGGGACCACAGCCACAGCAACACCAGATCCTTAAACCACTGAGCGGGGTCAGCGATTGAACATGCATCCTCATGAAGAAAAAAAAAAAGGTATGTATATATATAATTCATATGTAATATATTATATTTATCATTTATATAATGTAAATATACATATACATTATTTTCATATATATAATAAATATACATACACAACATGTTAAGATTCTGGGGACAAAAATGCCCCAAAGGGCAAGTCGAAGTTTTCCCAGTCATTAAAAAGGGAAAATCAGCCTCCCTAAGAAAACAAATTCTCCTCTCACTGTAAGTGCGGGTTATCAATTGGAATTCTGATGACTTTGGGACTGACAATTTTAACAACCACTTAAGTCTCACCCTGTGCCTTTTATCTGAGTGCTACGCAAACATTGTTAAACACACAAGCCGGGGCCAGGGAAAATGGTATCGCCTTGGAGCGGAGAAGACCCAGGGAACTGTGTCCATAGACCCCTCCCGCCCACCGTTCCCTCCGCAGAGCTAATCAATGGCCTGGCTAGGCTTAGAATTAATAAGTCTGGACTCTTGCACTTTTGACCTAGCTGTTAGATAACAATTCCTTTAGCTGTGCCGCGGGTTATTAGGCATGAAGAGTCAATTTGATAAATAGATGACATTTTATTTATCTAAATTTCTGGAGGAAGGGTGTTTATTTTAAAAGAGAGGAATGTCATTTATAAATAATTTATTTGCACGGTCTGAGTTAAAACACCGAATCCTTAGTGAAGAAAAAAAATAACTGAAAAGGATCTCTGACACTTTACTGACTTAAAAAAAAAACCCACGAAAACAAAACACAGGCTCTTTCTACCTGGATTTTTCTCATCCTTTTCAATCTCCTTAGTGCCTAAGCGAGTGGCATTTTGATTCGTTGTTCTATTTCCCATTGACTCTCATGGTTGAAAATGACTTTCTTGTTTGCCAGAGAACAGCCGTAGTTTTGCAATGATTTTTAAGTCTACAGTGGTGGAAATAACCAGTCATTCCCAGATTAAGGATGAATTAAATGAACAAGAATACATCTGCAAAATGAAACATGTCTGACATCCCTGATGCTGTAGAACTTTATTCATTAATTTTGTCTCTGTCTCTGTTACTCTCTTTCTCCCTCTCTCACACACACACATCACAGTGTTTTTAAAAAGTTTACAGCATAGTTTGATTGTATTTTCTTCAGAATATCCAAATGTTCTATCAAGAGGACAAATGCAGGTGCCCTCTGACCCAGCAATTTCACTTCTGGATAGACTCGCAAATTTGCGCAATCATGTATTCACAAGGGTAATCATTGCAGCATTGTTTATTTATTTACTTATTGTTTAAGTTTCAAAACAATCTTTATTCTGTTTGAAGACCTAAATGCAGCATTGCTTAGAAAGCTCAAGATCAGAAACATTTTAAATACCCAAGCATGTGGACCGGCCTAGATAAATCATGATTTCATCCCTACAAAATGGAATATCGTACAGCCATTAATAGGGGGGAAAGGGGTACTATCTCTTGAGATATGTTGCCAAAGAAAAAGCTAAGATCCATAGCAGTGGGTCTAGATGATGTCAATGTGTGTTCAAAAGCAAAAAGATGCCCAAGGAAGTAATGACATAAGTTGCTCCAGGCTGGGGAATAGAGGTACACGGGACAGAAGTAGAAGGAAGATTTTTCCTCTTTATGCTTTTGCAGCTTTAGAAATGGGAACCATGTGAATGTTTGCCTATTAAAAATAAGTGAAAATAATGAAATTATTAAAAATAAACAGGGAGTTCCCTGGTGGTGAAGTGGGTTAAGGATCTGGCATTTTCACTGCTGTGGCTCGGGTCACCACTACGTGGTGACCCTTGCCCAGGAATTTCTGTGAGCTGCGACCATGGCCAATAAATAAATAAATAGTCAAAGATACCTGTGAATCTCTATGAACTGGAAAATGTTTAAAAAGACATTGAGTTGATTACCTCTGGGTGCCTTGGTTTGTGGATATTTTTATGCTTTTCCTCTTTTGCTTTCCACATTTTCTGATATTTAAAGGCACATAAAAAGAATTCTTTTGTAGATTAAAAAGAAAAAAAGAAAAAGAAAGGAAGGAAGAAAATGAGTTTCCCGTCTTCATTCTCAATGGCATGGATTTCTTTATAAGCGTATTAAATATCTCTGAAGTCATCATTGTAAAATGACAGGGGGTGGTGGGGGACAGGGAAAAAGACTAATAAAAAGAGGTTTATGGGTATTTGGGTGGGATGAGAAGGACTTCCAGATGCCTGAAAGCCAAGGTTTGAGAAGAGGGCCAGGGGCCTGTACCAGGATGGAGTGAGATGCACTTGAGCAGTTTATGGCTCTTCTGAGCCTTTGTGCTAAGGACCCCGCGTCCCCAGCATTCATAACAACTTCCCAGGGGACAAATGGAGAGAGGGGAGAAGCAGTCAGGATCCCCTTTCAGGGATGGAGAAACTCAGATGTTGATTGTGGCTCCTCCAAGGTCACAAAGGACGGGAAAAGAGATTCTGGGTTCCCCTTCTTGAAAGGGAAAACTCTCCCTTCCTGGTGAGTGCTCCTTCCTTTGCAATGATGACAAGAAGAATGTCTAATTGCAGTCAAAGGCTCACTCCATGCCAGGCCTTGGGCCAAACACTCGACTAGCATCATCTTGGTCAGCCTAATGCGTTGTTGTGTGAGGATTAATAAACAATAACCTTTGGGCAGTAGATAACTGAGCATGGCTACCTTCTCTATCCTGTCTTGTCAGTAGGTTGGATCTAAGAGGTAATTGTGGTCATCTATTTATAGAGGTGCTGTTCGTACCTGTCCATATCTGTCTCACCTTCATTTTCAGCTTGCTGGTTGGCTTTCCAACTGCCAGCCCTGAAGTCCTTTGACTGAGGACTTTCTCTAGCCACTGGAGACTGCTCTCTGCTTTGCTCACTCACTAGCAAATGGAAATTGCCAAGAAAATTAATATCCTACCCTCCTTGCTCCTGGGGTGAGTTCCTCTGGGGTGTATGGTCTATATTAATTTGCACAGTTCCCCAGTGGAATTAAGCTCCAGCGCCCCCGTGGGTAACTTGCTTGACTACATGCCTTGTACCAACTGACTCTCTTCCCTGCCTCCCTTCCACAGGGACCAACGGTTTTTCCTACGATCACCTCCTAAACCAGCTACTTATACTTAAAACCTTGTCTCGGCAGATGCTTCTGGGGGACCCTGCCTGAGACATCTTCTATAACCCCCTCCTATGCCTTTTGCAAAAATACGTCTACTCTCTTTTGCTTCCTTTTTCATACTATCTTCCATCAACAGAGCTTTGGATGGGTTTCAAATCTCACTCACATCTCTTATCTCAATTGAACGTCCCCCAGTTCTGTGAGACAGAATGTGGGCATTACCGCCCAACCGTCCTTTCACAGATCAGGACGTTGAAAACTAAAGAACACACAGTTGGCAGGGACAGAGTTCAAATCCCAGGCTTCTGATTCTACCCCTCACCTTCAGTCTATTACTCTGGCTTTTCCTTCTCTCATAAGGATATCTTGTATTTATATTTCCATGTGTATTTTTTTTCTGGATCATATCTTATTGAAACTTCTCAACAGCCCTGTATTTTATTATCATAATTATCATTTATGGATGAGGAGTCCATGACTCAAAGAGGTTCAGCGATTTGTCTAAGGTCACCTGGCTAATAAGAGGTCTTTTGACTTTTGGCCCAGTCCTCATACTGTGACCCCAGGCTACCTCTGTCCTCTTCTCACTTGTCTGCTGTATGGTTCTTGTGGAGACAAGTGTGGCTACAGGTGAGCATTATAAATCCAGAAGCTAAATCGGTTATTGGAATAGTCTTGGACAGTAAGCTGGTCCATGTTACTTAGAGGACAGCTAGAGCTTAAGAAAAACAACCTCAGAAAACCTTGCTCTAGCTGCAGTCTTTGTTATGGCAGGCAATTGCAAAAAATCCACAATGGGACTAAGTCTTTAGCTCTTGATTCTCTAGTCTGTCTTGAGTGGAGATAAGGAGGTAGTTGGACTTTGGGGGGGGGGGATCATCGTAAGAACGAACCACAGTGAGTTCACAACAATATGGGGAAAGCAAGGGTCAGTCCGCCCCGGTGACATGTCATCAGACAATGATGTTGACCCCTTACTGTGATGTATCCCTCAATGTGATGGTTAATCCTACTGATGTCATTGTCTTTGCCAGTGGTCGGTTTAGGAATAGACCTGTGACACAATTCTGGCCAATGACCTATAAGGAGAAGTTTGCTGGAAGGAAGGGGACTACACTAGCAGGTTCGAAAAACTGCCCCCCTCCCCCACTTCTGCCAATAAACCAGGCTTCCCAGTGTTGATGCCCTTGCATTGTCCCCTCCCCTGGAACCTGGGTTGGCCTTGGGACTGATTTTGACCCATAAGAAATGGTGACAATGATGCTATGTGACTTCTGAGGCTCAGTCATAAGAAGCTCCCAACTAGATCTCTTGTTCCGTAGGGAGTTAACTGCCACGTGAGATGTCTGATAACTCTGAGACTGCTATGCTAAGAGGAAGCCCAAGTGAGCCACGCGGAAAGGCTTTGTGGGGAGAGACAGCAGCCTGGCCATCCTCCCGGCTGAAGCACTAGACAAGAAGCCATCCTGGGCATTGAGTTCTGTTGCTGTTCAAATGACTGCAGCCCCAGCCGTCATGTGACTGCAGTCTTACAAGAGACCCCCAAATGACCACTGCCCAGCTGACCCCCATCAACTCAAAGAACCATGGAAAACAAGCTTCTGGGGAAAGTTTTCTTGCTTCTAAGAAAGAAATAGAGAGAAAAATGACCCCACCTTCTTTCGTGTGGACACGTCAGGTCTAGATGCAGCAAACTGGAAACATAAGAGCTCTAGTTGAAGGCAAGGACCATACACCAAGGATGGCAGAATGAAAAGAAGGAAAGAATCTGAGTCCATGATGGCACTGCTGAATCAATCAGCCATGAAACCCACCCTACGTTGATTTCCTGCTGGGTGAAAAAATGCCTTCACTGTTAGCACCAGTCTGGGCTTTGTGTTAACTTGCACTCAGAGCTTCCTGGTTCACCCCTAGAACAGGGACGTTGATCTGGGCTAGAAGACAGTAGAATAGTGAGATTAAGTAAAATCAATGTGGGTTTCAATACGGGCTCTGCTACTTCTTAGCTGCATGGCCTTGGCAAGCCACTTCCCCCCGAGCCTCAGCTTCCTTGTCTGTAAAGTGTGAGAAATAACCCTGCCTACCTCGTAGAATTGTTATGAGTCATCAGTGATTGAACGCGTGTAAATGACTTCTGTCAAACGCCTGACTCATAGAAGACACGTGGGTCCCACAGGCTGTAACGATACCACAAACGCATAATTCAGACAGTTCTCCAGTCCTCTGGACCTCCCCCCATCTGACACCTGTTGGGAAAGGGGGCGCCTTGGCATCTGACCCAGAGATCATCAGATGAAAGGTCTCCCCAGTGTGTAATGTATTCCCATCACTGTCCTGGAGCTTCCAGGAGTCTAAAGTCCAGCACTGCACATCAGGACCCCAGATGCCTCCCCTTCACCCACACGTAGTTGTTCATCAGCTCTAGGGCAATGTTCCCTTTGAAGTTGGCCCATCACACCACCTGCCCAACTGGTTTGAGATGAAAGCTTAAAGTCAAACCCAAGTTTCCTCATCTTCTCCCTGTTCTCTTTAACTTTCCTCAATAAACAGGAGCTCGCACACATTCAGCTGGCAGAAGAGCAGGGGAGAAGGAAGACTTGGAGGTGCCCACCAGGCTTTGCTTCATTAGAACTAACAGTGGTTTTCCTGCATGTACACTGCCCTCAACTGTTGCAATAACACGGATGTGACATCCATACTGAGGCAGCAACAACTGCAGCCGAGATCATTCATCTCTGGTTGCCTTACTTGGGGGAGGGAAAAACAAGTCATCATTTGAAAAGGTCTCAGGGCTTTCGTGCACACAAGCAGGTACCCCAGGTGAACTGGATCCTAAAATTCAAAAATTAAGGGCACAGGAAGTAAAAACCAGGGCTGACTCTGAAACTTGGCATGTGCAATCCTATTGTATCCATTTTCATGGGCAGAATCTGGATTCATTGACATCCCTGCTGTATCTGGGTCACTTTGCTGTACGGCAGAACTTTGCCCAACATTGTAAACCAATCATACTTTAATAAAAAAAAAATTTATATTTTGAAAACTTCCTGTGGGAAACACTCTTTTTAAAGTCCTAAGAAATTTTCTGTCTTTAGAAATGGAAGAGTTTCCACTGTGGCTCAGCAGAAACGACTGACTAGTATCCATGAGGACACGGGTTTGATCCCTGGCCTTTCTCAGTGCTTTAAGGATCCAGTGTTGCTGTGAGCTGTGGGGTAGGTCGCAGATGTGGCTCAGATCTGATGTTGCTGTGGCTGTGGTCTAAGCCACAGGCTACAGCTTCGATTTGCCCCCTAGCCTGGGAACCTCCATATGCAGCAAGGGTGGCCCTAAAAAGCAAAAAAAAAAAAGGAAATTTTGATTTAACTTGGGTTTTGGGAGAAATCACCAAACTGAGTGAGAAATATATATTGTTGAGTGTCACTGATCTGGAGTTGTGTTTTTTTTGTTTTTTGTTTTTTGTTTTTCCTTTTTATGGCCACACCTGTGGCATATGAAGTTTCCCAGACTAGTGGCTGAATCAGAGCTTTAGCTGCTGGCCTACGCCACAGCCACAGCAATGCCAGATCTGAGTCGAGACTGCAATCTACACCACAGCTCATGGCAACGCCGGATCCTTAACCCACCGAGCAAGGACAGTGATTGAACCCACTTCCTCATGGACACTATGTTGGGTTCTTAACCTGCTGAGCCACTATGGGAACCCCTGGAGTTGTGTTTTTAAGGTTGGTAACCTCTGTGCTAATAGAAATGTGTTCATTTCACAAAGGAAATGAGCTATTCTGTTGTCCTGGAGGGAAGGATGTTTTTGAGGAGAGAAGTATGTATTTGAGAGTTGCTTGCAAAGGACGGGGATGGATAGGAAATAATGGAAAGTGCTGCTGTAGGAAGGTGGGTTCCTCTGGGATCAAGCAACATTGCTTGTGAAGCTTAGGTCTAGATATGGTCCAGAATTGAGGAGAGGACCACCCTAGCCACCTCTGCTTACCCACCATATGACCTTGGGAAAGATAAAAGGGGTTATCTTGGCTTTAACCACATTCTCGGGAGCCCCTTTCACCACAGCAATGGTGGAGCCACCACAGGACAGAGGACACCAACCAAGAGAAGATAGCTGTGCACAATTTGGTGTCTAGTGTAGATAAACTGGCTTGCGAGCACATTTGAATCTCATCCTTTAGTACCCTTAGCCATACTTGATGACTTTTGTATCAATCAAGAAACTCAAACAGTTGCAAGTGAAAGAAATTAAATGCCAATTGGCTGAGGCAAAAAGGAAGTCATTGGCTCATGAAACTGGGAAATCCAAGAATAGTGGCTTCAGCTATGGCTTGACCCAAGGGCTCAAATGATACGGTCAGTTTTCTTTCTTTCTCTATCTCATAAAATATTAAAAGCAAGTGATGTGGATTGGGCAGTGATGATTTCTGGATAAAATTATTAGATGAAAGGCCAACGAGGAAATTTTCAATGAAGAGATCAGTTGTCACCACCTGAATTTCCTGATCAACTGCAGCATTCAACTAAAAGTGGGACAACTGGACATTGCGAGGCCTCTATGATGAATTCTTTTGAAAAGGTTGAATCTGAATCTGCTTAAGCCTTGTCTTAGTTTGGGTTTCCCCTAAAGCAGCCCTAAGATGAGAATTCAAGTGCACAGAATGTATTTAGGAAGTAGTCGCTCAAATGCTGGTAGTGGAGTGAGAAAATGAGATGGGGAAGCGAAGGCAGCCAGTAAAGTGTGAGTTATCAAGCAAGTTACCACTGAGGGTAACTTGAGCTTCACCCTGGAACCTTCAACCTAGGAACCCTGGGAGTCAGTATAAGCTATGCCCCTCAGAGTCATCCCATTCAAGGGATGGTACAACTGGAGTATTTATACAGCAATTCCTGTAAGTCACTGGTTAAGGGCTATTCCTGATGGGGAAGGGTAAAATCTCCAGCACTTTTGGTCGGTGGACTCTGATAGCTGAGAGCTTCCAGGCACAGAAATTGTCAGTTTTTACTAAAGTGATACGGGCAAGAGGAAAGGCATGGGGCTCAATGTCTACCACAGGAACTCACTGGTATTTACAAGAAACATAAGGAATTGGAAAAAAAAAAGTTAAATGACACCACATGGGAATTACATAATGATAAAGGGTTCAATTCTTCAAAGACATAGCAACTCTCAACATGTATGCACCGAACAACAGAGAGTCAAAATACATAGGCAAAACTGATAGAACCTCAACAAGAAATAGATAAATCTGCTATTAGGGTTGGCTAATTCAGCACCCCTTTATTAGTAATGGATAGTTTGAGGTGGCAGAAAAATCATTAAGAACTTAGTTGAACTCAACAACACCATCAATCAAATGGATATAATTGACATCTATAGACTATTTAATGCAACAATATACATTCTTCTCAAACTCACAGGGAACATTCAGCAAGACAGACCATATTCTGGCCATAAAACAAACCTTAACTCGTGTAAAAGAATAGAAACCATATAATATATGCTCTTAGACCACAATGGAATTAAATTAGAAGTCAGTAACAGAAAGATAACTAGAAAATTCCCAAATACTTGGAGATTAAGCAACATATCCTATAACACATTAATAGATGAATCTAATAACAGATTAAACAACACTTCTAGATAACACATTAGTCAAAGAAGTCTTAAGAGAAATCTAAAAATATTTCAACTAAGTAAAAATTAAAATACAACTTATCATAATGTATAGGATGCAGTGAAAGCAGTACTTAGAGGAAAAATTATAGAATTCAATGCACATGTTAGAAAAAAGGAAAGCTCTAATATTAATAATCTAAGTTTCCACTTTAGGAAACTAGACACAGAAAAGAAAAAATAAATCCAAATTCAGCAAAAGGAAATAATAACAAGTAAAGCAATAATCAGTGAAACAGAAAGCAGGAAATCAGTAGAGAAAATAAATGAACCTAACTGACACACAGGAAACAAACAGACAAGTCCAGACTCTGGAACATTATCTATGACTTGTTTCTGCAATAAATCAGTGGCATGAAAAGGGAGACCCAGAGTGCTCTAGATTAAAAGACGCCTAAAAGGCACATCAACCAAAAGTAATATCTGCACTTGTTTGGACCCTAATTAGAACAAGGCAACCATAAAAGATTTTTTAAAGAGAATCAGAAAAATTTGATCCTAGATTGAGTACTAGATGATAGCAAGGAATTATTGTCAAATTCGTTAATGTAATGATAATACTGAGGTCACATAAGACAAATGCTCATATTATTCAGAGATGCGCACAGAGGTAAGAATGAAATAACACAATGGCTGAGATTTATTTTAAAATTTTTCAACAACAACAGCAGCAACATAAAAAACCCCACAAGATCAGACCTTGCCCTTATTTCTCCTCTT
>PVHT021183555.1:14161769-14176579 GCA_004024745.2 Catagonus wagneri
TATTTCTCCTCTTCTTAACCCCAGACCTGTCAGAGCTTGTGTTTCTTTGAAATTTAAATAAAATGAAAAATCGTGGATTATTTGGCACCAATTTTGATTTTTTTTAAATGTCAGTAAAATACCATTATCTTGATTACTAGTTTTTTTGGCAGCCCCTTAAATTCTGTGGGAGTGAAGGAAGCATGAGTCTGGCAAGGCATCTAACTCAAGTCACTTTACTCGTTGCCTTGGGGTGGCCCTGCCTTGGCGTAACCAGAGCTGGTCACTGTTTTCCAGGTAATTACCCACGGAAGGTTTCACCACCTCCTGCCCTCACCACACTGACATATTTGACACTCACGGCCACCCTTCAAGGAGCCACAATGGGAGACACAGGTCCGAATCTAGGACATGGTGACTTGTGGTTAATTAGGAGCCTGGCCAAGTGGGAGCACGCTATTTCCAGTCCCTGCCTTGAGTCTTGTTAGTGTTTTCAAAGCAACTTTAAGGCATCCACAGCCATCCCAAGTGCTTGTCTCCTGTTCACTTCACCCCCTTCTCACCTGCTGGCAGCCACAGTCTCCCACCCTCCACCTCCACTCCCAGGTGGGCACCTTGTGGATCTTCTCTGTGCAGTTTCAGCAGGAAACGATAGGACTTGAGTCTGTTTCTGACTGTGAACACACATATGCAGTGGTCCCTAGCTCTTAGTTGCGACAATCCCTGTTCAATTTGTTCAATGAGGAGGATTACGTTTCACATGTTTCTAAAACCCTCTTGGAAACAAATAAAACCTCACCCTTGAAAGGTCCCTAAAGAATAATGTATAGCAGAAATTATCACTTATATGTCAATAAATTTTTTTTTTCTTTTTAGGGCCGAACTGTGGCATATGGAAGTTCCCCGGCTAGGGGTCTAATTGAAGCTGCAGTTGCCGGCCTACGCCACAGCCACAGCAACACAGAATCCGAACCACAGCTGTGATCTGCACCACAGCTCACAGCAACACCGGATCCCTGACCCACTGAGCAAGGCCAAAGATTGAACCCGCATCCTCATGGATACTAGCCGGATTCGTTTCTGCTGCGCCACAAAGGGAACTCCTAATGACACTTTAAAAAATGAAAGAAAAAAAGAACTGAATCCCATGCTTCTTAACTCTATTTATGAGGTATGTAATTAAAGCTCGAAGAGTCAGGCAGATCTGAGTTCAATTCTGGTTCTGCAACTGTGGACCTTTAGTGACTTAACCTCTCTGAACTTGAGTCAAATAGGGATAAAAATTGCATGGACCTCTAAGGGCTGTGGGGACAGTAAGTGAGATGATGTCTGTGACGTGCTTAGAGTAATTCTTGGAACAAAGTAAATGCTTAATATATGCTGGTGGCAACGATTATTTGGGGGGTCCCCTGTACCTCTTTGACAATCTACAAAAAGCTATGAAAGACGCTTCTGGAAAATATATATATAGTGTTTGCATTCCTTTACAAAACAGGAATTAAATATGCTTTAAAAATTAATCCACGAAGACATTTTTTTTTTCTTTTTAGGGCCAGGGACTGAATCCTCGACATAGCAGTGACCTGAATCACAGCAGTGACAACCCCAGATTCCTTTTTTTTTTTTTTTTGCTTTTTAGGGCCACACCCACAGCACATGGAGGTTCCCAGGCTAGTTCCCAGAGCTACAGCCGCCGGCCTACACACCACAGCCATAGCAAGGCCAGATTCGAGCCACGTCTGTGACCCACATCACAGCTCATGGCAACGCCAGATCCTGAACCCACTGATCCTGGCCAGGGATAGAACCCGCAACCTCATGGCTCCTGGTTGGATTCATTTCTGCTGCGTCACAACGGGAACTCCAACACAGACTTTTTGCATAATTATGATGAACATACTTTAATTTCTGAAAAAGAAAAAATAATAAAAATCCTATGTGAGTATAGAATAAAACAAATGAACAACGTGTAAAGTAGAAAGAAAGAATTCATTCCCTACCTCATACCAGAGAGGCAGTTCCGGTTCCCAGCATCTCCACCAGCAAAGGGGAAAGGTTTACACTGCTGCATGGCTTACATTTTTGCAAAGCCAAGAATAGCCATATGGAAGATGCACTTTGTTGTCCTGTCCCATCTACTGAAATATGGCTACATAGACTTTAGCTCTTTTTTTTTTTTTAATTGCTGTTTTGTTCTGATTATGGAATGGATACATGCACCATGTGTGAATAGAGTGAAAAATCCTTTCTCATAATCCAAGCCCAGAGCTAAGCATTGAGAACCTGGTGCATATCCTTCCAGAATTTGCTCAGCACAGATGCTCCACATGTAAACATACATGCTGGGCTCTCTGGGGCATCTAGGAGAGATGGCTGGTTATATGGCTCTGCATCCCACACACTTAGGTTTGCCTTCTAGCTCCAGCAAGTCCTCCAGTGATCCTGGACGTCCTTTTAATGTCTCCAAACCTCATTTCCTCATCTGTAAAGTGAGACAAGTTATAACACCTAGCCTGAAGAATTTGTGCAACTATTAAACTAATCAGTGCATGTAAGACTTTTAGCAAAATGTTTCTCCAGCTCAGCACTATTGACATTTTGACCAGAGAATTATTTTGATGGGGGTGGGGGGCTGTTCTGTGCTTTGTAAGATGCTTGATGACTTTCCTAATGTCTGCCTACTAGACGCCAAGATCCTTGCCCCACCCCCACCAACTATGCCAATCAGAAGTCTCTAGACACAACCCCATCCTTCCCCAAAGTGGTCAATAAACTCCCCTTTACGTTATCATCATTACTGAACATAAAACATTCAATTGCTCCATTAATACAAAAACACAAATATACTGGTATTTTAACTGTCTGCGACGGAGTCCAATTCCTTTTTCTGTTCACAGCTCTTCCAGACCCAAAACTCAGTTCAACCTCAGATACAGGTTTTCTTTACGAGAACTTTTCATCTGTATAATATTACAATACTGGTGAAACACTACATAATGATAGGATTCAGCCATTTTTATTGGCTCTGTGCCTTCAAGTCCGTCCTCCCCCCACCGCCCCCCGCCTTCCCCCAAGCAGGTGACAGACAAAACTGAGTCTGCAATTAACAAGCTGCTCTGCCCGCTGTATGTACCTAATTTCTCGTCCCTCCTTTTGCATGGAGCTGTTTTTCCACCGAGCCCCAGGAAGATGGGATTATGTGTGTGCATGCGTTCATCCACAGGCTAGTTAGGATCTAAACCCCAGGGGGATAAACTTGGAAAACGACTGAATTAATCACTTAGGATCTGCATTCGGTGCACATTATCATAATATTGATATAATACACACACTGTTCTTTGCTTATTTCTATATTGAGAACTTGCCCTGCAGCAATTTTGAGGAAATTTGAGACCTATGCACCTGGCTAAATGCTCTCTCTCTCTCTCTAAATAACCAGAGGTCTCCTGGTTTGTAAGGATCAGACTAAAATGAGTTACAGTTGCCAGAACATTTTTAAGTAGGGAAATAAATTAGAGTGGTAATAATCATAACAATTATATAATAAATGTTAAAAATTGTAAGTTCTCCAGCGTCCTTCGTGACTTTACTTTGGTGGGGGGGAGGGTGTGTGTGGAAATTCCATCGTCTGCGTCTGGTGACATCATCAGGCTGGAGTGAGAGGACAGGCTTCTAAATTCCAAATGTCACCGAGGTGCCGAATGAGGTGGCACTTCGACTTTCTCAGCCATGTTTGCTGCACTCGAATTATTAAAGACATCGCTTGCAAAATGAATTTAGACATCAGGGAAGTTTCTGGATTGACCATTTCTCTCTTCCACTCTCTCTCTCTCTTCTCTTTATAAAGGAACCCAAGGCAACCACACCTGCACAGCTCATATTCATGCCCACACTCCCAATAATTCCTCCATCTCCAGCTGCAGACTGAAGAAAAATAGGACTGAAAAAAGGGATGACAGCATGTCCCCCAACCAGAGATCCTTCCAGGAAACCCTGATGACTAGAAACCATGTTTCAATACCTGCAAATACTCAAACCTGTGTGCTGGGCTATAGAACTTGCTATGAGATCTGTCCATTCAAAACACAGAGGAAAGCGAAGGAGTTAACCAGTGCAAATCAGACACAATTCACAACAATGCTAGTCAACCTTTATGTGCCAGGAGTTGTGCTAACCATTGCACTTGCATGATCTCACTTTTCCGGCCACAGGGACTATTATGACTCCAATTTTACAGATGTGAAAACCGAGGCTCAGAGGGTATAAATCACTTGCTCAACATAAAACATATTCCTTTAAGGAGGAGAGGTCAGACCCAGACCTGGGTGACTCCAGAACCCATGCTCTTTCTATTTTTTTTAATTTAAAAATTTTGCATGTCATCAATTTCACCGATTTTTATTTTTATTTTTTTGCATTTTGGTATGTGCTTTGGAGGCCTTTCTTTTCATCCCTTTGGCTGCACTGCGGCATGTGGATGTTCCAATGTCAGGAATCAAGCCTGTGCCACGGCAGTAGTAACACCGAATCCTTAACCGGTTGAGCCACCGGTGAACTCCCAGAGCCCATACTCTTAGCCATGACGCTGTCTTATAAAACAAGATGCAGCCCTACAAAGATGCAAGGTTTTCAAATCCTAAAGGCATGCCTGCAAATCTGACGTAGCCATCTGTGATGTGAACAAATTCTAACATAACCAGGAGATGGTTGGTTGCGATTTAGCTCAAATAAGCATCTAAATGAATTTCCTCCATGACAATGTGGAAGATTCCTTATGCCAAAAATGAATGCTGCATCTGTTATCAGGCTTAAAGACCCAATGCGGAGTTTACTGTTTGAGTCAGCTATTCCTTTCCAGAATAGGACTAACAGACCATCACATGAAATAATCTCCCATGCTCTATTTCCCATCTTGTTGGGTCACTTCAACCTCCTAGCAGCACTAATACAGTGTTTGGAAGTCCAGGCTCTGGTTAGACACTCCTAGCTTTGAAAGCTGACTTTCCCTCTAACCAGCTCTGTGGCCCTGAGCCAGGAACTCCCCCTCTCTGAACATAAGTGTGCCACCTGCGAATGGGAGACTTGCTCATAGCCATAGTCATTGCTAGCCCATGCTGTTGTGCCTTTGCAAAGTTAGGAAAAGGCATCCCTTCCTCAAGTCACCTTACTTCCGTTTTGGAAATTTGTCGTAAAATACTAATTTCATTAAAACAAGACACTTTACTGCCATCTGCTGGAATGCTCCTGTAATAAATAGATAAACATGGCTGTGAATGCCATCCTCCTTGTGCAGTGCATGACCTGAACAACTGTACATGGTTGCCCAATAGTTCCTCACTGGAATGTTGGGAAATTTGATACTTCCTGCTAAGTGTTTACTTGGCACTTTGATAGACATGCTTCACAGATCCTCAGCAAATGTTGGCTGCTGTGTTAAGCTTTGGCTCAAACAGGTTGGATGATGGTATCTCTTCTGGCCACTTACTGAGAAATCTCATGGAGCATCTGTTTTGGGGGATGATTTCTCTCAGTATACACACCCCTTGCCCTCCATGCTTCCAAGCCTTCTTGGGCTGTCTTGACAGCAGCTTTCAGAACATGAATATTCCTCCTCGCTTGCCCTCTGGCCAGGAAAAGGGACCAAGAGAACCTCCTGTAACTGGCTCCAAAAACTCTGTCTGGCATTTTTCTTTGATACTTTGAATCTCTGAGGTTCCTCCATAGAGCCTTGCACAATGTTTGATATGTTCCATCAGTTTGATCCCTGGCTCAGAAGTCCCTGGAATGGGTTAAGAAAACATGGTGCCTGTATTTCAACAACAACAAAAAATCTGGGTTTGGATTTTAGCTTTTCCATTTACTAGCTGTGTGTCCTTGGGTGAGTAACTTAACCTTGCTGTGCTTCAGTTTCTCTGCAGGTAAAAGGACCTACTAATCTATAGATCACCTAGAGGTACAAAGAGAAAAGAAGAAAATGTGTTTAAAGCATTTGAGAGTAAGCCCTCTACGAACCAAAGTTATCATTATCATTAACAACCAGGAAAAAATCCTTCAGATTTTTATAGGGTCATACATTTCCAGCTGCCCATCTGTTCTCTAATGACCTTGTTTACTGAACTTAAAACTAGAGGCCCAAATCTGACAGACCTTCCAGAAAATGCCTTCTTCTAATGGTTTATAGGAAAAGCTAAACATCTAATCACATTTCCGTCTGCATTTAAGGCATCACACAAAATCAGATGTGTCCCAGCTTCTGTGGGGACACAGAGTTGCTTCACTTGGGAAGTGTTTTTAATGTCACAGCTGTTTCTTCTTCAACAACAAATACTCTAGAGATATGAGTGGCCGCTAGTGTGGGACCAACCTCTCTCTGGTACCCATTCCTTTAATCATTATGTCCTTTTTTTTTTTTTTCCTGGAATTTTAATACAGGATCAGAACATTCTCTGTTTCCCAGTTTCTCCTCTTATGTTTGCTGTCTGCTCCATCCCCCATCCCTGGCTACAGACTTCCAGAGCCTTCTCCACTCTCAGCCTGAGGATCTGTGGCTTATTGAAAAGGCTCTGGTACATGGAGTACATGCCTAGGTTGTTACTGGCTAAAAAACAGCTGTTTTTGGATGATAGTTTAGTTCATTCTGGGGGACATGGGCAGGGCAAGGAAGAATCTGCTTTGCTCAGAAAGGCCAATCTGCATACAGATGGTCCAGAAATTCAGGTCCAGAGGCAGCTTCTGCAGCCTCCCTTGGCTGTGTGACTTTGAGCAAGTGGCCTCACCTCTCTGAATCCATTTGCGCTTCTTTTGTCCTTAAATGCCCTTAAATGCCAGTGCAGCAACATTTTCACAAACTTGTGGTGCTTAAGAACTGGGTCTTTGGAGGAAATCCACCTGGTTGCTGAAATCCACCCATTCAGCTGCTGTGTTACCCCGAATCAATTACTTCCCCTCTCTGAGCTTTGATTTCCTCATTTATAAAATGAGGATAAAAGAGAGTTTCTATCTCCCGGACTTGTTGTGAGGATTAAAAGAGATAACACTTTGAAAGTGCTGGCAAAGTGTCTGACCTGGGGTGAACACTCCATAAATCTTAGCCATTATTTTATAGCCCTTTTAATAAAAGAGAGGCTTTCTGGAGATTAAAAAAAAAAAAAAAACCTATTCATGAGCCAAGAAGGATTTTGGAAAACTGCTTTATTTAACATGTTCTGAATGTATCTGGCTGGTCTTTTCCATTAAAAAAAAAAAAAAAAAAAAAACTCCCCCAAGGAGGCCACAGTCTCAGCACAGCACAGCTTGCCCCAGGCCACACAGTAAGTTTGATTTGGGCTCCCAGGAATGAAATCCAGGCCTCTGACCTGGAGTCAGATGGTCCAAGCTCCCTGCTCTCAATCACAGCCAAAGATGTCACAAGGAACAGTGCCTCATCCTAGGAGAGGAGAGTGAGATTTCTCTCTTGCCTTGATTTGGCCCCAGGCTCCAGTCAGGGAAAAACCTCAGCACCCTGTTATGCTCTTCTTTCTCTTTAATTCCTAAGTGGCTTTGCCTCTCCACAGTACCCCAGCCCCCCAATATTTCCAAATCAGAACCTGGCCTTGGCGATCTCTCAGCTGCCCAGCTAGCGAGGCCGGGTCTAGAGCAAGGCTTCCCAAGCAACGTTTTAAGGCAGGGCCCAAAAAAAAAAAAAAAAAGAAAAAATCAAGATAAATAATATTTTAACGCAATATATTAAAAAAACAAAACGAATGCAAAAAAAAAGTGATGAACAAAATGTCACCATTTGAAATAAACAAAGGATCAGGGGCCAGGATTAGCCCCCTGTCACCTGCAGCTTACAGTGCAACCCGGAGGAGTGAGATTAAATTCTGCTCCCAGCCCCCACCCTTAGCCTCACCCCCTTCGAATTTCCTGTAAGGGCCACTGTCATAAATTTCCACCTTCCCTCCCGCGCGCGCGCGTCCCCTTCCCCACAGAGGTGAGCTGGGGTGAACCGCATAGAGGCTGTTTGGAAAGCTGAAGCGAGAAAGAGGATTGGGGTGGGACATTTCAACTTTCCATCTTGTTTTTAAGCTCCATCTAGGCTCCTCTCCTTAATCAATAAAACAGGAATTAGGTTTGAGCTCCAAGAGTCGCTTCCCGTCGTCCAGTTTATGACCTTGGCCACCTCGCAGCCTTTTAAAGTCGCGGGACTGGCTTCGTCAAATACCTGAGGTCACAGAGGCAGGTAGTAAACAGATTTGGGGCTTCCTGCGGCTCGGGGGGAGGGGCAAGTTCAACGACCCCAACCCGCGCCTTCTGGGTGCCTTGCGCTCGCTGGCCAAGAACTTTAAAACTTTTTCTTTGATCCCCTTTTTGGGGGGTTGGGGGCCCGGGGGAAGGGGAAAGCAGCCGGGAAATGAGGTGCCGAAGCACAAGTTTTATGCTCTCCTGCCTCGGGCTCCAGCTCAGCCCTCGCCCAACCGGGAGGACTGTGAATTCCAGACCCGGAATCCTTGCCTTTTTTTTTTTTTTTTTTTTTGAAATTGATCGATTTTATCCGGGAGCTTCAAATCGAAACCAGGAGAGGGGGCTTTGAAATGTCAAAGAAAAGTTGCAAAAGGAAAAAAGGGGGTGGGGAACGGGGTGGGCAGGCAGAAGTTTTCTTTCCAATTGGAAAAACGCCTCGCTGGTACCTCCGTAACGATGCTTAACCTTTTCACCCTTCCAGCGGTGGTGGTGGGCTCCCTTGGAGCTCTTTGAAAGTTTGATGAGACCCGCGGACCTTCTCCCTGGGGGAAAACAAAATGTCCTTTAGGGAGGTGACACGTTTGCATTCAGTTTCTGAAGGCTCCGGGGAGCCCCGAGGGGTACTGTTTTTGCGCAATTCGAGGAAGTTTTTGCAAAACCTTCTGCCCCGCCGTTTGCATTGGAATGGAACATTTCCCAATTTAAATTTGGGTTGAGTCGTGTTTGGCGGGAGTAGTCTCGACCTAATTTCTTTTTAAAAATCACTATTTGGAATTTAAAAAAAAAAATCCAGCCAAGAGCTGGCAGGCACGACTTCTAGCTGGGGACTCGGGTGTGGCCCCAGACTGGGAGCCTGGAAACCTGGGCCCACCGGAAACTCCTCCGCGCCCGGCTGCCCCAGTTTCCAAGGAGGCTACCTCCTTACACTTGGGACGACACCGCCCCGGTCCTTTCCCTCTGGTCCCCAAGACCCACACTCTCCAAGCGGGATGCTGGGGCAGGAGTCTTCTAAACTTGGCCATCTCCCTCCGTTTCCGCTTAGAATAAGGTGTCAAATGGAGAATGCCTCTGGCTGGTGCCTAGAGGTACTTCTTCAAGCGACGGTTCCTTGGGGTGGGGGTTGGTCAATTTCCCCAAGCTTCCTGTCTACTTCCGGTGGACCCTGAGGGGTGAGAGGACTGAAATAAATATCTTTGAAGTGGTTGAAAACCTCTTCTGAATTTGTTGTTGTTGTTTGTTTTGTTTTGTTTGTTGTTTGGCCCAACCAGCTGCCTGTGGAAGTTCCTGGGCCAGGGATGGAACCCAAGCCGCAGTTATTTTTAATTGTAGTATTGAAGACCTCCTGATGGCAGCGCACCCTGGGGCAGGGCAGGAGAAAGTGGGTGCCTGGTTTAGCCCAGGCAGGACAGACCTCACTCAGCCTCTTCCCTCTCCAGCAGCCCAGGGGATGCTGCAGGAGGGAGCAAGGCAAAGCGGCCAGGAGGGTTCTGGGGACACAGAGGGCAGCCGTCCCAAGAGGCGGGTTTGGGGGAAAAGGCATTGAGAGGTTTCTGGACTTAGGACAGAGGGAGGGCGCAACACAGAGAGAGAGATGTACAGAGATAAATGGAGAGAGAGATGAGCATTAGAGAAACAGAGAGAGGAAGAGATACGCAAAAGACAAAGACGTGGTGAAACGGTGAAACAGAAGCAGATAAAGCAGAGGAGAGTAATAGACCATGAGAGATGCACACGGAGAGAGGCAGTGATAGCTACAAGTAGAGAATCACAGCATCCCGAGTCTACAGTGTGCATCGCCCACACCCTGGGGATCCTGGTGGCCAAGCCGCCTTATGGTGGTCCTAGAGCGCTGTGACAGCCTGTCCGGCTCCTGGGTCCTGGTTGAATTGTTTTCTCAACTTGCACAGTGCGCCCACGTGTCCCGTGTGAGACCCGGGAGAGCCATCCAAGCCCCCGGTGATTTCTTGGCTCCTGGGATCTGAGCCCATGAGGTCTTTGGGCATGACTGGTGGCTTGCTGGCAGCTGCATGGAGGACCCAACATGAAAAGAAGCTACCATGCTGAACGCCTGGGATACCACACATCTGACAAGAAGTTACCATTGACGAGTGATGGATTGGTGTCAAGGGACTGCCAGTCTCTCCAGAGCGAGACCTCTAGTGTGGCCAAGAGATAGTCCTTCCTTATATGGAAAACAGGGCTGGGGCGGGGGGGGGGGTGTCCCATGAAGGGTGCAAAGAGCTTTCCAAGGCGAGGAGGGCTGAGAGCGCACCTGGGACATGGAAGATGCCCCATGAAGGTCTGCTGACGAGAAGGGTCTTCTGTCCCGTGCCTGCTCAGTTCCCATTTAGTCCTTGCAAAAGCCCTATGGAGAGGTAGCATTACTGTCCATTCTGTCCCCAGGAGGATACAGAGGTTCAGCTACTTGTGCTGAATCACACGGAAGACAAGTTTTGTGCTCTGCAGTCTGCCCTTGAAATCGCGGGATGGTTACCCTGCTTGGCTCCACGCATGTTGGAAATCCTGTTTTCTGTGCAGCCCCAGTCAGGTGACCTTCGCGACAGACGGGCGGTCAGGCTTGGAACCACCCACACTCCCCTACCCCCGCTCAGGCTTCCTGGGCGGGTCCGTGCTTGGGCTCTGGTACAGTCTTCATCTCCTGGTTTCCTTACCCTCATTCCTCTCTGGGCTCAGGTCCTCAACACCAGAATAACCAGAGTCACTATTTAATGAGCCCTTACCTGATATAAAACTATACGCAGTCCGCATATTAGCCCTTGGAGATATTATAATCCCCACTTTACAGACGAAGAAACTGAGATTCAGGGAAATGAGGGAAATCGTCCAAGGTCACCAGCTCAGAGGAAGAGGAAGCAGAGCCCTGATTCCAGATCTGTCAGATTCCAGAACTTTCCCTGTCCCTTCCCCATCTCTAAACCAGATGGGAATCCCCAGGGAGTGGGATTACTTGGAAGACATGCCTCTGGATCCTTACATTCCTCCTGCATGAGATCCCAAGGTCCAATGGAGGAAGGGGAGTGGGACCCAGAGGTGGCCGGAGTACCCCCATCAGAGGCACCTCCATTTCACAGAAGAGGAAACTTATTCACTCAACTAATATTTATCAAGCCTCTGCTCTTTACCAGGCACTTCCTAGCAGAAGCCTCTGCTCTTTTGGAAGTTATCATCAAGTGAGAGTCGGGTGGGATCAGATGTTAAAGAAACCACCCCAAAGCCCATAGTTACAAGCCAGAAGCGCCAGGAAAGAAACTCAGAGTTGACAGTACACTCTAGCAGACGATCTGACCTAACCTAGGAAGGTGGCCAGGGAGTGAGGGCTCCAACTGACTTCTTGCCCAAAGGCCCTCAGAGAGTTTCCAGCTGGGAGAGAGGCTGCTTTGGTGCCCCCACCAGGTCCCCTTGACCCACCAGTTCACCCGTCCCCCGTCCTCCCCTGACACAGCAGCAGTATTGGCGCTTACCTCCTCCTCCGGTGAATTATTCTTGACCAACAGAAGCCACATTATCCAGGAAGTTTTACCACCTCCTTGCCAACAGCCCCCCAAAATGACTGGCTAAATACAGAGGGACAAGTCAGTCCCCTTATCCCAGACAGGACAACTCTGTGGTCTGCTGCGTGTCCAGAGCCCCTCTTGCCGAGACCCATGCTCACAGCCTTTCTTTGCTCGCGTGCTTTCCTTTTTCCCGTGTAAGGGTCTCCTGGCGCACCCTTCAGTAAACACGTGTGCACAAATCCTTGCCTCAGGCTCTGCTTTCCAGAACCCTGACCTAAGAAACTGGCTAAAGCTGAGCTAGAATTGGATCTCCTGGATGGACACCCCCCCATGTCCCTTCCAGGTCATGGAGATGGGGGAGCTCAGTGTCCCCCAGGGAGAGTTAGAGGACGTGAGGGTGGGAGGAGAAGGTTACTTTTATCCCTGGGAGTAGAGGGTGAGCTTTTGCCTTTGAGCTCCTGACCCCAAATATCCCCTTCTGTGGCTGAGCTGTACCTCCCAGGCAGAGAAAGAGGACCCACCGGGCGGCAGCACCCTGGCAGACCATCAGTAACATTCCAGAGCCCCAGGGCAAGGGTATACCTTGAGGTCCCCATACTGTGATCGAGAACTTCAGAAATCAAGATAGCAAAGTGCTCAGTAAAATGTGTTCTGTTATCCAACAAGCGGACAGGTGTATCTTTCAAATAACCTGGAAATCCAAAGTGGACCTGAGAGTTCTCCGTTCCTTAGAGTTCTGTCCCAGAATCCTGTGGTGTAGGAAGAGCTGACAACCAGCCTCCAGCCCAGGCCTCATCTTGCTTTATCTTTACCTGGAGGGGCTCTGTACACACGGGTGTGTGGACATCCTAGCCCCAACGCCCAAGCCTCATCCACAATCCCTGCCTCAAACAACCCCCTTCCCTCTAGCCATCCCCCAGGCCTAGGGGTAAGCACGGGGGTGGGGGGGTTCACCCTCCAGTAATGGATCCAAGGCATAGGACTGAGCAGGGTCTAGATGCAGGCTGGGGCCCCTTAGGGCAAGAGGCTCAGTTTCCGGGTACCCTGAACTCGTGAGTACCAGCGATGGAAGGATGTAGCTATTCTGTCCTGCAAACTCCCTGCCCTTATGAGAGGAGCATGGGTAGAAAGAGGCAGAGCAGGAAGCTCTCGTGGTGGCGCAGCGGGTCACGAACCCAACTGGTATCCATGAGAATGTGGGTTCGATCCCTGGCTTTGCTCATTGGTTTAAGTATCTGGCGTTGCCGTGACTGGGGTGTAGTCCCGCAGCCCTAGCCTGGGAACTTCTCCGTGCTGGTGCAGCCCTAAAATACAAAAAAGCAAAACAAAGCAGAAAAAGGCAGAGCAGACCCCACTAAAGCACAGAGCCCAAAAGTAGCTTTGCCCTGGCGTGGCTGGACCCCACTGTCATGCCCCCTAGAGCCCTTCACTGTCTGCAAACCGTGCTGTGGGTGCTTTCTGACACCCATAGCTTACCCACTCTCTGAGGCCCCAGCCACGCTCAGCTCCTGCCATCGCCAGTGTTTCCTCTGGGAGCACATTCAGCCAGAAACTCAATCTGCTGTGTGCAGAATTATGGGTTGTTCTTGGCTCCAGCCTTGCCCTCGCCCTCAGTGCAAACACAGACGTTCACACAGAGCAGAGCTGGGTTTGCAGGAGCTCCGTGGGGTTTGGGATTACGCCAGGGAAACTGACCTCTCCCTTCTCCCTTGCTGGGACTGCAACCTTCCCAGCATCAAGGAGGAAAACACAAAAGCGTTTAGGAGCAGACCTGGAGGGAAACCCACCGCCCCTTCTCAGGTTTTCCCCAAAGGCACAGCTTGCCTGGCACTGCTGAGAAGACCTCTCTGCCTCCCTTCCTGGATCAGAATGCGTCTCAGGTTCTTTGCCTGCCTTGGAGCCTTCTTGAGATCACTCTAAAATTGTATGCAATGCTGGGTGTGAGTGTATATCTGCCTTCTATATCTCTGTGTGTCTGTCTCTGTCCCTCTGTCCCTGTTTCTCTGTGTGTGTCTGCAGCTTGTGGGTAAGATTATCCCAGCTGTCCATGATCCCCAAAGGCTTTTGGACTCCTGGGCTTCAAGGATAAGGATGTTCAAGGGCAAGTGGTACCCAGATTCCCCAGGAGCGGTCTAAGAACCTCCAGTATTGTTGCCAAGAGCCTTACAGCGGAAACAATCTAAGTACCCACCAACAGTAGAACAGATGAACACATCGTGATAACATCATTAAGAGGAATACTCTTCTGCTAGGAAAAAGAATGAACTATGATCTTCTGCAAAAATGTGGATGGGTCGCTCAAGCCTAACATGGAGTTAGAGAAGCGGATGTAAAAGAACTCGAACAGTTAGGATTCCTGTTGCTGCCTTTTCACACCCAAGGAACTCAGCTGAAATTGAATCATGATTTGCCTCACCCTTTCTTTCTTTCTTTTTTTTTTTTTATGGGTGCACCCACGCCATGTGGAGGTTCCCAGGCTAGGGTTTGAATCAGAGCTGTAGCCTCTGGCCTAGGCCACAGCCATGCCAGATCCAAGCTACGCCTGCAACCTACACCACAGGGCACAGCAACACCAGATCCTTAACCCACTGAGCGAGGCCAGGGATCGAACCTGTGTCCTCTTGGGTACTGGTCAGATACGTTTCCACTGAGCCACGATGGGAACTCCTTGTCTCACCCTTTCAAGCTCCAGAGGGCTAAACTCTCTAAACTGCTCTGCTAACAGTGGTCCTGGAATGATCCCCCAAGAGTTTATAATGGAGAACTTGTCCTTTTCACCATGTTAAAGGAGGAGGGGGCAGAGAACAGAGTTAAACAGAGCAGAGCCCCCGACCTGCGGGGAGAGTCCAGAAAGAGGCACAAAAGCAGATCTTAGAGCTTGGAAAATAATTATTTTTCAGCCTATATTATGGTCCCTTGGAGCATATTAAGGTTTGAAACTCAATTCCTACCATTGCAAAAAAAGATATTTAAAAGTTTGGCTTTAGGAGTTCCCATCGTGGCTCAGTGGTTAATGAATCCGACTAGGAACCATGAGTTTGCGGGTTCGATCCCTGGCCTTGCCCAGTGGACTAAGGATCCGGCATTGCCGTG
>PVHT021183555.1:14176679-14266689 GCA_004024745.2 Catagonus wagneri
GGATCCTTAACCCACTGAGCGAGGCCAGGGCTCGAACCCGCAACCTCATGGTTCCTAATCGGATTTGTTAACCACTGAGCCATGATGGGAACTCCTACATTCTTCCTTTTAAAACTAATTTAAATAAATCAAAACCAAAAAACCAATAAACAAACAAACCCCCAAATCCTTCCAGTACTCTAGTCTCCAAGTTCTTGAAAAAGCCCACAATGTGACCGTCCGGGCAGCATGACTGATCCCAGCTTACCCAGAGAGAGAGCACCCTGATCATCCTTTGAAGTAAAAATTTGCTTTCAATCTTTCCAAATATACCAAATAGCTATATATATATATATATATATATATATATATATATATATGTATATATGTATATATTTCCCTCTGTTTTTTCCCTCATTAAATTCCTCAGATGCAGGAGCCAAAGGAAGCCTCATGCAGAACCAAATTATCTGTGTTCCACATGTCTAGTTTTCAATAATAAAGTAAAATGAAATGAAATCCAAAGGGTGCAAGCGTCCCAACCAGGCTTTTATTACCTGATGGGAACACATGTCTCAGTCATTCGTGGGGGGAGCAAGGATCACTGGGGGTGGGGAGCTTCCTTCTTGGACTCCAGCTGTCCGGGGGAAGTTCTTATTACGGCCTCTGATCCCAGGCTACTCCACAATTCTCATCCCCTGTGCCTGGCCCTCCTGAAAGGGCTGTGGGCTCTCCTGGCAGAGGGTGAGCTCTGGCTGAGAAGTAGCTGAGTCTAGAAGTAACTCAGACCACGATTCAACAGCCAGTTTTCAGGAGTTCCCGTCGTAGCTCAGTGGTTAACGAATCCGACTAAGAACCATGAGGTTGCAGGTTTGATCCCTGACTTTGCTCAGTGGGTTAAGGATCCGGCGTTGCCGTGGGCTGTGGTGTAGGTTGCAGATGCGGCTCGGATCCCGCGTTGCTGTGGCTGTGGCGAAGGCCGGCGGCTACAGCTCCTGTTAGACCCCAAGCCTGGGAACCTCCATATGCCGCGGGTGCGGCTCTAGATAAAGCAAAAAGACAAAAAAAAAAAAAAACAGCCAGTTTTCAGAGTTCCCTAGTGGTGCAGCCAGTTAAGGATCCAGCATTGTCACTGCTGCAGCTCGGACCCCTGCTGCGGCGTGGGCTCGAGTCCTGACCCAGGAATTTCTGCCAGCCAAGGGCACGGCCAAAAAACAAAACAAAATCAAAACCCAGTTTTCTTCTAGTTTAGGTCACTGCACCTGGAGATCCAGGCGTCTCTGTGTTCCTGCTGATTAATTCAAGAAAGATTTATTGTAAGCACCTATTATGTGCACTCAATGCGTGAAATGCAGGGCTAAACCGGTGAACATGATTGTTTTGGGGTGCTAGCCATTCTAGAGGATAAAAACAGACAATAGGCAAGTAAAAAATGTACTTGCGTGTAATTTTCTTCATAGTACTTAATGATTTCTAAAATTTTATATACATAAAATTATAAATAATACATAATGTTAGTATACACGCACCGATCCTCACTGTAATTCTTTCTCGTATGATATTATTTTATTTTTTGCATAGCACTCAATGATTTCTAAATTCTATTTCTAAAATTTCGTATTTTATCTATAATTTTATTTAGCTGTATATAATCATAATTCTATACCTATGATTTTAGAAATCATTAGGAGCTATGCAGAAAATAAAAATCACATGAGAGAATTACAATGGGGGATGTCTTTTAGATAAGATGGAGCTAGAGAATTCCTCTCTAAAAAAGTAATTTTTAAAAAAGTTTTTAGGAGTTCCCACTGTGGCTCAGCAGTTAATGAACCTGACTAGTATACATAAGGCCTTAGGTTCGATCCCTGGCTCCTCTCAGTGGGTTAAGGATCTGGCATTGCCATGAGCTGTGGTGTAGGTGGCAGATGGGGCTCAGATCCCACATTACTGTGGCTGTGGTGTAGGCCAGCAGCTGCAGCTCCAATTCAACCCCTAGCCTGGGAACCTCTATATGCTGTGGGTGCGACCATAAAAAGGCAAAAATAAAAATAAAAATTTAAAAATGTTTATTATAGTTGATTTACATAAAACAGTAATTTCTAAAAGCCAGTTTTATTGAAAAAAATAATACAAATGAACTTATTTACAAAACAGAAATAGACCCACAGATATAGAAAACAAACTTACGGTTACCAAAAGGGAAAGAAGGGGAGAAGAATAAACTAGGAGTTTGGGATTAATATATACACACTACAATATATAAAATAGGTAACCAATAAGGACCTACTTTTGCACAGGGAATTATATTCAATATCTCTTAATAACCTATAAGGGAAAAGAATCTGAAAAAGAATAAATATATATATATATATATGTATATCCATATATGTATATGTATATATATCTGAATCACTTTGCTGTATACCTGAAACTAACGCAACATTGTACATCAACTATATTTCAATTTAAAAATAAATAAAAGATAACTTTGTGTTAAATTTACATACATTAAAATTCACTCTTGGTAACCATATAGTTCAGTGGATATTGGCAAACGGGTGCAGTTGATTACCACCCTAATCAAGGTATAGGACATTGCCCTCACCCCCTAAAGTGCCTTCGAATCTCCTTACAGTCAGTCTCCTTAATTCCCTCTGGTCCCTGACAACCACTGACCTCTTTTCTATCCTATAGTTTTGTTTTTTCTGGAATGTAAGACAAGAGGAATTAGATAGTATGTAAGTGTTTGTGTCTGTGTTTTGCTTTTTTTTTTTTCCTCCCCACTTAGCCCGGTGCTTTTGGGATCCATCCATTTTGCCGCAAGAATCATCCATTACTCCCGTTATTGCTGGATGGACTTCCACGGTCTGAATACACTACGGATTGTTTGTCCGTCCCGTAGTGGACGGATGCACAATACTGTCTCCAGTTTGGGGCTATTGTGAATAAATCCTCTACAAACACTCAGGCCGTGCCTCTGCGTGAACATATGTTTTCATTTCTCTTGGGTAAATACTTAGGGGTATAATTGCTGGCTCATATGGTAACTGTGTACAACTTTATAAGAAACGGCCACACTGTTTCCCAAAGAGCCTCTACACTTTGCTTTCCCACCAGCAACATAAGAGCATTCCAGTGGGTCCAAGTCCTCGAAACTGGGTATTGTCACCTTTTTACTTTTAGCCATTTCAGGGTTTAGCATATAGCGTTTCTCTAATGACTGATACTGTAGGACATCTTTTCAGGGGCTTGTGGCCATCATTATATGAAATGCTTAATTTTGTATATTATGTGTTTGTAATACACTCATTTATATATTACTTAACTGTTTATAATCATACAGTATATATGTTATGTAACACCTATCTGAATTAATTCAATGATGATAAAAAGGCGGCCGCGTGAAGAAGTAGGGGACCACTGACTGTCACAGGGAGTGCGAATAGCAAAGGCCCTCAGGTGGGGAACCAGCAAGAGATGAGTGACTGAAGAGCAGAAAGGCCCGTGCAGGTGTGTCGGAGTGAGGCAGGGTAGCACAGCGAAAGGTAGGCAGGCAGGAGCTAAATGCAGGGCAGTGTATTTTACAAAGAAAAAAATAGAGCCCTTCGGGCACTACTGCTGCAGCATAAACTATCCCAAGACATTTAAAGGTGACAGCTTTAAATAACAACTCTTTTATTACGCTTGTAGAGTCCAAGAATGAGGCATTTAGAGTCATGATGGCTTATTGCCATCCCACAGTCTTCCATCTGAGCTGGGACGCTTCAGATGGCTGGAGGCGACTGGATGGCTAAGGCTGGGATCTTCTTGAAGCTCCTTTCCTCGGAGTTGGGTGTCTGAGTTGGGACCATTTGGAGGCTGGGCTCTGCTGGGACTGTCAACAGAGTATCCACCTTCCTCCCATCACGGCGGCTTCAGGGATCCAAGCAGAGTGTTCTGGGGAAGAGAGCTGAAGCAGCATCGACCTTTGGAAGCCACACAGCCTCATTTCTGCCCCATCTCCCTGGCAGCAGCGGTCACAAGCCCATTCAGATTCAAGAGAAAGGAAACCAGACTCTTGATAGGGAGTTCAAGGTCACTCTGGAAAAGGAGACGGAGAATGGGGGCTATTGTTGGAGCAGCCTTTGGAAACTAGAATCTCCACACAGCAAAACCTGGTAGTGAAACAGCTTGTTCTGCTCAACAAATGTTTCTGAGAAGTGATGCATAAGCATGTGGATGAACAAGACTCGCTCCTTGAACTTGAGGAATTCCCAAGGCAAATGGAGAAGATGGAGATGTAAATAAAAACCATACTGGGGAGTTCCCGTCATGGCACAGTGGTTAACGAATCTGACTAGGAACCATGAGGTTGTGGGTTCGATCCATGGCCTCGCTCAGTGGGTTAAGAATCCAGCTTTGCTGTGAGCTGTGGTGTAGGTTGCAGACGCGGCTCAGATCCCGTGTTGCTGTGGCTGTGGCGAAGGCCAGTGGCTATAGTTCCGATTAGACCCCTAGCCTGGGAACCCCCATATGCTGCAAGTGCGGCCCTAGAAAAGGCAAAAAGGTAAAAACAAACAAAAAAAAACCCGTACTGTACAAACTGCCATGGCATCTATCACATTAGGCCGTCAATTCCCCAGGAAGCAACCCATATTGCCTGGAAGGTGGATGGGGGGCTTGGGCTCCGGGGGATGTGTAGGAGTTTATCGGTTAGGCAAGGACAGAGAGAACATTAGAAAGAAGGGGTTGATCAAACTGTTGAGGTTCAAGAGAGAGGACTGGAGATGAAGCTGGAAAGGCAGACTCTGCCCTCGTTGGAAGAGGTTCTAAATGAAGGCTGGGGAGTTTGACTCTGGCCTCTTGGGGGACTAAAGGCTGCATATTATGGAAGGGCACTGGGAGGGCTGGAGTGGGTGGATGGATTGATAATTGATAAGAGCTTAGGCTAAAAGCCCGGAAGCCAGGAAGGAGGTATCTGTAGGCACCCAAGTGAAAAGTGATGAGCATGGAAGTTGGGGCCAAAGATGGAGGGAACGGGGCCGAGGTAAGAATGTCTGAGCAGTGGGTTCAATAGGGCTCCTGAGAACGGGTAGGAACTCAGGGGAAGGAGCGTGCTCGTGCCCTGGGCAGGTGTGGATATCATCCATTCTCAACTCTGACTGTGCACTTGAGTCATCGGGGGGAGCTTTTCCCCAGTGGGATGTGCTCGAGCCCCACACCAAGTCAGCTCCACCAAAACTTTTGGCTTGGGCACCAGAAATACCCCAGGGGTCTCATGTGACATGGCGGGTGAAGAATCTGGCATGGTCACTACTGTGGCTTGGGTCGCTGCCATGGTGGGTTTGATCAAAGCTTCTCAACCAACAAGGACTTACTGTATAGCACAGAGAAATATACTCAATAGTTTATAATAACCTACAAGGGTAAAGAATCTGTAAAAGAATATGTATGCGTGTGTGTGTGTGTGTAAAACTGACTTTGCTGTATTCCTGAAACTAGCACAACATTGTAAATCAACTATACTTCAATTTAAAGAAAGATGGAGTTTCCACTATGGCACAGGGGGTTATGGATCCGGCGTTGTCTCTGTGGTGACCTGGGTTCGATCCTCAGCCCGGGAACTTCCATATGCCGTGGGTGTGGCCAAAAAGAAAAAACAAAAGAAAGAAAGAGCTCCCCCAGCAGGTTCTCTTGTACACCCAAGGTTGGACACTGCAAGAACACATGATGCATTTCTGAGGGCCTCTTAGAGAATTTCGAGAATGCTGGTTTGTGCAGAGCGAGGAACGAGAGAAGTGATTTCAATTTGGACCATGTTGGGCTCATGAAAGGATCTGAATCCTTCTCCAGGAGGCATGACAAAGTTTCATAAAAGTTGGTCCATCCATAAAAAGAGATTAAACTGCTTGCCCCTCAGCAGTGGTATGAAGAGGAGGCAGTGTGCTTTTGTTAAAGTCCTAACCACCCAGGCAGAGTGCTGTGGGTTTTTATTGAGGCCTCACAACAGCTGTTGTTATCATGCCCATTTTGCAGAGTGGGGAAACTGAGGCTCAGAAGGACCAAGGAACTAGCCCCGGGTTAGGCAGGGAGGAAGTGAGTGGCAGAGCCCAGGGCCAAACGCAGGCAGACTGATCTCAGGGGTGGAGCCCCAAGGCTCGGGTTCAGAGCTTGCCTTAGCACCGTTGCCTGCTTGTCTGTCACTGTCACTGTTAAAATGACTACCCCAGGAAAGCCGGTCTTATAATTTTTACCACCTCCGTGTCATCAGGACTCCCTCCAAAGCCCTCCTGACCATCGCTATGGCCTTTTCCCTCCCAGGTTCCTCCAAGCCCAAAGGAGAAGTTCACAGGGCCTCCCCAGCATATCATAAAACAAAACCAAATGCCTTCTCTGCCCCCTCTGCCCCCACTCTCCCTGAGTATCTGTCAAAGCTAGCAGAGAAATAAAAACCAGAATCTCCAAACAATACACTTCCCCACAGATAATAAATAAAATCTCCAAAGTGGGGAGGGTGGTGGGTGGAGCGCAAAGAGTCCCTTAGAGACGAGGGGCTTGGGTGGACCAGCACATGATGTGCGTTGGCCTGAACAGCTACCAGCAGACCCACGGTACGGAATCAATTGAGATAAAAAATGGATGTCCCCATCACATATGCCGGGAGCGAGGAAGCGGGCGGACACCGGCCAGGAAGGCAGAACCCATCAGCCCTTCTTGCTCTTTTGCACAAATAAATACACATGTTGCCTCGCGTGGAGCAGACGTGCCATAAATTCTTAAGCAATGCATCAAAGTACCAATTTTCATTTGTGAATTTTTTTTTGCAAGTACACATGTTTATGAGCAATCACTTCTCCTCTCTCACAACTGCGGAACCAGCAGGAACTTTTTAAAAACCTTGTATATTTGTGTGCTGCCTTGGGGTAAGCTCTCCTGTGTGTTGCATATGGAGAAAGATCGAGAAAGCAACGATTCAAAGCAAAGTGGCAACCGTGGACACACAAAGTGGAGAACTGGAGGAGAAGAAGGGAGTCCACACTTTTCCTTCCTATTCCTTTGATTTTTATCGGATAACATTTTGTTCCTGGGTCTAGATCAATTTTTTTTCTCTAAATAAATTATTTTTCTCACAATCCCTTAAGATCTTTTGGAGAGTAATAAAGTCCTCATAGAAAATGAAACAGAATTGTAAAATAATTTAAAGTGTGCTGTAGGGACATAGCATGGCAGAAAGAGTGGACCCACTGTTCTCCAAGGTGACCGATCAAATATTTAAGTTTTCCAGCTCTCTGGACACCACACGATTCTGATTTTTCCCATGTAATCAGAGTACTGATAACCATTAAGAAGTGTTTCTTGGAGTTCCCTGGCAGTTCAGTGGATTAAGGATCCAGCTTTGTCACTGCTGTGGCTCGGGTTCAATCCCTGGCTCGGGAACTTCTGAGTGCCCTGGGCATGGCCGCCAAAAAAAAAAAGAAGAAGAAGAAGAAGAAGAAGAAGAAGAAGAAGAAGAAGAAGAAGAAGAAGAAGAAGCATTTCTGGGGTCTGTGCATGAGCTTTATGATAGCATTTAGCTGATGGAGGATTCTCACTCATATCCAGATATATGGTTGGTACCCATGGGCGCAGGGGGCAGGAGTGTCAGTCCTCAGAAGGTCTCACTATGTCCCTCCCGCGGTTACATCCTTCTCTTGGGCTGAGACCTCTAATTCCAGGGGCATCCCACCCAGAGGCCACACCCTCTTCTGAAATCATTAACTACTGAATCCTGCATTGATGCAGTGACTCCGCTGGCCGGTGTCCAGGGTACAGATACACACAGCTCCAGCCTGCGGTAAGGTCTTCAGAATGGAATCTCCTGGAAGCCCCACTTCTGCTCCTTCCCAGCTCAGGGATGAGACCAGATTTTGTTTTCTGGTGAAAAGGGGGTTACAGCGGCTCATTTTCTGAACTGGGTTCTTTCTTCTGGGTGACCCAGCCCTGGCAAATGTGGCTCAGAGAGGTGTGTCATGTCTAGGTGTGCCATGCTGGGTGGCTTTGGCGGGGAGGCTTCCCCCCGCCATGGATCTCAGGGGGTGCCGGCGTCTCTGCGTAGATTCACGTGGCCACCGAGAACAGTGGAGTCAAGCTCTCAGGGACGATAACCGCTCTGTGATCTGGAAGACTCCCCGAGACTCCAGACGTGTCTTGTCAGGTGCCTCCCGGGTGTCTCCACCAGCTCCTCCACACCCAGCGTTCTCAAATTCAACATGTTCCCAACAATTCCCGTTGGAAAACCAATGGAATCGGTTTTCTTCTCTCTGAACCTGAATTTCTTCTGGGCTCCTCATCTCAGCACAGAGCTTCTCCATTCACCGTATCTTGCAGCCCAGAAGCTGGACCTCATGCCATCTCTTCTTTCTCTCTTGCACCCTTAACAAAGGCAGAAGCATGACACTTCCAGGAGCTGAGTGCCTGCTTTGTGCCTCGCTTGCAGAGTGTCGCTTCCTGCTCCCATTCATCTGCCAGGTCGGCGTTATCATCATCTCACTGTCCAGGTAAAAAAGCTGAGGCTCAGAGAGATGATGGCATTCCCCAAGGACACCTTCAGACAAAACCTACTTTCCAACGCAGTCCATCAAACCTTTTCCTTCTATCCCTTGTGGTCTTCCTTTCCCAGCAAACTTCTTCAAAGATCCTCCGTAGGTGTTCAGAAAAGATGTGTTGGGCTGAACTGAATTGACCTTCGAGAGCCCGTTCTGCACAGGGTCTCCACCCGACGGGTTGGAAACTGTTGCCGACACGAGGTCCTCCTTGGAGAGGAAGGGGAGCAGCCTAAGAGTGGAGAGAAAATGGATGGGGGACTTCAAAGGGAAGGAAAACGATTACTGGGGAATCTGTTTATAGAGCCAGTGAGTGATGGCGAGTGGGAAACGCTGAAAAGCCAAAGGAGGGCGGGGGAGTGCCTGGTCCACGAATCCATCACCAGCCCTTTTTCATCTGCTGGCTAAAGTATGTGCCCCTTTGAGGGTCTCTTCATCCCCTAAGCTGGGCAGCCAGCACCCGACCACCACCCAGCACCGAGCAGTGCTGATCAGAGCGTAGCTTCAAGGTGACCCGGATCTGGCTTCCTGAGTTCTGGAGCACTCAGGCTTAATTAGAAACATCCCAACGGGCACTTTTATGAGTGCTTACTATGTGCCAGGCACAATTCTGAGTTCTTTAGAGTTTTGTTTTGTTTTTTTTTTTTCTTTTTAGGACTGCACCTGATGCCTACGGAAGTTCCCAGGCTAGGGGTCGAATCAGAGCTATAGCTGCTGGCCTATACTACAGCTACAGCAACACCAGATCTGAACCGCCTCTGCAGCCTAGCTGCCGCTTGCGCAATGCCAAATCCTTAACCTACTGAGTGAGGCCAGGGATCAAACTCGCATCCTGATGGATACTAGCCAGCTTCTTAACCCTTTGAACCACAACAGGAACTCCTTTTTAGAGTGTTTTAAACCCTCATGACAGCATTATGAAGTACCATAACTAGCCCCATTTTATAGGTCTATAAACTGAGGCCGGTGAGGCTCCCTAAGACCATAAAGCTGGGAAGAGGTAGAGCTGGGAGTTTAACCCAGGGGTGTAGGACCCTTTAAACTCCACACTCTGTGCCTCCCTGGCAGGGAAACCCTGGGTCACGAGTTCAAACCCCACTGCCTCCAGCACTGCACAACTGGGAGACTTCTTCAGACTGCTTCCCCTCTGAACTTCAGTGGCTGCATCTCTGAAATGGGAACAATAATGCTAAGTGCCTTGCAGCGCTGCTGTGATGCTCCTGAGATAAACCACACCCAGCGAAGGAGAACTTGACTTGATTATTTCGAACCAAACATTGGGAACCTCCTTCTCCCCATCCAAAATTTACAGAGAAGGCTGGAAGGGCTGGGAGGGGAAAATAACACCTCCCCGTCTCCCTGCCCCACGGTTTCCGCGGGATCATAGGACCTAAAGTACGAAGGCAGCAGCATTTTTTAATTTGCCTCTTGAAATATTTCAGGCAAACAAAAGAACAGAAAATCCTTTAACAAACACCTGTGTACTCCATTCCCAGCATAAGAAATAAAACCTTTCAGATACCTGAAGTAACTCTCCCTAATTGCATTCTTTCACTTCCTCTCCAAGGGTAACCACCTTCCCAATTTTTTTTTTGAATTTTACAATATTTTATTATTTTATTCTATTTTTACATTACACGTTAGTATCTCTCCTCAGTTTTGAAGTTTCTTTCTTTTCTTTTCTTTCTTTCTTTTTAGGGCTGCACGTGTGGCTTATGGAAGTTCCCAGGCTAGGGATCAAATCAGAGCTACAGCTGCCAACCTACGCCACAGCCACAGCCACGCCAGATCTGAGCCTTGTCTGAGACCTACACCACAGCTCCCGGCAACACGGGATCCTTAAACCACTGAGCAAGGCCAGGGATTGAAACCGCACCCTGATGGATACCAGTTGGGTTCGTTACTGCTGAGCCACAATGGGAACTCCTCGAAGTTTGTCATTCACAGGCATGACTTGACACTTTTATCATGTGTGCGTGTATGTACGTGTCCTTAAACGAGAATATCGTAGCATTATATAACACATGGAATTGTTTCGCTTATTTTAAAACACCATATAAATAGTATTACGTTGTCCATAACATCGGGCAAATTTTGCTCAACATTTTCTTGAGCTCGCTCTGTGTTGAAAGGTGCATCTTTACTTGGTTTTTCGAACGGCTGTAGTACATCTCACCCAATGAATGCACCTTGATTTATTCTTTCATTGTCCTGCTGACGGCCAGTTCTCGGGGTTTTAGCTTCACAAACGATGCTGCATTGCCAATTCTTGAGTTTGGCTCCCTGTGCAGGTGTCTTAAGAGTTTCTCTAGAGGCCATAGCAGGTATTGGATTGCTGGGTTGAAATGTTTATGCTCCTTAGAGCTATTTAGCTATAGTGCTCATTTGCTCTCCAACCCAGTTGCACCATTTTCTCCCACTGTAAACAGTGGCTGGGTGGTCCCACTGCTCCGCGTCCTTGCCAACCCTTGGTTTTGGCAAACACCAGCAATTGCAATTGAGAAGCATTGTTATTAGGAAAACCTCTTTGGAAGCCCAGGACTTCTGGGTGTTGACAACTGAGCCAGACAGGTGATTAGAAATCTTGCCCTAAAACAAGGCTACAAGAAGCCTCAATCTCCAACTCTCTTCTAGGAAGACTTCCACAACCCCTCGAAATCGGAATGAGAATCCCCTTTTCTTTCTTTTTTTTCCCTTTTTACGGCCCCACCTATGGCCTATAGAAGTTTCCAGGTTAGGGTTCACATTGGAGCTGCAGCCACTACCCTGTGCCATAGCTGTGGCAATACCAGATCTGAGCCGCAGCTGTGACCTACAGATCCACAATTCACTAAGCAAGGGCAGGGATCAAACCCATATCCTTATGAATACCAGTCAGGTTCTTAATGGGCTGAGCCACAACAGGAACCCCCCAAGATCCTCTTTTCTAAGTTCATGATCCAACTGCACATCATGAAATGGGAAGCCACCATTTACATTTCAGCCCTAGATTCAAACCCAGAACCTGGGACCTGGGATCCTTATTGGTTGAATAATGGACTCAACATTCAGCCCGGTAACACAGTGCCTGATGCATGGTCGGGGGTCCCGGCACTTTGCTGAGTGAATGAATGAATGAATGAATGGGCAAGAGAGCCAAGGTCCTTCCACGACCCCTCAACAGGGGTCAACAGGAGATAACTCTAGCACTAATGGAGAGTTCTGTATTCATTCACTCATACGTTCACTTAAAAAATTTCGGAGTTCCCGGCATGGCACAGCAGAAACGAATCCAACTAGGAACCATGAGGTTGCAGGTTCAATCCCTGGCCTCACTCAGTGGGTTAAGGATCCAGCATTGCTGTGAGCTGTGGTGTAGGTCACGGACTCGGCTCAGATTTGATGTTGCTGTGGCTGAGGCGTAGGCCGGTGGCTACAGCTCCTGTTTGATCCCTAGCCTGGGAACCTCCATAAGCCAAGGGTGAGGCCCTAAAATGCAAAAAAAAATAAAATAAAATAAAATTTAATGACTACCTATTATGTGCAGGCCCATGGTCCCCATTAAGCATCTCATGGTGTGTCATTTTGTAGTGTGACAGATGCTTCTTCACACTGTCCTTCTGTCCTCCTCTCCCCACGCTTTCCCTGCCATCTCCCAAGAACCCCTCCCACCCTTCCCTAAACTGCCTAAGAGGTCAGATTCAGTTGCTTTACCTTCATTTCCCCCAAAATCAAAAGTCAAAAGGTCATTGGGGTTGAGGTGGGAACTGAAGGGCTTTTGAATTTGGTCCAGGGGAGGCCGATGGAGGGCTTTGCTTCTTTCCTTGGCTGTTACTCAAGAAAGAAAGAAGCTGGGGAGCTGGGGGATTGGGTGGGGAGAGTGGCTTTGCTGACATCGAGGACAGGGGCTGGGAGCAAAGGGGAAGGAAATATCCTGGAAGAGACAAAAGCGGGCTCCGTGATATGCTGGGTTGGGGGTCCAGGGCCCAGCATCTTAGAAACTCACACCCAGGCTGCAAACACACCTCTTGGCTTAGGCATGACCGTAAACCACTCAGCCAGCACTCTCGGGCTTCACTGGGATGGTCTCTTGATGTATTTACCCAAAGAGAAGAAGTGAAAGGTAGCTGTGGGCAGGAAGCCATAAATTCACCCCGGCATCCAGGTGACATCACCCCAGACTCTCTCCCCGGTGCTCCCTGACTTATGAAGTCACCACGTCAGGAGGCGTCTCCTGGGGGCACAGGGTAGGCAAGCTCCAAGTGTATTTGACCTACTTCATTGAGGGTTTTCCCTTTCATTTTGGGGGCAGGGAGTTGGGGTGAACTCTTTCCACTTGGCGAAAGTTTACCTTCCGCCTTGCCTTGCTTTCTTCGGGATTTCTGGAATGGGAACAATGAGCCTTTGCAAATAACAGGGCAAGAGGAGTGACGTGCAGGGCAAACTGGCTACTTCACAATTCCAAGGACCCAGGCTAATCTGGGCTAATTAAAAAAGTTGCCCCCCTGGAGTTCCCATTGTGGCTCAGCTGTAACGAACCCGACTAGTGTCCATGAGGATGCTGGTTCGATCCCTGGCCCCACTCAGTGGGTTAAGGATCCTACACTGCCGTGAGCTGAGGTCACAGATCCGGCTCAGGTTGCTGTGGTGTAGGCCGATGGCTTGCAGATCCGAATCAACACCTAGACTGGGAACTTCCATATGCGGTGGGTATGGCCCTAAAGAGACAAAAAAAAAAAAAAAAGAGGTAGCTTCAGAGCTCAACGGGTTAAGAACATGACTAGTATCCATGAGGAGGTGGGTTTGATCCCTGGCCTCACTCAGTGGGTTAAGGATCCGGTGTTGAAGTGAGCTGTGGTGTAGGTCACAGGTGTGGCTCAGATCCAGCATTGCTGTGGCTGTGGTGTAGGCCAGCAGCTGCAGCTCTGATTCCATCCCTAGCCTGGGAACTTCCATATACTTTAGGTGCAGCCCTAGAAAGAGAGGAAAAACAGAGTGGATGTATATAGTCTCTTTGTTAGTGGGGGGAAGCTTGTAAAACAGTATACATCCTAGGATCCCAATTTCATTAGAAAAAAATCTATCTCTATGGTTTTATACTAATAAGCTTACAGAGGTTATCGCTGAATGGTGGAACTTAGGTGCTAAAATTTTTTTCCTTTGTTGGAGTTCCTGGGTGGCACAGTGGGTTAAGAATCTGGGGATGGAGTTCCCGTCGTGGCTCAGCAGAAACAAATCTGACTGGTATCCATGAGGATACAGGTTCGATCCCTGGCCTCGCTCAGTGGGTTAAGGATCTGGCATTACCTTGAGCTGCGGTGTAGGTTGCAGATGTGGCTCAGATCTGGCGTTGCTGTGGCTGTGGTATAGGCCGGCAGCCATAGCTCCGATTCGACCCCTAGCCTGGGAACCTCCATGTGCCGTGAGTGTGGCCCTAAAAAGACAAAACAAAACAAAACAGGAGATGTCACTGCTGTGATGCGGGCCACTGCTGTGTAAAGGATTCAGTCCCTGGCCCAGGAACTTCCATGTGCCATGGGCACAGCCAAAAAAAGAAAAAAGAAAATAAATGCATAAGATAAGTGGGTGTGGATGTTGAGTAGTTCTATGACAATTTTGCTCCCATCATCACATGCAGTGTCTTGATTCATCCTAGGAAAGATGCAGGTCAGGGAATGCTCTTTCCATTCTAGAAATGAGGAAACTGTGTGACAGGTTCCAGGCAACAAGGCTGCTTTATGGCAGGAAGTAACTCCAGGAATTCTGACTCCAGGTCCAGAGGCTTTTACATGCCATCAAAATGCTGTAATAGCTGCAGTTTTTGAGACTGCACGATGTGCCATTAACTGTGGTTAAGTCATCACCTTTTCCCTCTCAGCTGTCCTGCCAGGGAGATGTCGTCACACCCCGTTTGGTAAAATGAGGAAACTGAGGCACAGGGATGTTAAATAACTTGCCCAACGTCACGTAACTTGCCTCTGAAGAGAGATTCTGTGGGTACCAATATTGACCAGGAAGCTACAGGGAAACAGAATATTGGGGGAGGGAGGGCTGATTTGAGCCCCACGCTGGAATCGCCGATGGATGATAAGACATGGAGACACATCCATGTCTGCACATCTCTCCCAGATCCAGGAGCTTCAAGGCTTGGTCCTGATGATTCGACGGTCCCCTGGGGCACTATTACACACGGTAGCCTTGCCGTGGTCTCATACCACATTGCATAGGTGGGAGGGTTTGGCCATGTAACTTGTTTTGACCATGGGATGCACACAGAGACTCAAAACGTGCTGGTGCACTTGGCCTTCTTCTCTTACCCACTTGTGACCCACCATGAAGAGAGCATGCCTGAAGTATCTGGTACCCCTTCAGCCTGGGCTCCAGAATGAGACACATGCCCTGAATTGTCCAGAGAAACCAGACTTAGACTTGAACCGAAGCCTGAAGTCCGGCTGAGGGGCAGCCGACCCACAGACCTGTGAACTTGAGAATGAACAATTGTTGCTTTAAGCCTCTCAGTCTGGGGATGGTTTTGTTATGCAGCGTTATTGTGGCAAGAACTGACAAATACCCAAGACACCCTGATTGAGTGGTGGGAAAGTTGCTAAAGAATGTCCATAGTAAACTGTTGTTTCAGTATGTGTGTTCATGCATGTGTTCATGTGTGCAAGCGAACAGTCTTTGGATCAGATATTCACAGTAAGTTTCTTTTGCTTTTGATTTCAGGGCCACACCTCATGGAGGTTCCCAGGCTAGGGAACCAATTGGAGCTTCAGTTGCCAGCTACGCCACAGCCACAGCCACACTGGATCTGAGCCACGTCTGGAACCTACACCACAGCTCACGGCAATGCCAGATCCTTAACCCACTGAGCAATGCCAGGGATCGAGCCTGCATCCTCATGGATCGTAGTCGGGTTCGTTAACCACTGAGCCACGACAGGAACTCCTTCACGGTGATTTTTTAAGGGGATGGGATTTCAGGAACTTTCACTGTGTAAGTCACACATGGCTGTAATGTTCTATTTTTTGAAACCAAAAAGCAATACCATGCTTCTGTAATCACACAATAAAGATTGTCTTTCTTTATATGACTTAATATATTCTGGTCACTAATGGCTCCGTCAACAGGAAGTGACTTGGTCTTGAATGAATATGCCAACACTTCCCTCAGAGGACTTTTCCCTGAGCGGACCAGAGTGCACTGGCCACGTGATGTGAACAAGCTCCCTGAAAGCACCCAGGTGACAGGTGGGAAAACAAACAAGAGAACATGGAGCTCAACCCTGGGATGATTTTGTCCTCCTAGGGAATATCAAGCAATGTCTGGGGATGTTTTTGGTTGTCACCACAGGCGGGGAGGTTGGGGGCGGGGAGTGTGTGGATGCTACCAGCATTTAATGGGTAGAGGACAGGACTCCTTTCCTTCCTTCCTTCTTTCTCTTTCTCTATTTCCTGCTTTCTCTATTTCTTCTTTCTTTCTCTCTCTCTCTTTCTTTCTTTCTTTCTTTCTTCCTCTCTCTTTTCTTTTCTTTTATTCCCTGGGCCGCACCTGTAGCATATGCAAGTTCAGAGCTGCAGCTGCTAGCTTACATCACAGCCACAGCAACAAAGGATTTGAGCCGCAGCTGCCACCTATGCTCACACTATGTCAGGTTCTTAACCTGCTGAGCCACAACGGGAATTCCCTGATTTTTTTCTCAATCAGGATAAATCACCTTACTTATTACAATTTGTGTGATTGTAATAAGTTAAAGCAGCCAGGCCAATATAAGCTAAGCATTTCATTTCCTTTCGCATGTGCTACAGTTTAAGCTTTTTGATCAGGTACCAAAAACCCATCGTGGAGCCTAAGACAGGGGAATTTCGAGTCCCATCCCTTAGCAATCTTGTGCAACCTCGAGTAGGTCCCTCAGCCTCTTGGAGCCTCCGTCTCCTCGTCTGTAAAATGGGGATAATCCACCTCGCAAGGTTGCTCTAGTATGGAAAGAGATGAACGTCAGCTGCCTCGCCCAGAAAGAACACTGGCTGGTGTAACCTGGTGTAATTTGTGCTGTGTGTGTGTCATGCTTCTCCTCGCCACCCACATCGGCTGTTACTATTGACACATAGCATCCGTGGCTGCTTTTACGCAAATCCACATCGAACGAGAGGCACTCGTCTGGAATTGTGAAATAAATCTCAGAGCAGCCGCGGCAGGCTCCAGTCTTCACGATCTTGCCGAGGAGAGCAGGGGAAATCTTCGCTCCACGGACGCATGCGCAGAGCCCCAGACACACAGGCAGCCTCCCCTCCCCTCCCCACCTCATCACCTACCCATCCCCCTCCCTTCCAGCATTCCAAGCTCCAGAGGCCGACCCTGTCTCTCTTGATGATTTAAGTTTTGGAGAAGGACCGGAGAAGGATTTGTTTTGACGTTTAAAGGCAATCCAGGTAATGAATGACAGGGGCGGCGTCCACCTCCCCTTCCATATATCTGCACAACAGTATCTATTTTTGACGTAGCTGACACGCCATTTCCTTTGGCAGAGCAAGGGGGGCTCATCTTTAAATTAAACTCGTCTCCGACCCCTCGGATCTGCAGCCCGGTTCGGAGGCAGATGCTGGCGAGCGAGCAAGAGGGCGGGACCGCCTGTTGGCAGCCGTGATGTATGTGCAAAGGCCCGCGCACCCCGGGCTGGAACCCGGACCCTCTCTAAAGCGTTAACTAATGACAGAGGATGTCCCCAAGTCTTCTCATCACCCTTAATCATGCACATTTAGAACCTAACTTTAAAGCAGGCGAGATAAGCAGGTCAGACAAACAGACCAAGAAAACAAAATAAAATCCGATCATTGTCTCGAGATGGCTGGTTTGGGATGGGGAGGGAGCAATATATTTGATGAAGAATTAATCACGGCAAAGAGACTTGCTGGCTTCCTTGTGAGTCTTTGTCTCAATAACTAGCTGATCCATCCAATCTGATGCCCAGAGGTTCCAGAATTCTGTCTCCAAGGGCTAACTTGGTGGAGCAGAAAGAAAAATGCTAGTGCACAATCCAATCAACAAAGCCCCGCTCTGCCAACTTTGCAGCCTGGGGGTTTCCATTGGGGGTGAGGGGTAGAGCCTAATCCTTTCTGGAAGCTCAGTTTGCTCCTCTGTAAAAAGCCCCATATGTTCTTCCGAAAGGCTATTGTGAGGGTCTAAATGCAGAGAGACAGAAGAATTGAAAGACAGAGAGAGATGGAGAGACAGAACAAAGAAGGACAGAGAGAAAACATATATATGCAAGCGATTTATAAACTGTGGCAATGCACTTTCCAAATGTTGCAATGATTAGATAATGATGAGGAGACAGTTGAGGTCTAAGACGGGAAAAAAACAATCCCAAGAAAAGAAGGTATTAAGCCGGCTGCCTTCTAAACTACATGAGCGTTTCTCCCCATGCTCGGCCAGAATCCTCCCCTCCCATCCTTTTCCCTTGAATCTTTGATCTTTTACTGAAAAGAAAAATTCTTTTTTTAAAGACAGCCAGGGGGTCTTAGAGCCCGTGTGATCCCTTCTGATTTAAACCCAAAATGAAACCAAGACCTCCTGGCTCTCCTGGAGAATACCATCCCCAAGCTGGCTTCTCTGCTATTGGGGCGAACGTTCTGTCTGTCGAAGCGAAAAGAAGTGGGGTGAGTGCATGTGTTGCATAAGGGCCGGAAGGGCCGGCTCTCCTATGCCCTCACATCCATCCTTCATTCGCTCCCCAAGGATTCTGAGGATGGAGAATCGAGTAGAAAACGATTCTAATTTTCTCCAGGCCAAAGTCCCATTGGACATTGGCACTGGCTTCTGTGGGATGATGGAAGATGTGTCCCTCGACCCAGAGAGAGTAATGGTAAGGAGCTTCTTTCCAGAAAGTTCCTATCTACCCAAGGCTTTTGTTCTGCAGGCAGCAACTGCTGTAACTGTGGCCCTGGGAGAGGGAGAATGGGGAGCAGCTTTCAACTTAGCCTTGTGCAAGCAGCCACTGGATCCCTATGCCTCCCCCCACCTTGGACCCACAGGGTACCAATGACTTGAAAACACACCCTGTTTTGGTCACTAGATAGAAACGAACTAAGTCTGGAGTTGTCCATGCTCTTTGGGTGAATGAGCTTCTTTTGCAAGATGTCTATTGATACCCCATGGAATTAGGTATTCAAGCAACTGACTTTGGGAGAACATTGTTTCCGCGTTCAGCTCTGAACTTGGACCCTCTTGGTCCATTTTATTACTGATAATAACCCTAAAGACAGCCTTTTTTGGAGGTGGCATCAAATTGGAAAGGATACCTCAAATTTGGATGATTTGCAAAGAATCTAAAATTCGAAACATTGCTGGGCAAAATATTATGGGATGCATTTGAACTCACTTTTATTTTTTTAATCCATTGTCAAAACATAGGGTGGACAAGTGGCTTCATCACAGTCGATGTGGCTGTGACTTGGGGTTTGGGGTGACTGAGACCAACCAATAATAAATGACATCCAAGAAACTCAAGGGGATACAACCCAAATGACCATTAGTTGATCAGTGGATAAACAAAATATGATCTTTCCACACAATGGAGTGTTAATCAGCCGTAAAAAGGAGTGAGGTACTGACACAGGCTACGACATGGATGAAGCTTGAAAGCGCTGTGCTCAGTGAAAAGAGCCAGACCCAAAAAGCCACACATTATACGATTCATTCAGATAAAATGTTCAGCATAGGGGTAGCCAAGGGGTCCGGTATTCTTTCTGAGTCAATGAAAATATTCAAAAATTGACCAGGGTGATAGTTGTGGATACCTGTGAATATACTGAAAACCACTAAACTGTACACTTTCAATGAGCTGCATGGTATGTAAATTATATCTCAAAAATCAGTTTAAAAATAACTCAAGGGTGTGTTATGGTTTGTCCACGGAATAGCATTTTAGCCAAGGTTCTTTTTTTTTATTTGGCCACACACACAGCATATGGAAGTTCCCGGGCTAGGGACTGAATCCAGGCCTTGGCTGTAAACTACGCCACAGCTTCAGCAATGCCAGCTCCTTAACCAGCTGCACACAATGGGAGCTCCTCAGCTAGAGCTCTGTTTGATCGGAACGCCGTAGTATTCAGGTCTGGGAAGGAGGGGAAAACCCAAGATGAAGCAACCTTGGAGCAAACAGATGAAGTCACTTGTGGCTGTTAATTCTGGGGACAAAACATGGCAGCCCACAAATATTTAAAGAGTTTTGCTGTTGTAGAAAAAAGAACATCACCCTGTATAGCTGATGAAAATTACACAGGGATCAACTGGGATTCAACACATGATAGAGGTTTTAAAAGCTAGGGTATTTAGGAGTCCCTGTTGTGGCTCAGTGGGATAAGAACCCGACGTAGTGTCTGCGAGGACGCAGGTTCAATCCCTGGCCTCACTCAGCAGGTTAAGAATCCGGTGCTGCCACAAGCTGTGTCGCAGGTTACAGATGCAGCTCAGATCCTGTGTTGCTGTGGCTGTGGTATGTAGGCTGGCAGCTACAGCTCCAATTTGACTCTTAGCCTGGGAACTTCTAAATGCCGCAGGTGTGGCCCTAAAAAGAACAAAAAAGAAGCAGTTAGGGTATTTTAAAGTGTAGATATAAAGGAGAGGCTGCCTGGGAGAGCAAGTGCTCCCTGTTGAGTCAACATTGGAGAACCAAGCGGGACCATCTCTCTGGAATGTTCAAAAGAGATTCTTACACTGAGAAGAATTTGGAGGAGTTCCCTGGTGACCTAGCAGTTAAAGGAGCCAGTTTTGTCACTGCTGTGGCACAAATTCGATGCCTGCCCTGGGAACTTCCACATACCACAGGTGTGGCCAAGAAGAAAAAAAAAAAGGAAGAGTTTGGAATAGAAGCCTGCCAAGACGTATTCAATTCTTAAGTGCTTATGATTCCGAAAGACTAGACCCCAGGCTCACTAGAACCCCACGAAAGCAGCGTTTGAGTTGGAATGAAACTGAGGTTGAAGTGGGCTGAGAAGCTCTAATTATAAAAGCCACCAGAGCACCATGTTTAAGGCTCCTTGACGTATCGTCCTTGGGGCCAGGCTTCCCGTAACGATCCTAAGGGCCGTCCTGAGAAGACATCACCATATATTGTTGCGCCATGGGAGTCAGAGACCTGGGTTCGAATCCTAACTCTGCCATTTATTTGTTTAAGTGCTCAGTTTTCTCATCTACAGTAATAGGGTGATTACATACACATCACAGGGTTATTAAAGCATTAAAAGACGAGCTTTTATTGACACCCTAAATTTCCCCCATCTGCAAAGATAAAATTAGCGTGGGGTAAATTCTTTATATAAAACCCAAATGTTACAAACCAGGAGCAAACCTGTCCTAAAACCCCATCTCCCAGCTGTACTTGCTACTTCCCCTTTTATGATGTATTTTTTTAGATTTGCTTCAGGAAGCGTATTGTTTTCATTGGCAAAACAACATAATAAACTTGATGCATTAACTATGAAAGCCTGACGCCATCCTTACAACATTCTGTGTGCTCTCCTATGAGTCACCTTTTACGTCTAATATCCTTGACTAAAATACAGGCTATAGAACCACTAAGAGTTAGGTGCTAGGAAAACACAGATTTGGGATTCTCACCTCTTGGGATCCAGCTTTCATCTCCAGCCTCATCTCCATCCTCACCATTGGCCCTGCCACAGTCACCATCACCATCATTATTAATACCAGCACCATCACCACCAACCCATCAGTGCCACCATCATCACCATGAGCAATTACGAGATACCTATGGACAAAGCACTTTGGCTCTTTAGATTCTGTGCTTGCATCTCAGATCTATTTGTCTACCTTTTTTTTTTTTTTTTTTTTGGTCACACCCGTGGCATGTGGAAGTTCCCAGGCCAGGGATCGAACCCACACCACAGATGTAACCGAAGCCACAGCTGTGACAATGCCATACCCTTAACCTGCTGGGCCACGAGGTAACGCCTATTTGCCTACTTTTAATTAACACATACTTGGTCTTATAAATAATGAGTAGGCTTTTCTTATGTCATTCTTACTAGGATCCCAGGGGATGTATGGCCATTGCGTTCTAAGCATCAGCAGCTGACTAGGCATTAAATTTGAATTTATATTAAAATTCTCTGTAGCCTCTAACTTGGGCACTTCTCTGTTGAAAGTCTGGACTATCAGGTTCTGAGTCTCTAAGATCAGTTTTCTTGGAAAATCTAACCATAGCATCCGAAAGAGCTACCTAGATGACTTCCTCCGTCCAGTGGTTGCGAAGGTCAGTCTTATATGAGAAAAGTTTTCCCAAAGAATCTGGGCAGACTTTGATTTCTCTGGACTCCATCCTTGACCTGTTGCCTCATAGTAGAGTGTGTTTCTGAGAGACACGATCAAGACATTCCACTGAGTTTTGCTCCATCCAAATATCAGACGATGCCTTTGAACTCCTCCGAGAAACCACAAATTTAGGAACCAACATTGACACAACACTCAGCAGATTCAAAACACTGGGCAGGGGAGGGAAGGGAGGGGGTGGGCCAGGGCTCTCGGATTAAATGTGCTTCTTTCTCTTTGTGCTCCAATGGGGTTTGAAGGTACTGCCTGGCCACTTCGGGGTTCCCATGCCGGCTTTCGGAACAAAGTCTCTATCAAGTTCTCTCAGAAGTTTTCAGCCAAGAGCAATAGGAGAGGTTTGCGATGGGTTTAAAGAACTCAGCCTTTGAGCGGATAAACATTCAAACAAGAAAGGGAAGACATAGAGGAGAAGCGTCTTGTAAGAAACGGATGTGAGGAAAATCAAAGTATTAGCAGTCAAAACATCTTGGGCTCCAAAGAACCAGGCTTATCTTTGCACAGAAGTTCCTTTGCAGGAACAACTGTCTAACCTCCGTGCCACGTTTTTAATCTCTCCAAACCGGTTTTAGTTTTTGCCAAGATGGATGTCGGGGCTGAATTAAAACCAGAGGCATTTATCTTTGCCGAAGCATTTTCTCCTTCCGCGATGGAAAGTTATGAAGATCGGTGACTTCCATTTGAAACGTGCCCTTTCCCAAGTTATCAGGCCCCTGTGGTCTGCTGATAACTAAAGAGGCTCAACCTCAGAGGGACAGAAGCTCCTTGAGGATAAATGAGGAGAACATTACAAAGAAGACATACGGCTTTGCAGCCAAGTGGGAGAGGGAGGAGCAGCTTTCCGGACACAGCGCTATTTTGTTTGGGACTAAAAGAGGCTTTTAAAAGGCTGTGCACCCCGATTTTCCAAATCTTGCCTCAAAACGCCTTTATTTGTATCCCCTCTTTAGACCTGATTGGGAGGGGAATCTTAGATTTCCAGGCACCTTTTACAAGAAAACAAGCTGGAAGGAAATTCTGCCACTTGTGGAACGTGGATAGACCTTGAGGACATTCGGTGAAGTGAAATAAGTCAGACGGAGAAAGATAAATGTTGCATGATCTCACTTATATTGTGGAATCTGAGAGAAAGAAAGGAAGGAAGGAAGAGGGAGAGAGGGAGGGAGGAAGAAAGAAAGAAAAGAAAGAAACCCGAAAACACAAACTTGCAGATCCAGAGAACAGATTGGTGGCTGCCAGAGGAAGGGGCTGGGCATGGACAAAATGCATAAAGGTGGTCAAAAGGTCTTAAGATAAATAAACCCTGGGGAGGGAACATACAGCGCTGTGACCACCTCTTAGCTAATAATACCTATTAGGAGTTCCCTGGTGGCTCAGTGGGTTAAGGGGCCAGCGTTGTCACTGCTGCTGTGGCATGGCGTGGGAACTTCTGTATGCTGCGGACCTCCCCCAAAATAATGATAATAATAATATCATGCTGTAAATTTGGAAGTTACTAAGAGAGTAGATCTTACAAGTTCTTATCCTAAGGGAAAAAATTTGTAGCAATGTTAGGTGATGGAGAGTCATTAAACTTATTGCGGCGATCATTTGGCAATATTTACATTTATCAAATCATTATAGTGTATGTACAGCTGACACAAAGACAATGTTATAGGTGAATTATATCTCCCTTTTAAAAATAAATCTATTGTAAACTGAGAAAGTATATAAAGAAAAAGAAAGCTGGAAAGCAATTTAAAGCTAATAACTAAACTGCACAACACTGTAAACCAACTATACTCTAATAAAAATTAAAAAAAAAAAGAGCTAATGACTGATTTCTTCCCATCCCCTCCACTCACTAGAGGAGACACATTCTCTTGGAATCTGCAGCCTCGTAAATGAGAAAACCTGGAACCTGCCCAGAGAAAGTCTATCCTGATCTGATATAGGATAAACTTTGGTGGATGTTTCTGTCTTCCCAGGTGAGGCAGGATGTGCAATTTGGTGAGAGAAACAGGACCAGGGTCTGTGAGTGTCAATTAGCAAGGCCACATTTTGGGGACTTATAAAGCATTCAGCTGTCTCTAAGCTATTACCGAGAACCACTCATTTCTCAGCTCCCAGAAGCCTGAGGATTTGTGGTTGCTTTTTATTATTTATTTTATTTTATTTTTTGTCTTTTTTTAAGGCTGCCCCCATGGCATATGGAAGTTCCCAGGCTAGGGGTCGACTCAGCGCTGTAGCCTCCGGCCTACGCCACAGCCACGACAAGGCCAGATCCAAGCTGCATCTGCGATCTACACCGCAGCATAAAAATCAACACCAGATCCTTAGCGAGGCCTCATGGGTTTGTTACCCCTGAGCTACGACAGGAACTCCCATAGTTGCTTTTTAGAGACCAAGACCCAGAGCATCAGCACTGCCTTGTAAATGCTAGTAGCTGTTTCCTATAAATTATAAATAATTATGGACTATTCCAGTTACAGTCACTGTGATGTTTGGCTGCCTGTTAGGCTGTCCATGTTATTAAACTCCTTCAACACGAGGGAAATAAAAACCCAGAGTACCTCACTGGAGGCCAAACTGAAGCAGAGAGAGTAAATTAACAAGTAGCATGGCACTCAGTGATAAATCTTAGTCACTGGAAGTGGAAGAAATAATTACGAACTTAAAAAATGACTATCTCTGAGCAAAGTCTGTCTCTTCTCATCTTATGCCCATAGGCTTTTCTTTCATGGTTTAAGCTGTTTCCCAGAATATTCCAGTTCTCAGGGTTTGGAGGATGAAGGATCCTTCCCAGCAAGGAGTCTGGAAGCTCTGGCCATGTCCTATCTTCTTGGAGGTGGGATGGAAAAGAAGGGAGCATGCAACCCCAATTCCCACAGCGCCAGTACTGGCTGGAAATATGTATTGTTATTGCCCTCTAGTGGCCAAAGCTTGGCTGAACTTGAAAAGAGATTTTTCACCCTGAGCTGGGTGTTGAGTGCTTTTGAAAAGCTATTTTGTAACTTGTCTGCTGCTTGGTGCTCCACCAGAAATGGCTTTCCACTCCTTGACGCTGGTGCTTTTCTTCCAAGCTGTCTCAAATCCTCTTGGGGAGGCTGGTGAGCTTGAAGGAAACTACCATTTTTGAAAATGGCCAGTTGTAATTTTAGCCTGCAAAGTAGCCCATCCTGTGTCTGCACGATTTCCTCGACTGCCTATGTCCCAGAGCAACATTTCCATATTTATAAATGTCTTTCATTGCCCAAGTTTCTTTGGCAAAATCATTTTTTTTCTTCTTCATGTTAATTTTATGCCTTACAACGGCTCTAAAAATTTTCAATCAGAAATTCCACCCCTAGGAATTTTTGCTAAGCACTCACTAGGGAAGTAAGTAAGGACGAGGATGAGCTATTTGCTGAGGAGTTCTTCATAAGAAAGAGAAAAACCCACAACCCCCTATGTATCCAAACAAAGCAGAATTTGATAAATTATAGCTCCACCAATTGATGAAGTGAAATGTTGCAATTAAAAACCACATGTTACAGTTGAGCTGATCCTTTTTGCTAGCAGATGGGACACAGAGTTCTACAGGGAATGACTTTCCAGGCATCTCACACAGAATCGTGGTGAAGCTTCCATGAATGTTGACTTAGTGATGTCATTAAGTCGTACAGTTTCCCGGCGTATGTACACTGCACCGTTTAAAGGATTAAAAAAAAAAAAAAGCCCAGGTAGCCCAGCCTCTAATTTAACACTCTTTTTCTGACACTATTCTGCCCCTGGGCAGAAAAGTCGAGGCATGAATGAGGGGGGAATGGAACCATGGCTTCTAGTAACTAGATTTTAAAATGGGACAGTCATCTTTCCGTACATGCGAGCAGATAACAAAGTCCGAGAATATTCAAGTCCCTTAGCTGACCCTCTGTATTCCTGGTTTTCCACATCCCGGGATTCAACCAACTCCATGGCTACAGGGCCAGAGGACTGACTATATTTAGGACATTTGAGTGATGAGAGTAGATTGGCTTGTAAATGACTTTGGTGAATAGGGAAACAATGTGAAATGCCACTCAACTGAAATCCACAACTTGTCAAAGTGGGGGTATACTTAAAATTTCTGGCTTCCTAGAGATTGGAGATTATCAATGCATTTCACTAATTCTATGTCCTTTTTGCCAAAACTGTAAATTGCCGATTTTTGCTGTTTTAAAAAAAGTTTTAAAAGGAATATTTGGAGGAGTTCCTGTCATGGCTCAGTGGTTAACGAATCCAACTAGGAACCACGAGGTTGAGGGTTCGATCCCTGGCATTGCTCAGTGGGTTAAGGATCCGGCGTTGCCATGAGCTGTGGTGTAGGTTACAGACGTGGCTCGGATCCTGCGTTGCTGTGGCTGTGGCGAAGGCCGGCGAGTTTAAATCTCCGTGGCTCAGTTTCCCTATCTATAAATTGGGGGTACTATTACTACTGTAAAGATTAAAAAAGAAAATACACTTTGCTAGAACATTAAATGTTCAAACATGTTAACAGAATACTAATGATTATCGTTAAAGAATATCCTTGAGCCTGGCCAACTTGAGAGCCTAAGTGGAAATGCTCAGTCTTTGCATCAGACCAGGTATAAAGGTTCTAACTTTAGGAAACGGATTCTCAAGCTGAGTAAACACCAAGATGCCCGCGAAATCACCGTTTCCACAGCCTCTGCCATTTTTTCTCAGTAGATGGCGCCATTGAGACCTCCAAGCACAGGTTTTTTGTTTTTGTTTTCTTTAAACCCAGGACAGAGGAATAGATATTTGTGCCAAGGACTAGTCCAGAGAACAAGATGTGCAATTTTTAGCTAATTCCTAAAGATTGCAATTTCCAAACATTGTCACTTCTGAGTGTATTGCGTAAGGCATGAGGCTGTGATCAAATACATGAGAGGCAGAAGACAGCACTTCTCTGCCTTTGTCAAATGAATCAGGCCATTTGGGGATTTGAGGGGCAACTGAGTCAGGGGCCACCTTCTGTACCGCTCTTCGCAGGATCTTGCAACCTGGAGGAAGACACACCTGGCCGGGTGCCTGAAGATCATGTTTGAATCCTGGCTCTGACTCCACCTTGCCATGTGACCTCAGGCTTTTTACTTGCTGCAGTGTCAGTGTTTTCTTCCGCCAAAGATAACACCAGCGGAGGGCAAACTCACAGATGGCAAAAATAAAAGCTGATGTTTAAGTACTTACTTTGTTCCAAGCACTTTATCTCCGTTACTGCTTTTAACCCTTCACCACCCTAGGAGATGGGTATTATGAGAGGGGGAAACTGAGGCACGACACGACGACGGTACCTGTCACTCCTCTAAGCAAATGACAGAACCAGCTTTTGGCCTAGGTGGTGTGGCTCCACAGCCCACACCCCAGCTGCCAAACTTTTCTACCATTCATGACTCCTTCCACAGGCTGCCCCAGGGAGCTAGTACTAGGTAGTCAATAAGAAGCATAAATAAATTTGAATATCCGTTCAGTTGAAACTATGAGAAAATTAGATTTTCATCTAGAGGGCCAAATCTTTTTTTTTTTATCCTATTTTTTTTTTTTTTTTTTGCCTTATCTAGGACTGCACCCACGGCATATGGAGGTTCCCAGGCTAGAAGTCTAACAGGAGCTGTAGCTGCCAGCCGATGCCACAGCAACGCAGGATCCGAGCTGCGTCTGCAAACTACACCACAGCTCAGGGCAACGCTGGATCCTTAACCCACTGAGCAAGGCCAGGGATCGAACCTGCAACCTCATGGTTCCTAGTTGGATTTGTTAACCACTGAGCCACAACAGGAACTCCAAGAGGGCCAAATAGTAAAGTATACTGGGGCTGGTTGAGTCTTTGCAAATTGTTAATCTAGATCCCTAATTTTCTAGCGGGGAAATGGACATCCTGGAGGGTTTTTTTAGTAGCTATAAATTATTTGATACTTAGAGAAATAAGGTCTATGTTCCTTCCCCTTGGATCTGGACCGACATTACTGACTCACTTAAAATCCATAGGAGTTTCCTAGTGGCTCGGTGGGTAAAGGGTCTGCTGTGGCTCGGGTCACTGCTGTGGTATGGGTTCAATCCCCAGCCCAGGAACTTCTGCATGCCATGAGTGGGGCCAAAAAATAAAAAATAAAAGTACAATCCCTTTTTTAAAAAATGTCCAGGTTCGGCGAATCCCACTAGTATCCATGAGAAAGCGGGTTTGATCCCTGATCTTGGTCAGTGGGTTAAGGATCTGCTACTGCTGTGAGCTGTGGTGCAGGTTGCAAACATGACTTGGATCCTGAGTTGCCGTGGCTGTGGCATAGGCCACCAGCTGCAGCTCCAATTCCATTCAACCCCTAGCCTGGGAATTTCCATAGGTCGTGGATGCAGCCCTAAAAAGACTAAATAAATAAATAAATAAATAAAAATTTTAAAAATGTCCACTTGAAATAATTAATTGAAATCTGCTTGGATAATTGTCTCACTGGTTAATGAGATAGTTAATAAAAGTGATACATGCTAAGCAAGGTGTCTGCTGTACATTAAGTGCTCTGTAAATGATTTTGTGATAAAGACTATACCACTACTATTAATAATAATAGTAATTATCATATCTTGGGCCTTTGCTATATATCAGACATCTTATAAATGCTTTACCTCTACTAACTCACTTAATCTTCCCAATAATTCTGAGAGATAAGTAGTATTATTATCTCCTTTTAACAGGTAAGGAAACAGGTTCAGAGAGGTTAAGATACCCACTTAAAGTCACACAGCCAGGAAGAGGCAGCAGTGACATAAAATGCCCAGCCCAGTTCTTGGCACCTACATGTTTAACTACAGTCAGTCATCTTCTCCTCTGAGGATTTTATTCAAACTTCTAGGGTCCCTGTGGCCTTAAAGCTTGCCTTTGAATGCCAATTCCTAACCATGTGGTCTTAGGCTAGTTACTCAATCTCTCTTTGTCTGGGAAATGGACAATACAAGAGTACAACCACTAGGAATATCACCTGGCTTTAAAGAGTCACTAATGGAAATAGCAGTCACTCACCGTAACACCTAGCATATAGTAAGTTCTCAAAAATGTAAATGAAAAACCTAACGATGAAGATGATGAAGATGATAGTGGTGATGCTGATGGCGCTGATGGTGGTGTCTTTTTGCCTCTCAGCTTCTCGCAGCACAATCTATTCCAGCCATCAGATGGCTACACTATTTTTCTTTCAGAAATGCAACAAGATTTAGTTCCTTAAAGTGAAACAAGTCACTTTGACTTTTGCTCGTACAGACCGAAAGCGCTACTGGTCCTTCTTCCCACGTCCTGTTTAGTCTGTCCTGGGAAGCCGGATGACCGCCGGGCTGGAATGGCCTAGATGAGAAGCAAGAGATGGCTATTAGAACTGCATGTAGATAAACACACGCACACTCTTGCACACACACACACTCTTGCACACACACACACACACACACACACACATACAAGCGCACCTGCACGTGGTGCTGTCACTATTCGTCTCAAGTGCAGTCTACTTAAACGATGTTTACTTGGAGTTCCAGTCCAAGTAACCAGAGGATGGTCCAATCACAGAGCCGGGCTGGGCTGAGAAAAAGGGTGGAATCTGAGGGACCCTAAATGGTGAGCAGACACCTTGCCTCAGGGGCAAATATCTGGCTCTCCCACTACGCTCCGTGAATTCACGTCCCAACAGGCAGTTGTAATGTGTAGGACTGAGGTGTTACGAAGTGTGTTTTCATTACCTTGACCTCCAGACACCCACCCCTTTCCCTATCTAAGTATCTTATTTCCCCGAGTTTGCACAATCAAAGCTGTACAGAGACTTTAGAGAGCTTAACCGGTGCTCGAGCTGGGACGGGGAGCCGAGACAAGGCCTGAGAAGGCTTTTGGGGGGTTTTCTTTTTATTATTTATCATTCACTCTACACTTCTCTCAAGTCATTAACGAGAAGCCCTGGCATTTGTCTTTGAAAAGAAAATGGCTTTCAATTTCTCCATCTAAAATAAACAGCAGGCTTTTCCCTTGCTGGAAATGCAAGAAGTGAAATGCATCTGTCTTTAAAAACTCACCTTTCCATAAGTTCCCATTGTGGCTCAGTGGTCATGAGCCTGACTAGGACTAGTATTCATGAGGATGCGGGTTTGATCCTTGGCCTCGCTCAATGGGCTGAGGATCCAGTGTTGCCATGAGCTATGGTGTAGGTCGCATACAGTGCTCAGATCTGTGCTACTGTGGCTGTGGCTGTGGTGCAGGCCAGCAGCTGCAGCTCCAATTCGACCCCTAGCCTGGGAGCTTCCATAGGCCGCAGGTGATGCCCTAAAAAGACAGTAATAATGATAATAATAATAAATTTGGATGAAGATGACTTCCTCCCAACTCTTTCCTCCTGAGTGGGTACTGCAGAGCCTAGTGAGAAAAACCTCAGGTCAACTCCAAGGTCAGCATTTGGCCAGGATGAGCTTATGCCCAGCAGTGGGGTGTAACTTGCTTACACTCATTCAGTGAGCAGGGAACAGCCTCACCTCACATCTCCAGATTTCCAGTCTAAGGCTGATTCTCCCTCATCCCAGTGATTTGGATCTTGCTAAGGATTTGCTGTGGAGATCAATTTAGCTCAGTGTATAGAAGGAATTCAGAATAAGGACTGCTGTTTGTTGTGGTCTCTGCATGCGGGTGGAAAAAGAATTTTCCAGATTTAAACCAAGGTGTAGAAAAGACAAGTTTATTTTTTCTTTCTTTTTTTTTGTCTTTTTGCCTTTTCTAGGGCCGCACCCAGAGCACATGGAGGTTCCCAGGCTAGGGGTCTAATCGGAGGTGTAGCTGCTGGCCTGCGTCACAGCCAAAGTAACGCAGAACCTGAGCCGCATCTGCAACCTACATCACAGCTCATAGCAACGCCGGATCCTTAACCCAGTGAGCAAGGCCAGGGACCGAACCCGCAACCTCATGGTTCCTGGTTGGATTCGTTAACCACTGAGCCACAACGGGAACTCCAGGAAAAGACAAGTTTATTGAGGCAAGAGACACCGTTTACCCAGTGGGCCGACTTCCTGATAATCAGGGAGAGCTGACCCTGGGCGCATGGTCGCGCCTGTGTTTATAGCCCAAAGACAAAGGTGTGCGAGGAGTGGTCTTGCCATACACCTGTTGACCTGCTGATTGGTTGGGGAAGAATGGGGCCTTCATGATACACTTGCTGATTGGTTGGGGAAGGATGGGGCCTTTGGATACACTTCCTGATTAGTTGGGGAAGGATGGGGCCTTTGGATACACTTCCTGATTAGTTGGGGAAGGATGGGGCCTTTGGATACACTTGCTGATTGGTTGGGGGCATATGCTGCCCTTATGGGGTGGTGTGAGGAGTGGGCCACATACTGTTCCTTGTTGGGGGACAGGAAGGAGACAAGCTGCTGGGGTGGGGAGGTCCTTAGAAACATCTAAAATTACAGTGAGACAGATGGGATGATAAGGGCCTGGCAATTCTTATTTTAGCTAGAGACTTTTTGAGTTTTATTTCCTTGGAGAAGCCTTGAAGTCCCACACTGGTGGCTAACGAAGTCTTGTAAAACCCCATGGGCAAGATAGCATGATTACACTAGAAATCGGAACACAGAGAGGTAAGCGATGTGCTCATGGGTAAAATGAGCAAGTGGCTCTGCCGAGATTGTAACCCATGTCGATGTGGCCCTGGAGGGTTTCCTGGTGCTGGGCTGAACCAAGTCCTCACGCTTGTATGTGCGTGTGTACACGTGTGTGTATGTGTGTGGTTCAGAAGCCAAGCCAGCATTTGCTGAGGCCATGTTAGACGTGAGATTTGGCCTTAAAACTCTGCAACTTTCCCAGTGCTGTGTGTTTCTCCTTCCACCCTCCATTGGAGGAATTTGATTTGCTCAGGAATCTCCCCTTTTGCCATGGGGGAATGACAAAGGGATAGAAGCTTGGCAGCTCTGGCTGAAGACTCCAGTTTCCGTGACCCAATTCACTTTGACACGGCAAAGAGACCCAAAGTCAGGTACTTGAGACTTCCCATGCAGGCTTCATGGCAGCATCCTGGGGAACGTGCTTCTGGCCCCATCACTTCCCATTCCTGCTTCCACCTTCCCGAGATGCTTAGTTCCCTTCTCTGTCTTTGCTTAGTTATCCATCCACGTTTCTGTGACTTTTACTGGCTCACCTTGTCCTTAGAATTTTCACTTAGCTGTCTCTTCTGAATATACCCATGGCCTCTCCATCGGAATCAATGATTTCGTACTTACATAATCCTTTTTTTTTTTTTTTTGCCACCCCTGCGGCCTATGGAAGTTCCCAGGCCAGGGACTGAATCTGAGCCACTTCTGTGACCCATGCCACAGCTGCAGCAATGCTGGATCGTCAACCCACTGTACCAGGCCAGGGATCGAACCGGCCCTCCATAGAGATAAGCCAGATCATTAACCCACTGTGACACAGCGGGAACACCTACATAATCCATTTTAATCAAAACGCTTCCTGCTGTTTTTGACATGGTACCTTTTTGGGGACGATAAGACCACAAATTTTCCGTTGTCTCACGAAGGTCCTCCTCGATTAGTATTACAAGAATCAGAGTTTAGGAGAAAAGAACATGTCATGTGCATGTGCATATTCACATGTGCAATTTTTCTCTTTTTCCAAAAAAAAAAGTTAATTTGTAGCCTTTTCCCCCCCTGCTTAATAAACCGTGGGAGTTTTTCAACATCATTTTGAAGGCTACTGTCCTGAGTTGTATCATGTCCTCCAAAAATTCATGCCTACCTAGCCCTGAAGGGGATCTCATTTGGAAATAGGGTCTTTTGCAACTGTATTCAAGTTACTATGGAATCAAATTCCTAAATTATTGATTGTTGTTTGCCTCACTCAGTGTTTTTTTTTTTTTACATCATCAATATACTGAAATCAACTGAAATAAAAATACAAGATTAAACACTATGTACAGTCTAAAGCTTAGCATTGGGAATTCCCATCACGACGGTATGAACCTGCCTAGTATCCATGAGCGTATGGGTTCGATCCCTGGCCTTGCTCAGAAGGTTAAGGATCTGACATTGCCATGAGCTGTGGTGTAGGTTGTAGATGCAGCTCGGATCCCGCGTTGCTGTGGCTGTGGTGTCGGCCGGCGGCTACAGCTCCTGTTAGACCCCCAGCCTGGGATGTTCCCTATGCCACGGGTGCGGCCCTAAAAAGACAATAAATAAGTAAATAAATAAAGCTTAGCATCAACAATAATCAAAGAAATGAGGATAGCGGTGAACTTTTTTCCCATTTATCTTAGCAGGAAGAGAAAATGATAATACCCACAGCTGGCAAGCATTCAAGGAAATAGTCATCATCATACATTGAGGGTATGAACACTTATATCACTGAGTTTGGGGTTTTCATTACACAAATGACTGCAAAATAGCTAATCAATACAGCATCTGTCTCAAGCTGAACCAATCATGGTACCACAGTTTTCTAGTTCTTCAGAGATGGGTACCAGACACAAGCTTGGCTGACAAGAAAAGCTGTCCCAGAATTTACCAACTGGGAAGAAGAGAGAGTGAGTCTCGGCCTTCTCTGATGGTGAGGTTATGAGGCATGAGCCTAGAAGCAGCTGGTAGACAGGGTGTGTGCTGAAATCTGGTCTCAATGCGTGCCATCAGTTGGCAGAGAGAGATGGTACTTAGCAACGTAAATAAAATTTTTTCTTATTTTTGGCCACAGCATGCAGTGGCTTGATGTGGGATCTCAGTTCCCAGATCAGGGATTGAACCTGGGTCCCAGCAGTGAAAGTGCCAAATTCTAACCACTAGACTGCCAGGGAACTCTCCATTTTAAAATTTTGATCGTGCCCGGGCCTTACCTGTTTACTGCCCCTCCTTCTGCCAGCTGACAGGGAACATATCTTCTCTTTTTCTCTCTGATCAGTTGCAACAAAGCCTTCACAAATATACCCTGCCCACCTGCCATGCAAATGGACTTCTTTCCAGTTCAGCCCCAACCAATTTCCAAGCAACTGCCCGCTAGGAACTTCGGAAGAGAACAAACCCATTGCATATCAAATAACAGGGCTTTAGTGATAATCTAGTCACAATTTCTCATTGGGGGGGGGGAATAAATTAAGACCCCAAAAGGAGGAAGGACTTTCTTGAGACGACATAAAATAAAACAGGTCCAAAATCTGTCTCTCTCGGATTTAGGGTATATCTATATATAGTTGAGATGAACAGAGCATATATATATTCCATTTGGCCACCCACAAAGTTTTGGGTGAATTCCCAAGTCAGAAATTTATGCTCCCAAAGGGGAACGCTACAGAGATTAATTGCGTTGCCCTTTAGAATGGCAAAGGTTAAAATATTTTTGCACCACCCGGTGATATCAAAAGTCCAAAGAGGAGTTCCCATGGTTCAGCCAGTTAAGAACCTGACATAGTCTCCATGAGGATTCGGATTTGACCCCGGGCCTCACTCAATGGGTACGGATCCAATGTTGCTACAAGCTGCAGCATAGGTCACAGATATAGCTCTGATCCTGCATTGCTGTGGCTGTGGCAGGCAGCTGCAGCTCCAATTCGACCCTTAGCCTGGGAACTTCCATATGCCAAGGGTGTGGCCATGAAAAGGAAAAAAAGATGTGCAAAGAAAGGCGCATATTCAAACATCAGTGGCAAGTGTGCAGATTGATATAAATCTTTCTTAGAAGACAGTCAGGGAACCCGGTGATTTACCTTCTAGTCCGTTATCCCAGGGAGGAGTTCCCGTCCTGGCTCAGTGGTTATCAAATCCAACTAAGAACCATGAGGTTGTGGGTTCGATCCCTGGCCTTGCTCAGTGGGTTAAGGATCCGGTGTTGCCGTGAGCTGTGGTGTAGGTTGCAGACGCGGCTCGGATCCCGCGTTGCTGTGGCTGTGGCGAAGGCCGGCAGCTACAGCTCCTGTTAGACCCCTAGCCTGGGAACCTCCATATGCCGCGGGTGCGGCCCTAGATAAGGCAAAAAGACAAAAAATAAAAAGAGTTACCCCAGGGAGATAATTTCTCAAGTTAAGGGAAATGTTTTATGGGCGAATGGTCATTGTTGCATTGGTAACAGAGAAATATCAGAAACAATCTAAAAATCCAACAGAGGGGATGGATTAAATTAGTGATGACCTGTTTCATCATCAGTGAAATCCTACGTGATTGTTAAAATTTGCATGGGGAGAAAGAGAGAGCAGGATTCCAGGAGAATATATACCAAAACGTCAACAGAGGTTCTCTCGTTTGGGTTGGATTTTGTTAGGAATTTTGTTTATGTGTCTGGTTTGCCTTTCTCTTTTAGGCTTTTCTTTACCACTGTTGTTGTTTTACCTCTGTCCCAAATCTGGGCTCCAGAAGACTGTTCCAATATAAGTAGACACCTGGTCCTCCTTGGGTTTGCCAAGGATCGTAATCTCAGCAACGAAGCCATAAATAACCATCAGGACATGAGGTGGTACCCCGCCAACTTGGCCTTCCTGATGACCTTGGCTCCAAGAACGTCAGAACCCTTCCCACACAAGAGTTTGCTCATTCTTACACCTTTTGGCTGGAACAGCTAGGGTGACATTCATTGATCCTTGGGAAGTTCTTGCTCTTTTTCTTCTCTGCTTCTGTTTTCTCCATGTACCACCTCATTATCCAGGAAGACCTCCCATTTTGTGGCTAAGCCAAATATTTAAAAAATCTTCCAGGAGTTCCCACTGTGGCGCAGCGGTTAACGAATCCGACTAGGAACCATGAGGTTGCGGGTTCAATCCCGGGCCTTGCTCAGTGGGTTAACGATCTGGCGTTTGCCATGAGCTGTGGTGTAGGTTGCAGATACGGCTCGGATCTGGCTTTGCTGTGGCTGTCACGTAGGTTGGCAGCTGTAACTCCGATCAGACCCCTAGCCTGGGAACCTCCATATGCTGTGGGTGTGGCCTTAAAATGCCAAAAAATAATAATAATAATAAATTAAAAAATAAAAATAAAAACGTAAAAAAAAATAAAAAATTTTCCAGATGCTAACATCACAAAGTGACGGCAAGGCACTGGGCTCTGGTCTCAGGTGCCAAAACACACCTAGGTTTGAAAAAGGGTGACCAAATTTTCCCAGTTTGCAGGGACTCTTGCAGCCTTGAATGTTGAGCATGTGGGAAACTCAGTCTCTGGAAAATCAGGACGACTGGTCACCCCAGCTTTGAATCTGGTCTCTTTCACTGCGGAACAGGTCTTTTTTTTTTTTTTTTAACTTAATGGATTTTACTTCAATTATAGGTGTACATAAAAAATCACAAGTCGATTTGCTAGATTTTGTGTCCCAAACCCACAGTGCTTCCCCCCACCCCTCCCCAGGCTGTCTTATTTGACAAACCAAGGTTTTCCAAAGTCTGTGAGTCATTGTCTGTTCTGCAAAGAAGTTCATTGTGTCTTTTTAGTTTCCACATGTAAGAGGTAGCATTGGGGGTTGCTGTCTAATTGTCTGACTGGTTTCACTTCGCATGATAATTTCTAGGTCCATCCATGTTGCTATAAATGTTGCTAATTCGTTCCTTTTAATGACTGAGTAACATTCCATTGTGTGTATGTACCATATCTTCCCTATCCACTCTTCTGTCCATGGGCATTTAGGTTGTTTCCATGACCTGGCTATTGCATAGAGTGCTGCAATGAACACTGGAGTACATGTGTCTTTTCGAGTCATGGTTTCTGCTGGATAGATGCCCAGGAGTGGGCTTGCTGGATCAAATGGTAATTCTATTTTGAGTTTTCTGAGGAATCTCCATACTGTTTTCCACAGTGGCTGCCCCAATTTGCATTCCCACCAACAGTGTAATAAGAATCCTTTTTCTCCACACCCTCCCCAGCACTTATTGTTTGTAGACTTTTTGAGTCTGGCCAGTGTAAGGTGGTACCTCATAGTGGTTTTGATTTGCATTTCTCTAATGAGGAGCGATGTTGAACATCTTTTCATGTGTTTATTTGCCATTTGCATGTCTTCTTTGGAGAACTGTCTGCCTAGATCCTCGCCCATTTTTTGATGGGGTTGTTTGTTTCTTTGGTATTGAGCTGTAGGAGTTGTTTGTAAGGATGACATGAACGGGTAGAAAGACATACCATGCTCTTGGACTGAAAGAGTCAATGTTATCAAAATGACTATACTACCCAAGGCAATCTACAGATTCAATGCAATCCCTACCAAATTACCAAGGACCTTTTTCAAAGAACTAGAACAAAATATTTTAAAGTTTGTTTGGAAACACAAAAAACCCAGAATAGCCAAAGACATCCTGAAAAAGAAAAATGGAGCTGGAGGAATCAGGGTCCCTGACTTCAGACTCTACTACAAAGCTATAGTCATCAAAACTGTATGGTACTGGCACAAAGACAGAAATACAGATCAGTGGAACAGGATAGAAAGCCCAGAATTAAATCCACGCATCTATAGTCAACTAATCTTTGACAAAGGAGGCAAGAATATACATTGGACAAAAGACAGCCTCTTCAATAAGTGGTGCTGGGAAAACTGGACAGCTACATGTAAAAAAATGAAACTAGAACACTTCCTAACACCATGCACAAAAATAAACTCAAAATGGATTAAAGATCTAGATATAAGACCAGATTCTATAAAACTCTTAGAGGAAAACATAGGCCAAACACTCTCTGACATAAATGATAGCAACATCTTCTCAGACCCATGTGTCAGAGTAAGGACAATAAAAAGAGAAATAAACAAATGGGACTTAAGTAAACTCAGTCTTGAAAACGATGCACCTTTCCTGGGCCTTGGGGTGGCAGGACATAAACAAGCCTGATCTCTTCCCACCTAAGCTTTTCAGTCTAATGGAAAAGCAGACATTAAACTAATAACTGCATAAGCAGGATATTGGTGGGGAATAGAATTGGCATTGAGGTGGGTAGAGAAGTTAGGAAAATAATATTTCAGCTGACATCTGAAGGATAGAGGCCACAGCTAATGCGTTCTGGGAGCTCACCGTGATCAAACATTTTGTGCACATTACTTCATGTATGTATCCCGATGACTCTTTTTAGAGAGATGCTTATCTATTTCTATTTTAAAGATTTTAGAGAGTTCCCTGGTGGCCCAGTGGGTTGTTATGGATCTGGTGTTGTCACTGCTCTGGCTTGGGTCGCAGCTATGGCATGGGTTCGGTTTCTGGCTTGGGAACTTCTACATGCTGTGGGCGCGGCCAAAGACAAAACAAAATAAAGGCTTAGAAAACTGAGTGTGAGGGAGGATGAAATAAATTTCTCAGTATCACAGAGCTAAAAAGTGACAGGACGAGACTTGAAAGCAACCAACTTTACTCCAGAGTCTGTGAAAATTCTTTTTTTTTTTTTTTTTTTAAATGTTGTAGGAGTTCCCATTGTGGCTCAGCAGTTAACGAATCCGACTAGCATCCATGAGGATGCAGGTTCGATCCCTGGACTTGCTCAGGGGGTTAAGGATCCGGCGTTGGCATGAGCTGCGGTGTAGGTTGCAGATGCAGCTCGGATCTGGCGTTGCTGTGGCTGTGGCAAAGGCCGGCGGCTACAGCTCCGATTTGACCCCTACCCTGGGAGCTTTCCATATGCTGCAGGTGAGGCCCTAAAAAGCAAAACTAAAATAAAAAAGACACTGTAACTTTTTAAAGTAAAATATAATTGATTTACAGTATTGTGCCAATTTCTGCTGTACAGCCTAATGACCCAGTCAGATATATATATATAGATATAGATATAGATATATAGATATCTTTTCTCACAGTATCTTCCATCATGTTCTATCCCAAGAGACTGGCTAGAGTTCCCTGTGCTGTACAGTAGGACCTCATTGCTGATCCATTCTGAATGGAATAGTTTGCATCAACCAATCCCAAAGGAAAGTGACTTGTCCGTAAGTTTATGTATTTATTTTATTATTATTTTTTTGGACTTTTTGCCTTATCTAGGGCCACACCCGTAGCATATAGGGGTTCCCAGGTTAGTGGTCTAACAGGAGCTACAGCTGCCAGCCTACACCACAGCCACAGCAACGCGGGATCCGAGCTGCGTCTGCAACCTACACCACAGCTCACGGCAACGCCAGATCCCTAACTCACTGAGCAAGGCCAGGGATCGAACCCGCAACCTCATGGTTCCTAGTCGGATTCGTTAACCACTGAGCCACAAAGAGAACTCCTGTCCTAAAGCTTAAAAAGCTAGAAACAGTGCCCTGAGCATCATGAGGAAAGAGGAAAAAGGCCGTCCCTCCCCCATCTCTCTTAACCCCTGCTTGTTTCCGGGCAACCATCTTCATCACTTAGCTGCTTTTCCATCAGGCTTTCACAGGGTTTAGGAAGCACTATTGTAGGCTAAATAGAAAGAAAGTCAAAGTGAATGTCAGAGAGCCACAGTTATGAGTTTATAATTTGTCTCCATTTGGAAGGATTTGATCGTTGACTCTAAGGGGGCAGGGAGAATTCCCTTTTTTGTCATTGCTGGATTTTCAGTGCTTATGTGCCAGGCATGTGGTCAGTGCTCATTAAATATTTATGGCATGAATTTGTGAAACAAATGTGGCCAAAATCTGCAGTGTTTTGTTTGTTTGTTAATGCTTTTTAGGGCCACACCCAGGGCATATGGATGTTCCCAGGCTAGGGTTCGAATCAGAGCTATAGCTGCCTGACTACGCCACAGCTACAGCAATAGCAATTCGGGATCCGAGCCGAGTTTGAGGTCTACACCACAACTCACGGCAAAGCTGGATCCTTAACCCACTGAGCGAGGCCAGGGATCGAACCCTCAACCTCATGGTTTGTAGTCAGATTTGTTAACCACTGAGCTATGACGGGAACTCCAAGCCTGCGTTTTTTAATTAAAGTGTAGTTGACTTACAATATTGTGTGAGTTTCAGGTGTACAGCAAAGTGATTCAGTTTTATATATTTTTTTTCAGATTCTTTTCCATTATAGGTTATTACAAGATATTGAATATAGTTCTCTTTACTATACGGTAAATCCTTTTTGTTTATTCTTTTCACAGTGTGTATCCGTTAAAAAGCACCCAATTTTTCTTTTTCTTTTTTTTGCTTTTTTTAAGGGCCACACCCGTGGCATATGGAGGTTCCCAGGCTAGGGGTCTAACAGGAGCTGTAGCTGCCGGGCTTCGCCACAGCTCACGGCAACACCGGATCCTTGACCCACTGAGCGAGGCCAGGGATCGAACCTGAAACCTCATGATCCCTAGTTGGATTCATTTTGACTGCGCCACAACGGGAACTCCAAAAAGCACTCAATTTTTATAGAATAGACCTGACAGGAAAAAAATACTTTCTCACAGAAATGTCCCATCATTTCTCAAACATTTATGAGTGAGAATATACGATGTGCCAGACTCTATAAATAGTGTAGTGATATATAGATCCAGTAAAATACTTTGTATTTTTTTTTTTAGGGCCACACCTGTGGCATATGGAAGTTCCCAAGCTAGGGGTCAAACTGGAGCCACAGCTGCTGGCCTACGCCACGACTCACGGCAACAATGGATCGCTGATCCACTGAGCAACGCCAGGGATTGAACTCGTATCCTGATGAATGCTAGTCAGATTTGTTTCCGCTGTGCCACGATGGGAACTCCTCTGTTTGATGTGTTATTCCCATCTATTCCTTCCAACAACGCCTTCCGGTAGGAATGGCCATCCCTTGGCCCTTATTCCATCTGAGGAGGAAACGGTGACTCTTAGAGTTTGTCCCGTAGCAGTAAGTGACAGAAGTCTCAAGCCAGGTGCTTTGGGACTGGACAAGTGACAGGGGCTGATTTAGAGTTTTGCTCAGGTCTCATATCGCATTATGCAGTCAATATCAAATGCTCACTCAACACTGTTTTCTTTCCCACACTTGAATTCATACCAGTCTGTCCTCAATACAACCTCATGGAATCATCATACAGACACCAACAGTGGCTAAACTGTTGCATGCAAATTCCCAAGTAAATAAGACATGGCCTGTAGTCTGGAGATGACTTACTGACAAGCAGCACACCCAACAGGTCTAAGTCAAACTTGCCAGATGCTACCCAGAGAGAATTCACTTGCAGGGACATGTGAATGTTGCTCGATGTTTCTGAGCATTATCTCCAAGGTTAGACAGCTCTGGGACCTTGGATGAGAAACTCAATGTCTCTGAACCTCAGGAGAACAGGGCTTATTTATGTATTTATTTAGTCTTTTTAGGGCATGCTGTGGGAAGTTCCTGCGCTAGGAGTCAAACTGGAGCTGCTGGAGTTCCCTTCGTGGCTCAGTGGTTAACGAATCCGACTAAGAGCCATGAGGTTGTGGGTTTGATCCCTGGCCTTGCTCAGTGGATTAAGGATCTGGCATTGCCGTGAGCTGTGGTGTAGGTTGCAGACGCGGCTCGGATCCCGCATTGCTGTGGCTGTGGCGAAGGCCGGCAGCTACAGCTCCTGTTTAGACCCCTAGCCTGGGAACCTTCTTATGCCGCTGGTGTGGCCCTAGATAAGGCAAAAAGACAAAAAAAAATTGGAGCTGCAGCTTCTGGCCTACACCATAGCCACAGCAACATCAGACCTGAGTCGCATCAGTGACCTACATCACAGCCTACAGCAACGCCAGATCCTTAACCCACTGAGCAAGGCCAGCGATCGAACCCACGTCCTCATGGATATTAGTTAGATGCTCAACCTGCTGAGCCACAAGGAAATTCCCGAGCAGAGCTTTTAATAATGTGTAATCTCCATAGATCATTGGGCAGATCATGTGACTCATTACATGAGCCAGTTGCTTGCGACGTGCTAAATACAGCACCAGCTCTTACAAGCTTCCCAGTAAAGAGCTTGGGGAAGCAAGTCCTCTTTTTTTTCCTCCCAGTGAACCTAGTATGTAAATATTAAATTAAACCATCTAAGATTTGCTCTTGTGGCTTAGCAGAAACAAACCTGACTAATATTCATGAGGATGCGGGTTCAATCCCTGCCCTCATTCAGAGAGTTAAAGATCCAGTGTTGTGGTGAGCTATATTGTAGGTCCTCAACTTGGCTGGGATTTGGCGTTGCTGGGGCTGTGGTGTAGGCTGGCAGCTGCAGCTCTGATCCGACCCCTAGCCTGGGAACTTCCATATTCCACACATGTGGCCCTAAAAAAAAATTTAATTAACTAGGAGTTCCCTTTGTGGTTCAGTGGTTAACGAATCCGACTAAGAACCATGAGGTTGCGGGTTCGATCCCTGGCCTTGCTCAGTGGGTTAAGGATCCGGCGTTGCCACGAGCTGTGGTGAAGGTTGCAGACGCAGCTCGGATCTGGCGTTGCTGTGGCTGTGGCGAAGGTCGGCGGCTACAGCTCCTGTTAGACCCCTAGCCTGGGAACCTCCATATGCCGCAGGTGTGGCTCTACATAAAAGGCAAAAAGACAAAAAAAAATTTTAATAAACTATATATAAACTTGGCCAGGTCTGTAGGTTAAAAACAGTCAAAAAATAAATAAATAAAATCTTCAGGATAGCTTCCAGCTGTGAAAAAAAATACAACTATAAAAATCAAAATAAAATAAACAGGAGTTCCCGTCATGGCGCAGAGGTTAACGAATCCGACTAAGAACCATGAGGTTGCGGATTCGATCCCTGGCCTTGCCCAGTGGGTTAAGGATCCGGCGTTGCCGTGAGCTGTGGTGTAGGTTGCAGACGCGGCTCAGATCCCGCATTGCTGTGGCTGTGGCGTAGGCCGGCGGCTGTAGCTCCGATTCGACCCCTAGCCTGGGAACCCCAGTATGCTGTGGGTGTGACCCTAAAAAGACAAAAAATAATAATAAACCAAATATAAAAAATATATATATCAATAAGGAAAGGAGGGTTTGGCTAATTTGGGGGGCTCATAGCAACTGCTGTTCATTTACCTGTCTCTTTAAGTCCTAGTGCAAATTCAGCAAAATTTGACAAATATTGATCTTGCTCAAACTCACTGTCAGATCCCTGGCTGGGTGCATGCAATAGTTTTCATGTTTAGCTATTAGATCCTCCATGTTTTGTGACTAGAATTTATGTATGTATGTATGTACGTACGTAGGGCCGCTCTCGTGGCATTATGGAAGTTCCCAGGCTGGGGCTGAATCAGAGCTATAGCCGCTGGCCCATACCACAACAACAGCAATGCCAGATCTGAGCTGCCACTGTGACCCACAGCACAACTCATGGCACTGTCTGATCCTTAACCCACAGAGCGAAGCCAGGGATCAAACCCATGTCCTCATGGTTACTAGTCAGATTTGTTTCCACTGTGCCATGATGGGAATGCCTAGAATTTTTTTTTAAAGATAGCACCTAAATGATAATAAGTGAGAAGGATGTCCCCAACTCTTTCAAAGTCTGAGCTGCGTGAATGGGTCCAGAAAGTTCTGGGGAGGGAGGCTCTGGTGTTCCCGCCTGCTCTCCATGGGCAGATAAGACCCTCTCTCTAGCCTGGTGGAGAAACTTGGAAGTCTCATTAGTTACTTTTCATGGAAGTCTCATTAGTGTTTCAGAGGAGTTTTCTCGACCTAAGTATGGCGGCCCTCAGTGGCTGTGCAGACCCAGGGCCGTGGGCGGCCATTAAGGGAGGCCACCTCACCCAACAGGACCGCTAAACCGGGCAGAGACACACAGGCCAATTCTTCTGTCTTTTCCCCACTTCTCACACCCACAAACAACCAGCTCCCTAGGTGGGAGGAACCAGCCACAGACCGAAACAGCTTCTCACGTCCAGGGTTGGCCAGTCACCTGCTACCCCGCCTCCAGCCCCAGGCAAGCAGACGGACTGACTGATTCTGAGTTTTCTCTCAGCTCTCTGATTCTAGACATTCCCCTAGGGACATGAAAAAGAAAGACCAGGTCTCTCACCACCCAGAGAGATCAACCATTGGCATGCTGCCTTTCCCAGTTTACTTGGGAATTTTTGTTTTGTTTTCTTTTTGTTAGGTTGTGCCCATGGCATGTAGAAGTTCCTGGACCAGGGACTGAACCTGAGCCACAGCAGTGACAATACCAGGTCTTTAACCACTAGGCCATCAGGGAACTCCTTTTTTTTTTTTTTTGGTCTTTTTAGGGCTGCACCCATGGCATATGGAAATCCTGGGCTATAGTTCAAATCGGAGCTTCAGCTGCCAGCCTACACTACAGCCACAGGAACGCTGGGATCTGAGCTGCATCTTGATCTACACCGCAGCTTGTGGCAACACCATATCCTTAACCCACTGAGCAAGGCCAGGAATCGAACCCAAATCCTCATGAATACTAGTGTGGTTCATAACCTGCCAAGTCACAATGGGAAATCCATATCTGTGTTTTTCTTTAATGCATATTTTTACAGTCTCTTTTTTCAAAGTTGGACATTCTGATTTTCACAAAGATAACATCTCCATTTCTGTTTATAAAGCATTATACTCATTCTCAGTAATGACTATTAAATGTAAATTAAGATGATAAGCTACTATTTGGGGCTTTATATTACTATCAGCACACTCATGATTTCTATCACGATGTTGATTTTGTATCCTGCAACTTTACTGAATTTTTTAATTAGTTCTAACGGTTTACTTATGGAGTCTAGGGTTTTTAACATATAGGATCATGTCATCTGCAAACAAAGATAATTTTACTTTTTTCTTTCTGATCTGAATGCCTTTTATTTCTTTTTCTTGACTAACTCAATAGGAAATATTAATAATAATAACCTGATCAAAAAAGGGCAAAGGATTTGAATAGAAATACAAATGGTGAACTTTTTTTTTTGTCTTTTTGCCTTTTCTAGGGCCACACTCCTGGCATATGGAGGTTCCCAGGCTAGGGGTCTAAATGGAGCTGTAGCCGCCGGCCTTCGCCACAGCCACAGCAACGTGGGATCCGAGCCGCGTCTGCAACCTACACCACAGCTTACGGCAACGCTGGATCCTTAACCCACTGAGTGAAGAAAGGGATCAAACCTGCAACCTCATGGTTCCTAGTCAGATTCATTAACCATTGAGCCACAATAGAAACTCCAAATGGTGAATATTTTTATGAAAGTGCTCAACATGAGTCACTGGGGAAATGCAAATCAAAGCCACAATGAGAAATTTAGAAAGTCAATTGTCATTAGTAACCCATGTCACTCTGCTGGGTGGTACGAAATGATTAACATGAAATGATTAAATAACTGGGGTCAAAGTGACTCTCATGTGAATGCTACCTAAGAGAAGACCAAAAAAAAAAGGCATTTTTTTCAAGTCACTACTTGTCAGTACTCCTGGTAATAAGGGAAAGAAACCCAATACAAATTGGCTTGTGCAGAAGTGGGAACCAATAGCTTGCGTTTCTGACAAAGTTGAAGCAGGAGCTAGTTTCAGACAGTGGCTCCAAGGATTTGATAATGATATGGGGATCTTTCTCCTTTTCTTCTAGCTTTACTTCTCCTGGGGGTCAGCTCATTCTTGATTTCTTCAGATGTGTGTCTTCTGTGTGATGAAGGAATGATAAGCATGGTTGTCAGCAGCTCCAAATCCACATCCTCTCAACTCACAGGCTCTGCGTGAATGGAAGTCTCCTGCCTCTTGGGTATAAAATCCCAGGGAATAGCTCTGATTGGCCCTCTTGGGTCACGTGTCTCATGCCTTGGGCCAATCACGGTAGTCAGTGAATGGGTTGCTAGGATCAAGTCAAGCTGGTTTCTGGGAACTGCTCCTGTGCTTAGCCACCATCAGAATCACAGGGATAGATGAGGGCCACAGAACAGGGTTATTAAATGGGTACAAACAAGAGGGAAGTGAGGGTATGGATGAGGAAGCAACAGATCAGGCAACCACTCCATGACCCAAGCTGTTCCAGAACTTGAGTCATTAAATGTGCAGTGGGGACACAGCTAGGTGGGCCCAAGTGGAGCAGAACCATATCAGGACAACCGTGGGTGCTCAGTCCAGCAGCAAGGAGCATTAACAGTATGGTGTGGAAACAGAGAGAGTGTCTGTGGACCACTGTTTATAGGGATCTAGAAGAGGATCCAGAACAGAAGGACCTCAAGGCTGCATGGATCAGTCTGCTGATACACAGAAACACCTCCGCTTCCTTGCAGACTTTTATTTATATATTTTTCTTTTTAGGGCTGCACCTGCAGCATATGGAAATTCCCAGGCTCAGGACTGAATCAGAGCTGCAGCCGCTGGCCTATGCCACAGACACAGCAATGCCAGATCCAAGCTGCATCTGCAACCTATGCTGCAGTTTGCCGCAATGCTGGATCCTTAACCCACTGAGCGAGGCCAGGGATCCAAACCTTCATCCTTTTCGATACTAGTCAGGTTCTTAACCCGCTGAGCCACAACGGGAACTCCAGACTTTTAGAGTGTCCAGGCATAGACCTTAGCGAGTGTCGCTGGCACTCTTGCTGTCCTTCTGTCTCCCCAGATCGCCTGCGGTTACGTATGGAAGGCTCTTAGTGCAAAAGCCCATGATTCTTTTCCTGAAAGCTTTTATATGATGAATGCAGAAGTACTCAGCCAAAAAACAAGCCAGAATGTGTGGACAGGAAGGCACGGCCAACGGATGGATGCTTCCAGAAGCAGCCCTCAACCAGTGATGGCACGGAGTTGTGGATAGTGCCCCCACTTCTCCCCTCCTCACTTGGGATAACTCCGAAGTCTGTGTCCTACTCTGCCCCGCAGTGGGGCTGAGCCCCAGTCGCCCCCAGGGGAAGCCCGGAAGGATAGTGGCCGCCAAGGGTCACGGAGAAAAATATAAGGCTGTAGGCCTTTGGTGGAAGCGTCTGGGTACAGTCATGGGCAAGTCTCATTCCTAGGCAGTGAATGCAGGCAAGGGGATGGCGTAAATGTTTATTTTAAGGGGGGAGTCATTTATTTTTCAGGCCGAAAGTTTATACAGCTTGCGAGAATTATTGGAAAGGAAATGAAACCCGTGACATATGATGCTTGGGGGCTTTATCTACCTCCCTTTCTCCCTGCTCAGCCATGAAAATGGGGAGGTTGACACCCTTCCTCTCCTGGCCTCTGGTATACCCAGGTCTCACCCTCACTGGACAACAGACGGGACACAAGACCAGCTGTTGTTAGAAAGGATGGTGCGTGGCAGCCTCAGAGGTCCCCACTGACGGATAAGCCTCAGTGAGTTCTGTGGATGTAATGAAGCTGGTCCTTGAAGGAAGGAACCTGGAGATGTGACTGAAAATACAAGCCACAGGGGTCCCAGACAGAACAGCTGGCCCTGGGGAGTTCCCGCTGTGGCTCAGGGGGTTATGAACCCGACTAGTATCCTTGAGGATTCGGGTTTGATCCCTGACCTCGCTCAGTGGGTTAAGGATCTGGCGTGGCTGTGGCTGTGGTCGGCAGTGGCAGCTCTGATTCAGCCCCTAGTCTGGCAACTTCCATATGCCAGAGGTGCGGCCCTAAATACAAAGAACATCTGGCCTGGATCGCGTCACTCATCTGTGATGGGACCCCGGGCCTCTCTTTCCCCACTTATGAATACGCTGGTGGACTGAAGGCTCCCCAAGTTCCCTCCCAACTCTGACACGATCTTCTAGCTCATACTGCAATAAGGGACAGAAACCCAGTACAAACTGGCTTGTGCAGAAGTGGGAACGAATAGCTTGCATTGCTGGCACGGTTGAAGCAGGAGCTAGTTTCAGGCAGTGGATCCAAGCATTTGATAATGATATGGGGATCTTTCTCCTTTTCTTCCAGCTTTGCTTCTCCTGGGGGTCAGCTCAGCCTTGACTTCTTCAGATGCGTGTCTTCTGTGTGATGAAGGAGCGATAAGCACGGTTGTCAGCAGCTCCAGTCTGCCATTCTCTCAACGCACACCCACGGTGTGAATGGAAGTCTGTGTGTTTCCCCACAACCCTGCCCGGGGAAAACCCTTCAGTGTGTCTTGTATTCTTCCCAGAGTCCCATTTCCTCCCTAGTTCCTTTCCCCAGCTATCATTCCTTTATCTATTCATTCAAAAAATTTGTATTGAATGCCAACTTATAAGCCAAGCGATGCCATGGACCCTACTTGGAATGCAGCAGTCCACAAGACAGAGAACTTTCTCGAGTGGAATTTTCATTCTCTTGGGGAAGGCACATGGTATCTAAGGAAGCGAGGAAGTAATGAAATCACCCCAGACCGTTATCCAGTCTAGTCTAGAGGCAACAGAGCAAAGCCCTGCCTGGGCTCGAATCCTCACTGATAAACTGTGAGCATGTTATTTAACCTCCCCGGACCAACTTTTTCTTCACCTGTAAAGTAAGGATGATAACACATCTGCCTTAGTGTTGTTCAGACAATTAAATGAGGAGTTCCCTGGTGGCTCAGCAAGTTAAGGACCCAGCATTATCACTGGCGTGGCATAGGTTCCGTCTCTGGCCCCAGAACTTCCGTATGCTGTCGTCCCTGTGACTGGCTTATTTACGTAGTGTAAGGTCCTCAGGATATCCAGTATAGTTCCCTGTGCTCTGTAGTAGGATCTTGTTGTTTCGCTTTTGTTATTTTAATTGCACAATACGGAGTTCCCGTCGTGGCTCAGTGGTTAAGGAATCCGACTAAGAACCATGAGGTTGCGGGTTTGATCCCTGGCCTTGCTCAGTGCGTTAAGGATCCAGCGTTGCCGTGAGCTGTGGTGTAGGTTGCAGACGTGGCTCAGATCCCGTGTTGCTGTGGCTGTGGCGAAGGCCGGCAGCTACAGCTCCGATTATACCCCTAGCCTGGGAACCTCCATATGCCGCGAGTGCAGCCCTAGAAAAGGCAAAAAGACCAAAAAAAAAAAATTGCACAATAAATGCAAGCTTGTTGTAGGAGAAATAGAAAACTCAGATATGCAGTTAGAAGAAAGAGCCCTTGCAATCCCATCCCCGGAGATAAACACTGTTAAGATTTAGATCTGGGAGTTCCCGTCGTGGCGCAGTGGTTAACGAATCCGACTAGGAACCATGAGGTTGCGGGTTCAATCCCTGCCCTTGCTCAGTGGGTTAACAATCCGGCGTTGCCGTGAGCTGTGGTGTAGGTCGCAGACGCGGCTCGGATCCTGCGTTGCTGTGGCTGCGGCGCAGGCCAGTGGCCACAGCTCCGATTAGACCCCTAGCCTGGGAATCTCCACATGCCGCGGGTGCGGCCATAAACCCGCGGCCATAAAATGACAAAAGGCAAAAAAAAAAAAAAAAAAGATTTAGATCTGAAGTTCCCATCATGGCTCAGCAGAAGCGAATCTGACTAGCATCCCTGAGGATACAGGTTCGATCCCTGGCCTCGCTCAGTGGGTTAAGGATCCGGCATTGCTGTGAGCTGTGGTGTAGATTACAGACGCGGCTCAGAGCTGGCGTTGCTGTGGCTGTGGTGTAGCCTGGTGGCTACAGCTCTGATTCGACCCTTAGCCTGGGAACGTCTGCGGCCCTAAAAATACCAAAAAAAAAAAAAAATTAGATCTGTAGTCTTGTAGACATGCATGCATACACTTTCTTATAATAATATTAAATATACCACCTTGTAACCAACCTTTTTGGTTAAAATACTGCAGCTGTCTTCCCAGGTCCATAATACAGGTCGTCAGCATTGTTTTTGGTGCCAGTATAATATTCCTTATAAGCATACCGTAATGCTTCACCTCATCCCCTCCTGCTGGACATATAGATTATTTCCATGCTGCACATTTTAAGTCACCCATGAACTGAATTTTTCCTTAACTCAGTGATTTCTTCATACTGTTCCTGAGTGATTCCAGAAGGTCAGGCAGAGTTGCAGGGACCCTGCCTGGATATAAATATTGAATGAATTAAAGCATTGGGCTCTGGTCCCACAAGGGGGTCCCTACTGTCTGGAAAGCTTTCCCCCACTCTCTAAGCTCACGGCCATTGTAAAAAGGGGAGGTCATACAGAGGTCACAAGATGATAATATACCTGTAGGGTCCTGTTGACTTCTAACGAAAAGAGAAGCAGTTATTATTCACCAATAACCTACCATTTCATGGCAATTCCCAGCACGCTGCAGTACAGCTCTGGTTCCTGGGCCCCTGATATTTAATATAATGAGGAGTCTTGCGGCCCCTGAGTTGCATCACACAGGAAGAAAGCCAACCTGTGCACAAACAGGAAGATTTTATTTTGCTCACTGAGTCACTCCCCTGTTTTCCTCCTGCTGTCTGCTGGGCACCGGGCGCCGGAAAATCTCCCACCTTCTTACCCAGATACGGGAAGAGAGGAGGCAGTGTCCCCGGGTAGCCCTTTGTCGGGTTTCATGGGTCATGAGCACCCAGTGACAGCCCTTCCACCACAGGAGCGTCCAATGCCCCACTGGAAATACACCCCAACCCGCTTCCCAGGCAGCAGCCAGAGTGGGGATTGTGTCACTACTTATTATGTTTCATGCGTCAGGGGCCTGAACCTCTTGTTTTTGGGTAAAAAAAATCCCAAGAGAAAAGCATTTATTTATTTATTTATATTATTTTTAGGGCTGCACCTGCAGCATATGAAGTTCCCAGGCTAAGGGTCGGGTCGGAGCCAGAGCAGCTGGCCTCAGACAGAGCCACAGCAACGCCAGATCTGAGACTTGTCTGCAACCTACACTGCCCCTCACAGCAATGCCGGATCCTTAACCCATTGAGCAAGACCAAGGATCAAACCTGCACCCTCACGGATACTAGTTGGGTTCTTTACCCGCTGAGCCATCCATGGGAACTCTGGGAAGAAGGCGTTACTATTCTCATTTTACAAAAATAGGGAATGAGGCTCCGAGAATCCCGATTCCCACAGAGCCAGGAAGTGGGGAATAGGTTTTTAACCCCAAGTCTGTCTGGTTTGGACACTTCCAACTACCATCTTCCTTGCTTCTTTGAATGATGGCTTTGATTATGAAGGACCTGGCCTCACTCTTGTTTTGGAGGCCACTGGGACTTCTTTTAGACCTTTTTATTATTTATTTATTTATTTATTTATTTATTTATTTTTGTCTTTTTGCCTTATCTAGAGCCGCACCTGCGGCATATGGAGGTTCCCAGGCTAGGGGTCTAATAGGAGCTGTAGCCGCAGGCCTTCACCACGGCCACAGCAATGCGGGATCTGAGCCGCGTCTGCAACCTACACCACAGCTCACGGCAACACTGTATACTTAACCCACTGAGCGAGGCCAGGGATCGAACCCGCAGCCTCATGGGTCCTAGTCAGATTCGTTAACCACTGAGCCACGACCGGAACTCCTAGACTTTTTAAAGATGGTGTTTAACCTCTCCTTTCAGTCAATACGATTGCCACATGTCACATTATAAAGGTGAATTACAGAATTGCAGACATGCTTATACAATATATATGCCTATGTGTATACCTATCTATGCATATCTATGTAAGCTGTATTTAGTTTCCGATATATATGAGTCTTCCTATATGTGTGTGTATATGTGTGTGTTTATACAGTTGACCCTTGAACAACAGGGATTTGAACTGCATGGCTCCACTTATACACAGTCTTCTTCCAATACTCATTGCTACAGTCCTACACAATCTGAGGTTGATTTTTTTTATTTTGTTTGCTTTTTGACTGTGCTCATGGTACATATGGCCAGGGATCAAATCTGCACCATAGCAGCGACCCAGGACACAGCAGTGACAATGCTGGATCCTTAACCTGCTGTGCCACAAGAGAACTCCAATCTGAGGTTGACTGAGTCTGAGGATATAGAACCATAAATAAGGAAGTTGACTGTGAAGTTATATGTGAGTTTTTGACTGCAAGGTTTTTTGACTCTGCTCCCCTAACCCCTGCATGGTTCAAAAGTCACCTGTATGTGTATGTATACATATATATACATATAAATGTATATGCATATATATACATATAACACACACACATATATATATAATTAAGTTAAAAGCTAAATACATGATGTGTGTGTGTGTGTGTGTGTATATATATGTTTGTGTATATATATGCAATTAAGCATATAAATTCATATATATATATATATATAGTCCTAGTGACTGTCGAAATATGACACTCAAAAGCAAGGAGAGGAAAAAACCTGAACCAAGAATGTCCTTGGAGGTTTGAAATACGATGCATTTATGATTTTTCTCTATCATACACTAATGCTTCTCTCCCTCTCTCTCCCTCTCTCTCTCTCTCTCTCTCTCTCTCCTTTTTGTCTTTTTAGGGCCGCACTTGCACCATATGGAAGTTCACAGGCTACGGGTCAAATTGGAGCTGCAGCCGCCAGCCTTTGCCACAGCCACAGCAATGCCCAGATCTGAGCTGCATCTGTGATCTATACCACAGCTCACTGCAACACCGGATCCTTAACCTACTGAGCAAGGCCAGGTATCTAACCCACATCCTAACGGACACTATGTCAGATTCTTAAGCTGCTGAGCCGTAGCAGGAACTCCTTATCATACATTAATTCTAATTTTCATGTCACGTGCCTCCCTTACCCTTATTAGGATGTATAAAATTTAAAAGATTGTCAGTGCTCTGAACTGGTGATTTTTGTGGAGGACTCTCATACATTGCTTTGGGAATGTCAATCAATAACATCACTTTGGAAAGTTGCTTGGCACTATCTAATCAATGTCTGTTCCCATGATCCAGAATTTCCACTCCTCAATATATATGGAAATGAGTGCATATGTACACCAAAACACATGCACAAGACTATTTACAACAGGTTTCTTTGCCCTTACCTCAAAGTGGAAATAAGCCAAATGTCCATTAAGAACAGATGGATAAATAAATCATGGAATAGTCATGCTATGGAATACTATGCAGCCATGAAAAGAATAAACTCCAGGAGTTCCTGTCATGGCGCAGCAGAAAGGAATCCAACTAGAAACCATGAGGTTGCAGGTTCAATCCCTGGCCCCTCTCAGTGGGTTAAGGATCTGGCATTGCCATGAGCTGTGGTGTAGGTTGCGGAGTTGGCTAGGGTCTGGTGTTGCTGTGGCTGTGGCATAGGCCGGAGGCTGTAGCTCTAATTAGACCCCTAGCCTGGGAACTTCCATACGCCGTGGGTACAGCCCTAAAAAGACAAAATAAAATAAAAATAAATAAACTCCAGCTATGTGCGACAATGTGAATGAATTCACAGACATATTCTGACTGAAAGACACTAGACATAAAAGAGAGCATGCTGTGTGGTTCTATTTACTAGAAATTCAGAAACAAGAGAATGATCTATGATGAAAGAAGGCAAAATAGAGATTACCTTTGTGGGGAGAGAATCCACTGGGAGCGGGTACGTGGGAGACTGCTAGGAGGGGGCTGAGCTAGATGGCAATCATACAAGTGTAGACATGTACAGAAGTTTTTTTGTTTTTGTTTTTGTTTTTGCTTTTTAACAGCTGCACCTGTGGCATATGGCAGTTCCCAGGCTAGGGGTAGAATTAGAGCTGCAGCTGCCAACTATACCACAGCCACAGCAACACTGGATCCAAGCCACATCTGCGACCTACACTGGAGTTTGTGGCAATGCCGGGTCCTTAACTCACTAGGGGAGGCCAGGGATCTAACCCGCATCCACACTGACCCACTATGTCAGGTTCTTAACCTGCTAAGCCTCAGTGGGAGCTCCAACATATGCAAAAGTTATTGAGCTGCAACTTTAATATTTGTGCCCCTTTTTTTGTACAGAGGTTATACTTTAATATAAAGAAAAAGAAAATTGGAGTTCCCGTTGTGACTCAGTGGTTAACGAATCCGATTAGGAACCATGAGGTTGCGGGTTCAATCCCTGGCCTTGCTCAGTGGGTTAAGGATCCGGCGTTGCCGTGAGCTGTGGTGTAGGTCGCAGACGCGGCTCGGATCCCACGTTGCTGTGGCTGTGGTGTAGGCCGGCGGCTACAGCTCCGATTAGACCCCTGACCTGGGAACCTCCACACGCCGCGAGTGCGGCTCTAGAAAAGGCAAAAAAAGACAAAGAAAAAAGAAAAAGAAGTATATGCGTGTGTTTACTAGGTAGCAGGGACAGACAGAGGTATAATTCTCTCCTGAGGTTCCATCTCTCCGCTGTGCTCCAGTTCTGATGAGACCAGTGACCTGTCCTTGGCCCCGGTGTCCCCTGCGGCACCCCACCCCCAAGAGCAGACATCTGGGCACTTCCGCTGGACCTGGACAAGCCCTCGTCCCGCCATAGGACACTCAGCCAGAGAGCCCTTCCCGCTCACTCTGTGGAAGGTTAATTGCTGGTCCCCCGGCAATAATTACACCCACAGTCGGAACACAGAGCAAAGCAACAAATTTCAACATCACAGGGCAGCGAGCCCAAGGGAATCCAAAAACCTTCTAAACCAGAGGTCTCAGGCCTTGCAATTTATGGTGAGTGACCATCTCTGTAACGAGTCCTGAAGCCTTAGGAGAGAGGAGGTGACAGAGGCACCAAAGATCTCAGGGCCCTGTTTCTCTCCGCATGAGGTCATGGTCCCCAGGAGACCTATCTGTTGTTTGATTCTGGAGATCCTTTCAGTCCAAGCATGAGTCCTTGTTCCTAGAGGTCATACCGGCCTGGTCACATGCTTTTGGGGGATTCCGGGGATGGTGGCTGAGAACAGCTCTACTTTCTTTCCTTCTCTGCCAGGTGTTGGAGACAAAGTCTCCATTATTATTAGTAGTAGTAGTAGTAGCAGTAGTAGTATTTAGTATCTGTTGAGATTTTCTTTAAAATAATCTAGATGGGGGTTCATGTGGAGGGAGTTGTAGATAACCATAGCATTGGCCGTGAGTTAAAAATTTATGACTGTGGAGTTCCTGTTGTGGCTCAGTGGGTTAAGAACCTGACATAGTGTCTGTGAGGATGCAGGTTTCATCCCTGGCCTCCTCAGTGGGTTAAGGATCTGGCGTTGCTGCAAGCTGCGGTGTAAGTCGCATATGCGGCTTGGATCCTGTGTTGCTGTGGTGCGGCTGCAACTCCGATTCAACCCCTAGCCTGGGAAATTCCATATGCTGCAGGTGCAGCTAGAACGACAAAAAAAAAAAATTATAACCGGTGGGAACAATTAAATCTCAGTCTTTAAAAACAAAAACAAGCCCCCACCCCGACAACAGCGGCCTTTGCCTCCCTGGCACCAGGTGCCCATCCAGTCTCCGCCTTTTTTTGCCTTTTTTTTCAGGGCCGCACCTGTGACATGTGGAGGTTCCCAGGATAGGGGGGTGAACTGGAGCTGCAGCTGCCGGCCTTCGCACAGCCACAGCAATGCTGGATCAGAACTGTGTCTGTGGCCTACACCAGAGCTCATGGCAACGCCGGATCCTCAACCCACTGAGCGAGGCCAGAGATCAAACCCGTATCCTCAAGGATACTAGTCGGATTCGTTTTGGCTTCCCCACAACAGGAACTCCCCAGTATCAGCCTTTAATCATCTTTTCTACATTGGCTTCTGTTTCTTGCCTCTATAGATTTATTATTTTCCATTGGGCCACACTGGAAACCTTTGTACCAAGAGGGCAACTATGTCTACCACACAGAGACAGTATGGTGCTATATTTAAAATCATTTATGGAGTTCCCTGGTGGCTCAGTAGGTTAAGGACCTGGCGTTGCCACCACTGTGTCCGGGATCACTGTGGTCACAAGGGTTAGTCCCTGGCCAGAGAACTTCTATATGCTATGGGTGTGGCCAAAAAAAAAAAAAAAAAAAAAGCGAGCATACATGCTTGAGTCACACTGTCTAGGTTTGAATCCTGGACTCCTATTAACTTTCTGTGTGACACTTAGCAATTTGTTTACCCTCTCTGAGCCACAGTCCCTTCCTCTATAAAAGAGGAATAATAATACAACTTATAGGAGATTTTGTCTGTTACAGGGCTGTTGGGAGGAGGATTAAATGAAATAAAATACAATGAAGTGCTTTGAAGGGAGAGACTGGTACCTGGCAATGGCTCAATAAATATTAGTTAATATGATAATGACCCATTTATTGAGCATCTGTTACATAGCAGGAAATTTAAAAAAAAAATTTTTTAATGTAATTGATTTACAACGTTGCACCAATGTCTGCTGTACAGCAACGTGACCCAGTCACACACACATATATATACATTCCCTTTTTATAACCTCCGTTATGTTCTTCCCAAGAGAGTGGTTATAGTTCCCTGAACAGCAGGAACTTTTCAACTACGATTTGCATTTTTTCAGCTTCCCCACAAAGTGGACTTCATTTGTCCCTATCTTACAGGTTAGAGAATACATATGTTAGGCTGAGAGAGACAGACAGAGAGAAAGAGATAGGGAGAGAGAGAGAGGGAGGAAGAGAGAGAGAGATCTTAAGACTTGCGCTTTCTGTAGTGTTTACTAGATGAGGCAATTTTTTTTTCTCCAAAAGGCCATAGCAATATTTCTGGTCCCACGTTCTCTTCTGGAGTCTTGGCATTCCCCCATCAAGAGGCAGAACTAGGAGTTCCCATCTTGGCTCAGTGGTAGCAAACCCAACTAGGATCCAGGAGGATGCGGGTTCAATCCCTGGCCCCGCTTAGTGGGTTAAGGATCTGGCATTGCCGTGAGCTGTGGTGTAGGCTGCAGATACAGCTTGGATCCCACATTGCTGTTGCTGTTGCTGTGGTGTACCGGCAGGGGGTGCAGCTCCAATTCAATCCCTAGCTTGCCTCGAGTGGGGCCCTAAAAAGCAAAAAAAAAAAAAAAAAAAAAAAACAACTATGCAAGGTATGGATTCCCATGTTGTAGATTCAGAGTTAGAACTTGAGGACCTAAGGTGACTTGATCAAGATCACATCGGAGTTTCCGTTGTGGCACAGTGGAAATGAATCTGACTAATATCCATGAGGCCATGGGTTCGACCCCTGGCCTTGCTCAGTGGGTTAAGGATCTGGTGTTGCCATGAGCTGTGGTGTAGGTCTCAGACACAGCTTGTTGGATCCTGCGCTGCTGTGGCTGTGGTGTAGGCTGGCAGCTGCAGCTCCAATTCCACCCCTAGCCTGGGAACCTCCATATGTCTTGGGTGCAGCCCTAAAAAAAAAAAAAAGACCATATAGCAGGTAAGTGGAGATGCCAGAATTCCTGTCCAGATCTCTCTGGGTGCAGCCGCTGCTTTTGATGAGGAACACTCACCCAAGGGAAGAATCAAAATTATTCAGCAGACATCAGAGCTGTGTACTCAAAGGAGAATCCCTCAAACTAATTAAACATACAGATATTTCACTTTTTTTTTTTTTTTTGGCAGCACCCATGGCATGTGGAAGTTCCGGGGCCAGGGATCAAACTTGTGCCACAGCAGGGACCTAGGCTGCTGCAGTGACAACACTGGATCCTTAACATGCTGCGCCACAAGAGAACTCTAACACCTCAGTTTATGATGATTGATTTTCTGAAGAATCCAGCATGGAGCCTTTTGCAAAGTGTCCCTCCACAGTAGGACGTATTCAAGTCCTTCCTCACACCAGTTATTCCTCGGAGAGGCCCAAGATTGTGGAAATGGGATGTGCTGAGTGTGGGAAGATGTTTGTTTGGAAACCTAAGGTTTTATGAGAATTCCTTCATCTCGAGATAAATGGTGGCTTAAGCTGAGTCGCTGACATATACATGCTGATTAACTGAGACTGAGGTTTATGATGGGAAAATTCAGAGTATTTCTTCCAACCCACACCCTCCATGGAAATCTGACCACAACCCCAAACATCATCAAGAAATAATCTCATGGAATTCCCGTCGTGGCGCAGCGGTTAACGAATCTGACTAGGAACCATGAGGTTGTGGGTTCGATTCCTGGCCTTGCTCAGTGGGTTAAGGATCTGGCGTTGCTGTGAGCTGTGGTGTAGGTCACAGAGTGGCTCAGATCTGGCATTGCTGTGGCTGTGGCATAGACTGGCAGCTACAGCTCCGACTAGCCTGGGAACCTCAGGCCACGGGTGCAGCCCTAAAAAGACAAAAGAAAAATGAAGAAGGAAGAGGAGGAGGAGAAGGAGAAGAAGAAGAAGAAGGAGAAGAAGAACAAGGGGAAGAAAGTACAAGAACAAAGTCTTTGCAGATCCAGATCTTTGCAAGGGCTCTCTTTCTGGCTTGCAACTACCTCTTTCTCACTGTGTCCTCACATGGTCTTTCCTGTGTGTATGCACGGAGAGAAAAATCTCTCCACCTTCCTCTTTGTGTGTGTGTGTGTGTGTGTGTGTGTGTGTGTGTGTCTTTTGGGGGCCGCACTCGCAGCATGTGGAGGTTCCCAGACTAGGGGTCTAACAGGAGCTGTAGCTGCCGGCCTGCGCCACAGCCACAGCAACACGGGATCCCAGCCGCGTCTGCAACCTACACCACAGCTCACGGCAACGCCAGATCCTTAACCTGCTGAGCGAGGCCACCTTCCTCTTCTTATAAGGGCACAATTCCCATCATGAGGGGCCATCCTCATAACCTCATTTAAACCTAATTACCTCCCAATACCATCACATTGGGTGTTAGGGCTTCAAAATATGAATGTCAGGAAGAGGACTTACAAGGGACCCAGACATTCAACCATGTCAAATGCCACCACATAGAGTTTTCATGATCAATATTTTTATATATGTGGCCATAATTTTTACTATTATTTCTGTATGTGCATTGGTGAGGACACTTTGGGTGGTAAATAACAGAATCCCGACAAATAGCTTGAAAAAAAAAGTAGGATTCACTGATTCCTCTACTGGGAAGAGATGACATGAGAGGCAAATGACATTAACTGGTCTCAACTCAACTCTCCTTAACTCTTTTCCACCTCTCTTCTCTCTCCATTGGCCTCATTCTCATGCAGTTTGCCTGGCTTCTTACAGCGCACAGCATCTCCTGGGACAGCTTTACGCTGACATCACCCCAGGTCTTGGGAGCTAAGATACTTTCTTTTTTCTTCCAGGCTCCAGATACACAATGACAAGAAAGGATCTGATTGGTTAGACTTGGGTATTATGCCCCTTTCTGGGCCAATCACTGAGCCCGAGGGTTATGGAAAACTGTGACTGGCTAGATCTGTATCACATGCCCCCTCCTCACTCCTATCACCCAGTAAAATGGCCTCCTTCAAAAAGTTGATGCCAGGTTCAAATGTATTGATGTTTGTGAGCCCCAAGAAGAGTGCTTGGCAAAGAGTGAGGGTTCAAAAGAACATGTAGTCATCAGTTGAAATCTTTTTTGCTCCCTCAGGAGATCCTGAGCCCCTTGACTGCTGAAAACCCCACCTCATGTGCCTCTCATGAACAGAACGGTCACCACATAGCATTAGCATACTGCCTGGTGAGAACCACTGCAAAAAGCTGTGTCTTTTTTGTCCCTAGTTGAGAGCTGAGGAAACTGTGAGACTCAGCCTGTGATTCATGGCCAAGAGCAGTGGTTGTCAATCAATAAATAGCTTTTGCAAGAATTGTCTGGATGGAGGAGGAAATGGGGTTCCCGAAAGCCGAGGGACCTGCTCACATCTTGCCAATATCAGAGCTAGGAACCTGAATCCAGGAACGCTGATTCTCAATATTTCGAAGCCAGGACTCCGACCCTCTGTCTCCGGCTCTGCGCTACTGTGATAGGAAGCTCTAATTTACTCACTGCTTCTTAAATGGCAGACCCTAGGCTGAGCCCCTTTGCTTGCATTACTCACTCATCTTAACTGCTTCACATGAGCCTCCGAGAAGGTCAGGAGACTTCCTTAAGTTCATAGAACTAGCTAGTGTCAGAGGGAGGATTAAGATGTAGGAATGTCTGGAGTTCCCTTCGTGGCTCAGTGGTTAACGAATCCGACTAAGAACCATGAGGTTGCGGGTTTGATCCCTGGCCTCGCTCAGTGGGTTAAGGATCCGGCGTTGCCGTGAGCTGTGGTGTAGGTTGCAGACGCGGCTCGGATTCCGCGTGGCTGTGGCTGTGGCTGTGGCGAAGGCCGGCAGCTACAGCTCCTGTTAGACCCCTAGCCTGGGAACCTCCATATGCCGCGGGTGCGGCTCTACATAAAAGGCAAAAAGACAAAAATAAATAAATAAATAAATAAATAAATAAATAAATAAATAAATAAAAAGTAAGATGTAGGAATGTCTGACCCTGGAGATCGTATTCTAAATCTCTGTACCTTATTGCTTTGGGTGCAGATTAAATTTTCCGATGGGTTCCAAAGACATTGCTTTGTACCAGATTGGGAGAAGCAAGGCGCTCCTTTCAGCACCAGTGAGAACTAGGACTGAGTTTGAGTTTTGCCATTAGAGAGCCACGCGACCTTGACCAGTTAGCCTCTCTGAGTCCTAGTCTCTTCACTTGTGATAATCGCCATATTACGAGGCTTAGATTGAGAGTATATGAAACTCTCAATGTTGGGTCCTTGAAAATATGCGCTTAATGACTTACATTGCTAGTGATGTTGTTGTCTATACGGTGTGAATTCAAAGCGGGCCCCTGCTGAGGGCCTGACCATCCAAACAATGAAAGAACATTGCCACCAGGGGGCAGCAGAGCACCAGCAGAAGCTGCGGGCGTCACCACCCCCACCCCAATTCTGGCCACGCTTGTTGGAGAACCTCAATCAAATCATCCTCGCTTTGGCTAGTGGTTTGATGACAGAAGGAAGTTGCAGGTGCACCTTGCTTTAAGCACAACGAATTGTTTTAGAGCCCTAGACTCCTGGAATTAAATAAAGCTGGCTGTGTGACTTTGGGTGATTCATTAACCTCACTAAGCTTTAGTCTCATCTTTAAAATATGTGATAGGAGTTCCCTTCGTGGCTCAGAGGAAACGAATCCGACTAGGAACCATGAGGTTGTGGGTTCGATCCCTGGCCTCGCTTAACCATCAGGTTAAGGATCCGGAGTTGCCGTGAGCTGTGGTGTAGGCTGCAGACACGGATGGGATCCAGCATTGCTGTGGCTGTGGCGCAGGCCGGCAGCTACAGCTCCGATTAGACTCCTAGCCTGGGAACCTCCATATGCCCCAGGTGTGGCCCTAAAAAAGACAATAAATAAGTAAATGAATAAATAAATACATACATACATTACGAGTGATAATAGTATCTACCCCATGGCACTGCTGTAAAAATTAAGATAATGTCAAGTAAAGAACTTCAGGCAAATTAAGGATGCAAAAACAATAGTCATTCAAAACAATTAAGCAGAGACTATAGTTAACAATACTGAATTGTATATTTGAAAGTTCAGAGTGTAGATCTTAGAAGTTCTCATGACAAGAAAAAAAAGTAACTCTGTGAAGTGATGGATGTTATTTATTGATACATATAGCAAATCATTGTGCGCCTAAAACTAATATAATGTTACATGTCGATTGTATCTCAAGAAAACTCAGTGAAGGAGTTCCCTTCATGGCTCAGTGGTTAATGAACCCAACCATGATCCATGAGGATGTGGTTTCAATACCTGGCCTTGCTCAGTAGGTTAAGGATCCGGCATTGCCATGAGCTGTGGTGTAGGTTGCAGACACAGCTCAGATCCGGCATTGCTGTGGCTGTGGTGTAGGCCGGCAGCTGTAGCCCCGATTGGACCCCTAGCCTGGGAACCTCCATATGCCATGAGTACAACCCTAAACAAAAAAGCAAAAAAAAGAAAAGAAAAGAAAAGAAAACTCAGTGAAAATATATCACAATAAAAAATTAAAAATAAGCACACAATGAAGAATTTGATTTACAATTTTTAAAACTTGAAAAAAATAGTACTTGTTTCTACTGAAGAATTATTCGGGAGGAGTTCCCTTGTGGCGCAATGGGTTAAGGATCCTGCCTTGTCACTGCAGCAGCCTGGTTCTCTTGCTGGGAAAATACTTCCACATGCCTCAGGTGCAGCAAAAATAAAAAATAAAAAAAAGACCCACCTAAGTACAGCATGATGACCGTGGTTACCAATACTGTGTTATATACTTGAAAGTTGCTAAGGGACTAAATCTTAAATGTCCTTAGTGTTCACACAGACACACACACACAAATGTAAGCGTGTGAGATGTTAGATGCATTCACTCAGCTTATTGTGGTCATCATTGTGCAATATATACATAGATCAAATCATCACCTCATGTGGACATAAGGTTTCACACTGCTCTGTGTCAATTGTATCTTGGTAAGTCGGGAAGAAAATTCAAATTTGACAAAGAAGTTGCTGGTGTAGTGCATTGAGCTCCCGAATGCCCTTTAGCCAGATTCAGCATGGCTGATATTTTGCCACATTTGCTTTTTAACTATAACTATGATTATACTTGTATCTGTATCTCTACCCACCTCTACCTTTATCCAGGATATGCTTGTTATTTTCGTGGGACCGTTTGAAAGTAAGTTGATGATATCAGGATACTTCACACTTTAATTCTTCAACATGTATCTCCTAAGAGCAAGGATATTCTGTTACATCATCACAGAAGAGCTCTTTCTATTATTTAACACGATATCCACATGCAAATTTTACCAATTAGGTATGTACGTACATATATGTATATACACATATACACACACACTCACAAATGCATACACACATACATTTCTAAATAGTGATAACTTCTACGGCCCTTTTTATACCTTTTGGAATTCCTTTCTTATAAAAAGCCCTTTTATTTTGTTTTATTTTATTTTTTGGCTGCCCCATGGCTTACGGAATTCCCAGGCCAGGGATCAGATCTGAGCCACAGCTGTGGCCTGTGCTGCCTCTGTGGTAACACCAGATTCTTTAACCCGGGTTTCAAACTAGCTCTACAGAGATGCCCCCGATCCCATCGCACCACAGCGGGAACTCCACTTTTTTGGAATTCAGATTTTTTTTTTCTTCCTGGGGTTGTAAAACTCATCTTCATAATTAGAAGGGACCGTAAGGTATTTCCACGAGGGGAAAATGATAAACTATAACTCAGAGATTCGATGAGTTCCCTGTTATTGAAAAAAGTAGAAACCCCAGAGCCATCTTCCCAGCTAAGGCACCTGGGAAGCCCACATGCCATTCCACCCTCACTCCGATAGGCATCAAAGGGAACAGACGGTCCCTCTGTCCTTCCATCTCAACTCACTTGCCTCCGGCAGGTCAACAGAAAGCCCCTCGGGCAATTTGAGATTATAGACTAGAAGCCTTCTTTCTCTTTCTTTTTCTTCTTCTTTCTTCCTAATGGGCTTCTTTGAAGAGACTGAGATAGGATGTAGAAGAAACGTCCCAACGCCTCCTGTTCTGACCGAGGAAACTAAGCATGAAGTTCTTCCCCTCACTTTAGAGGACAGCACACCCACACCCTACACCCCAGCAGCTCCGTGTGGGGTTGTTTCCTAGAGAGACTCAGGTGCACAGGCCCCAGGAGACATAGCTAGGAATGTTGTTCATGCATCGTTGGTGCGACAGCTCCAAACTAAAAACAGCCCCAAGGGCCACCAAGTATGGATGAAGAAATAGCACCACATCCACAGCGAACTCCACGGCAATAAAGATAAGTGGAGCAGCCACCTTCAGTAACACAGATGAGCCTCACAGTTGAGGGAAAGAAGCCAGACTCAAGAAACTCGTGGAGTATGACTCTATTTATATAAAGTTCAAAAGAGGAGTTCCCCTCGTGGAGCAGGGGAAACGAATCCGACTAGGAACCATGAGGTTGCGGGTTCGATCCCTGGCCTTGCTCAGCGGGTTAAGGATCCGGCGTTGCCGTGAGCTGTGGTGTAGGTTGCAGATGCGGCTCGGATCTGGCATTGCTGTGTCTCTGGCGTAGGCTGCCAGCTGTGGCTTCGATTAGCTCCCTAGCCCGGGAACCTCCATATGTCTTGGGTGCAGCCCTAAAAAAGCAAATAAATAAATAAATAAATAAATAAAATAAAGTTCAAAAGAGGCAACATTAAACCACATTGCTTAGGGATGCTTACATAGAGGTTAACACTATAAAGAAAAGCAAGAGCAGGATTATCTTCAAAGCCAGGGTAACGGTTACTTGTACGCAGAAGAAAGTTGCTAACACCGATGCTTCCTTTATGAGAGCTAGTTAAACTGTGTGTGTATCCTATGCAGTTATGGGTCACAAAACAAATACCAAAATGAAACACATTTTTTTTTTTGTCTTTTTGCCTTATCTAGAGCCGCACCCGTGGCATATGGAGGTTCCCAGGCTAGGGGTCGAATCAAAGCTGTAGCCGCCGGCCTTCGCCACAGCCACAGCAACGCGGGATCCGAGCTGCGTCTACGACCTTCACCACAGCTCATGGCAATGCCGGATCTTTAACCCACTGAGCAAGGCCAGGGATCGAACCCGTGACCTCATGGTTCCTAGTCTGATTTGTTAACCACTGAGCCACGACGGGAACTCCTGAAACACATGTTATAAAATAAAAGACCTAAAGCATCACGTGGGGCTGGTTCTTGCAGCATCTCAAGGAGAGCTTCTAACATCTGGGGTCCTCACAGCCATTGCTTAGCTGTAAGAGGCAGCACTTGAGAGTTCTTTTAAGTGAATTTAACCAACCACTACAGAGTATGTACCAGGTTCCAGAATGAAAGCTAAGTGCTGAAGCTTACATGCATGAGAAAGATGCCACTTCTGTCCCCAAGATGCTTAAAATCTAGAGGACAAGTGAGTAGGCAGGCACCACAGATGATACTGAAAGGGCTGGAGAACTTCCTTGAAGAAGCAGCACCCGGATGAGACCCAAAGGGCAAGTGAGATGAAATCTGAGGATGGAGAAAACCAAGCATGTTCCAGGCAGTGCGAGGAGAACATGCAAAGCCCTGGGGCACAGCGTCCATACCAGGGAGGGCAGGTCATTGATAAGCTGGAAAACGGAGTGTGGGCTTCAGGAGGGGGGAGGGAGATGAAAGATGAGACCACAGAAGAGGGGGGTCCGGAACAGGCTGTGCTTAAGACAGAGGCCACGGGGAGTCAGTGGTGGATTTAGAACAAGGGGTGTCAGATGGATTCAGAAGGAGCAAGAGGAGAGTTCCCATGGTGGCTCAGTGGTAATGAACCCATCTGGTATCCATGAGGACACGGGTTTGATCCCTGGCTTCTCTCAGCAGGTTAAGGATTTGCGGTTGCCATGAGCTATGGTGTAGGTTGCAGACCGGCTCGGGTCCCGCTTTGCTGGGGTTATGGCGTAGGCGGGCACCTGCACCTCTGATTCGACCCCTGGCCTGGGAGTTTCCATATGCCATGGGTGCAGCCCTAAAAAAACCAAAATCAATAAATAAAGAACAAGAGGGAGCAGATTAGAGGCTGTTTGGGTGATTCAGTGGCGCGATGACAAAGACCTGGTTGAAGGCCATGGAAACAGACAGGGGACACAGAAAACCAAACTAAAGTTCCTTTTTTTTTTTTCTTTTCTTATTTTTAGCAGAACTAGTGGCATATGGAAGTTCCTGGGCCAGGGATCACATCCAAGCTGTAGCAGTGACCTATGCCACAGCTGTAGCGGTGACCCTTAACCCACCGCACCAGGCCAGGGACTGAACCTTCACCGCTGCAGAGACAGTGCTGGATCCTTAACCCTATGTGCCCCAGCGGGAATTCCTCAAAGCCAGTTTTGAACATAATTCTGTTTCAATAGGGGAACCAGGTTGGGAATTCACACACTTACAGACTCCCAGATGAAACCCCACTGCTGGTCAGCAAATTACACTTTGGGTAGCAGCAAGATTCTACCTGGCACTGGACCAAGCTGTGTCTGATTATTCTAAAGATGTCCGAGGAGTTCCCGTCATGGCTCAGTGGTTGATGAATCCGACTAGGAACCATGAGGTCGCAGGTTCGATCCCTGGCCTCGCTCAGTGGGTTAAGGATCCGGCGTTGCCGTGAGCTGTGGTGTAGGTTGCAGACGCGGCTCGGATCCCGCGTGGCTGTGGCTGTGGTGAAGGCCGGCAGCTACAGCTCCTGTTAGACCCCTAGCCTGGGAACCTCTACATGCCGCGGGTGTGGCCCTAGATAAAGCAAAAAAAAAAAAAGACCTCTAGCCTGGGAACCTCCATATGCCACGAGTGTGGCCCTAGAAAAGACAAAAAGACAAAAATAAATAAATAAATAAATAAATAAATAAAGATGTCCTGAATCTCTGAAAAGTGTCTGAACTCAATTCACATCACTAAGCAGCTGGCAGTCCAGGTTAAGTCTAATTACCACCTTCAGCCTCAGTGTCCTTGCCTGTAAACGGCATCACGTGGGTGCACATCTCAGTAGGGTTGCTAGGAAGCTTAAGCAAGGCCAGCAGAACTTGACCATGAGAGCTTTGATTTGTGCTTCACCTAATCTAAGTGTCCCAGCCCAGCCACTGCGCCAGTCACTCCACTAGGGCTGACAAATTGTAGGAGTTCCTGTTGTGGCTCAGAACCCAACTGGTATCCATGGAGATGCGGGTTCGATCCCTGGCCTCACTCAGTGGGTTAAGGATCTGGCGTTGCCGTGAGCCGTGGTGTAGGTCATAGATGTGGCTCAGATCTGGCTTTGCCGCGGCCGTGGCTTGGATCTGATTCAACCCCAGCCTGGGAACCTCCATATGCCGCAGGTGCTGCCCTAAAAAGAAAAAAGAAAAAAGAAACTAAACAAACAAACAAATGGTTAAGAACAGATTCCTTATCAGCCTGAGCCAAACAACCAGGTTAATATGATATGGAATTTACCTCGAAGACAAAAAAAAAAAAAAGCGATTCATTTGAGATGTTTGACTATGAGGAGGGGGGATTCTGTGCAGTGCTGTTTTCCTCAGGGCAGCAGGTATGTTTATAAAAACTCTCTGGGTTTATTAGTGTAGCTCTGAGTTTGGAGGTAGGCAGTCTCTTGGTGCTTTGGCCATTGGGACCCCCCCAGGGCACTAGGTGGACCAGCTGTTGCCTGCAAGGGGAGGCCCATGCATGGGGGGAAAAGGGGGATGGGATTTTCTGATAACCTCCCCTCAGGAGTTTTTAAAATAACATTTCTTCGCTTTGATCTTTTCACATTAAAAAGGGAAAGAACACGTTTAATGAAAAAGATAATGAGACTTGCTGTTATTGAGTCCCTATTAAAGCTCTTTGTTTTCTAGTCCTTATCTCTTTTAACCATTCCAAACCCTTACATAAGGTCTTCTTTAGAAGATGACCTTGCTTGGAGTTCCCGTTGTGGTGCAGCAGTTAACGAATCCGACTGGGAACCATGAGGTTGTGGGTTCGATCCCTGGCCTCACTCAGTGAGTTAAGGATCCGGCGTTGCCATGAGCTGTGGTATAGGTTGCAGATGTGGCTTGGACCTGGTGTTGCTGTGGCTGTGGCGTAGGCCAGCATCAACCGCTCTGATTAGACCCCTAGCCTGCGAGCCTCCACATGCCGCAAGTGTGGCCCTAGAAAAGGCAAAAAAAAAAAAAAGAAGAAGAAGATGACCTTGCTTGTCCAGGGTCTTGCAGCTAGTAAGCACGGAAGCCTGAGTATGACGCTGGGTTGGTCCCATTCCAGAGCCTTGGCAGGTACCTCTAATGTGTCACCGTAAGAGGCACAAAAGCAAAAGGAAGCTTCCCCAGGGACAACGCCTCTTGACATTTCGCTGTACTTTCCCCTGTGTCTTTGTGTAGATATTTTTCTAAATGAATTTGGAAGGCGCTCCTGCCGTAGTGCAGTGGAATATGCACTGTGCTGGTGCAACAGGGTCCCCACCAGCTGAGTCAGGTAAAGACTGCTGTTGCTGCAGCTGAAGCTCAGGTTGCAACTGTGGCTTGGATCTCATCCCTGGCCCTGGAACTCCATATACCACGGGGTGGCCAAAAAAGAAAAAAACAATAAAATGAATTTGGAAAATGGAACTGTCCTAGGACCCAGCAATTCCATTCCTAGTTATACATCCAGACAAACAAAAATGCTAATTCAAAAAGGTACATTCACTCCGATGTTCACGGCAACATTACTGACAGTTGTTAAGACATACAAGCAACCTAAGTGTCCATCAACAGATGAACAGATAAAGAAGATGTGAGATATAGATATAGATATGAACATATACATATATAATGGAATACTACTCGGTCATAAAAAAGAATAAAAATTTGCCATTTGCAGCAACATGGATGAACTTGGCAGGCACTGTATCAAGTGAAATAAGTTATATCATACAAATACTGTATGATATCACTTATCTGTGGAATCTAACAAATACAACAAACTAGTGAATGTAACAAAGGAAGAAACAGACCCATGGCTACAGAGAACAAACTAGAGGTTATCAGTGGGGAGAGCAAGAGGGAATGGGGATTAAGAGGTAAAAAATATTATGTACAAAATAAATAATCTACAAGGATATACTGTAGAGCACAGGGAATATAGCCAGTATTTTATTTATTTTTTACTTTTTTTTTTTTGCTTTTTTTAGGGCCATACCCACAGCATATGGAAGTTTCCAGGTTAGGGGTTGAATTGGAGCTATAGCGCCGGCCTACGCCACAACCACAGCAACATCAGATCTGAGCCGTGTCTGTGACCTACACCACAGCTCATGGCAACGCCAGATCGTTAACCCACTGAGCAAGGCCAGGGATCGAACCTGCAACCTCATAGCTCCTAGTTGGACTTGTCAACTGCTGTGCCACAACGGGAACTCCTATTTATTTATTTTTTATTTTTTAAATTTTGGCTATGCCCCTGACATGCGGAAGTTCCTAGGCCAGGGACTGAACCCGTGCCTCAGCAACAACCCGAGCCACAGCAGTGGCAACACCAGAGCCTTAGCACACTGAGCCACCAGAGAACCCTGAACCAGTATTTTATAATAACTATAAGTGGATTGGGAATTCCCTGGTGGTTTGGTGGTTAGGGTTCTGCACTTTCAGCATTGCAGCGTGGGTTCAGTCCCTGGTCTGGGAACTGAGATCCCACATCAAGCTGTTGTTCACCATGGAGATAAATAAATAAGTAAATAAAAATAAGATTTCCCTCTTGGCTCAGTGGGTTAAGGATCTAGTGCTGTCGGAGTTCCCATCACAGCTCAGCGGAAACAAATCTGACTAGTATTCACGAGGATGTATATTTGATCCCTGTCCTCACTCAGTGAGTCAAGGATCCGGTGTTGCCATGAGCTGTGGTGTACGTCATAGACGCGGCTCAGATCTGGCGTTGCTGTGGCTGTGGTGTAGGCCGGCAGCTACAGCTCCTATTTGACCCCTAGCCTGGGAACCTCCATATGCCGTGGGTGTGGCCCTAAAAAATACGGAAAAAAAAAGGGGTCTAGTATTGTCACCTCTGTGGCTCTGGTTACAAGTCAGCTTTGACCTTTGGCCTGGGAGTTTCTCCAAGTCACAAGCACAGCCAAAATAATAAATTAATTAATTATTTAATTAATAAAAATAAATGGAGTTAAAAATTGTGAATCACTGTATTGTACATCTGTAACATACAATATTGTTCATCAACTCTACTTCAAAAATAACATGAAAAAATGAATTTGGGCTCATCCTGGATATCCAGTCTTATTGAATATTTTAATGTATTCTTATGGTATAGAAGTAGCTCAGACTTTTTTTTTTTTCCAGTTCAAAGAATATACAAATATTTGCAGATGAAAGAGAAAACTCACTCATCCTGCCCTGCCTGGCTGTCTTTACTGGTTACTCTCTGCGTCTTTCCTTCCATGTACCAAACAGATGTTTATACCTGTGCCAGGCCTTGCACTTGGATTTGCGATGAAAGTCATGTAAGGAAGAAGACAATCGAGAAGCCCTTGCCTGGGAGTTCCCGTCGTGGCTCAGTGGTTAACGAACCCGACTAGGATCCATGAGGATGAAGGTTCGATCCCTGGCCCTGCTCAGTGGGTTAAGGATCTGGCGTTGCCGTGAGCTGTGGTGTAGGCTGTAGATGTGGCTCAGATCTGGCATTGCTGTGGCTCTGGCGTAGGCCAGCAGCTGTAGCTCTGATTAGACTCTTAGTCTGGGAACTTCCATAAGCCATGGGTGAGGCCCTAAAAAGGAAAAAGGAAAAGAAATTTGGAAAAGAAGTCCTTGCCCTAAGGCCTTCCGTGGGTTCCACCAAGGCGAGGAGGTGTTAGAAGTGTCCACAGCACAACCTTAAACCCAGAGAGAGGGAGTGAGTGAGCAAAGGATTAAAAATACAGCCGATGTGCCTTGCCGTATCAGAGGGAAGAAGGAACCCACCCCATGGATCTAGGGTTTCTGGGAAGGTGACAGAGGGGGCAAAAATCTTGACAGAGTAAGAAAGACACTCATAAACCAGATCAAGAGTCAATCAATTATTGGCACATCCTGGGGCCAAGAATATTCAGATCACAGCCTGGGAAAGCGATGTTAACCTAAAGTAGTCATTCTCGTTTCCCCCAGGAACATGTGGCAATGTCTGGAGACCTCTGTCATTGTCAAAATGAAGGTGAGAGGGTGTTACTCTTGGCAGTTAGTGGGTAGAGGTCAGGGACGCTGTCAAACACCCTACAGTGCCCGGGACAGCCCCTGCCCCTCAAAATGTATCATGTGATCCAAGCCACTGGTGGCACAGAGACAGAAACCCTGGCCTGCACATGTCAGACAGGACACAAGTTGCTCCCAAAGCAGATTCCTGGTATCAGAACCTGGATCAGCCACATCCTAGCGAAGTTCCTAGGGAACTGGAATATGGGTGGATTGTCTGGGGACAATCCCTTCCCCTGTCCCAGCCTCAGTTTCCTTCTCCGCATAATGGAAGAGAATAGCGGTACCTATTTCATAGGCTCATGGGGAAGATAAACTGCTCCAAGAAGCACTTGATAAATGTTAGTACTTAAAAAGGGGGGCAGGTAGGAGTTCCTTTCACAGCTCAGTGGTTAAGGAACCCAACTAGGAACGACGAGGTTGCGAGTTCGATCCCTGGCCTCACTCAGTGGGTTAAGGATCCGGCGTTGCCGTGAGCTGTGGTGTAGGTCGCAGACGTGGCTCAGATCTGGCATTGCTGTGGCTCTGGCGGAGGCTGGCAGCTGTAGCTCCCATTCGACCCCTAGCCTGGGAACTTCCATATGCCGCGGGTGTGACCCTAAAATAGGAAAAAAAGGGGGGGTAGATAAAGTGGGTTTGCAGAGGTGTAAACCATGTCTTCAAATGACACAGAGAAGAATCTACACTTTCTTCTATTTGTAAGTTGACGGTGCGTGAATATTTGCAAGGTTTGATACTCAGGATAATTCTCCAGATTTTTTAAAAGTTCCTTTAAACGGGGAGTTCCTGTTGTGGCGCAGCAGTTAACGAATCCGACTAGGAACCACGAGGTTGCGGGTTCGATCCCTGGCCTTGCTCAGTGGGTTACGGATCCGGCATTGCTGTGAGCTGTGGTGTAGATTGCAGACGCGGCTTGGATCCCACATTGCTGTGGCTGTGGCAAAGGCCGGCAGCTGTAGCTCTGACTCAACCCCTAGCCTGGGAACCTCCACATGCCGTGGATGTGGCCCTAAATAGCAAAAAAAAAAAAAATTCCTTTAAACATACACACACACACACACACACACACATACACACCTGTTACTCCTAGGGAACTGGAATATGGGCGGATGAAAGGCAACTGGGGAGGGCAGAGTGGATTTACATTCTTTTTTTTGAAGTTGAAAAAATATAATTTGGTAAGTGTCCAATTATGGGAAACATATTAAAAAGGCAAAGCAAAAAAAGTACATTGCAAATACAATGCAAAAGTAAAACAAATTAATCTCTAAAGACGATTTGGAGAGATTCCTGGTGGGGTTAATGATCCAGTGTTGTCACTTCCGTGGCTCGGGTCACAGCAGAGGCTCAGGTTCAGTCCCTGGCCCAAAACTTCCGCATGCCATGGGCTCAGTTAAAAAAAAAAAAAAAAAAAAGTGATTCGGGCTGAATCCACGGGCTCCTATATACAAGTTTTGGCCATTGCAAAACTGACTACCATTTAAGAAAAAAAAAATCTTGAGTTGCCCAGTATTGGACATGTATATGGCGATGGAAAGAAGTGTGTGTGTCCTATCTCCCCAGGAAACTACTTCTAGGGCGTTTGGTGTCGTGTTCGCCCAACACAAGCCGATTGTCAGTGCACATGAACCACCAAGGACCTTATCCCTCAAACACGCCCACTCTGTCCAGAATCTTTGGGTGTGTGCCAAGGCCCAAGAGGCTGACTCATCTACAAATATCTTAGGACCTGTTTACACCAGAACCAGCAAAAGATGAACAGATTTTTCTTGAAGGTCATGGTTTCCAGTAGCCGATTTTAAATACAGGACATTTGGGGACAGACGGTGTCACACAGAAGACTAAGGACCAGAAGCTGGAGCCCATGTGGCAAGTTCTGGGTGCTTCCTGCCTCCACCAGTGAAGTGACCTTGGGTGCGTTATTTAACCTCTCTGAACCTCGGTATCTTCCTCTCTTCCAAAGTGTCTCCTGCCTGTCAGCCCTGGCAGGCTGTTGCAAAAGTATAGAGAGACAATGGAAGCTGGAGAGTTCTAGAAAATGCCTGGTACGTAAGAGGTGATCACTGTTACACCTTCCACCCACTTTACCTCCTGGGCAGGTGTTGAGCCTCTTAGAGGCTACTCCTTATCAGCCGGAATGCCGGGAACACCCAGAATAGAGCTAGTAAAGGCTTGTCTTCAGGAGCACAGCTTAACTGGCTTTTGAGGTTTGGGATGACTAGGTGATTTCTGCAATCTCTTTTGATGTTGTCTTTGAAAGGGTTGGTGATGGGCAAGATTAGCTAGTTGGAGCTCTCACTTTGCATACGCACGTCCTGGAAACCCTGAAACAACCCAAGTCAGATAGTCAATGTCAGTGCCCAGATGTGAGTCCAGGGGGATCTCGAGAGAAACAAAGAAAGTGGACATGGCACGTTTCCCAAGAGGCTCCCAGTCCTGAGGTTGCAGAGATACCGAGAGCCGAGGAGGGTCCCAGAAGCCCAAACAGGATGCTATTTCTGATAAGGGAAAGTGTCCATGAACAGAGCTGGGCTTTATTCAAGCCAAGCCTCTCAGGTGAGCCCTCTGGTGGCCTTGTTTAGAATTTGACGTTTTTGTTGGCTTGTTCAGCTCCACCACCACTGGCTTTTTCCTTCCTTCCTTCGTTCCTTCCTTCGTTCCTTCCTTCGTTCCTTCCTTCCTTCCTTCCACCACAACTGGCTTTTTCCTTCCTTCCTTCCTTCCTTGCTTCCTTGCTTCCTTCCTTCCTTCCTTCCTCCCTCCCTTTCCTTTTTAGAGCCACAGCTGTGGCATATGGAAATTCCTGGGCTAGGTGTCGAATCAGAGCTGCAGCTGCCGGCTGACACCACAGCCATGGGAACTCAGGATCCGAGCCGCCTCTGAAACCTACACCACAGCTCACGGCAACGCCAGATCCTTAACCCACTGAGCAAGGCCAGGGGTGGAACCCATATCCTCATGGACACTACGTCAGGTTCTTAACCCAATGAGCCACAATGGGAACTCCAACACTTGCTTTGGAAGAGAAAGTTCAGGGAGTTCCCTTTATGGCTCAGTGGTTAACGAATCCGACTAAGAACCATGAGGTTTCAGGTTCGATCCCTGGCCTTGCTCAGTGGGTTAAGGATCCGGCGTTGCCGTGAGCTGTGGTGAAGGTTGCAGACGTGGCTCAGATCCCGCGTTGCTGTGGCTGTGGCCAAGGCTGGCGGCTACTGCTCCTGTTAGACCCCTAGCCTGGGAACCTCCATATGCCGCGAGTGCGGCTCTTCATAAAGGCAAAAAGACAAAAAAAAAAAGAAAGTTCATCCCAGTCCAGAATGGAATTTGATGTGAAAAACATGTGGGTCAGCAGTGTTTTGGAAATTTCCAGAGACCAATTCAGTGAGTCCTCATTCTCTAAACAGTTGCACATGTCACTCACTGTCACCAACAAATAACAAATAAAATAAGGAATACATTTCTGCAATAACACATTTATTTTGAGTGGCTGCTCTGTACGGTACCTTATACTTTGAATGTATTACTGAATCCTCACTAGGAAAAAAAAAAAAAAACTTTTGACCTTGATGGCTTATTCTCTTCATATTAGGGATGAGGAAAAACGGGTTTGCTCTTGGAGATGCTGAGAAGCCACTGGAGGTTAATCAGCAGAGGAGGTAAGTGGGGCGAAGAGAAGCAGGAGTGGAGTTTCTGGAATGTGCATTTGCACTTGGGGTGCTGGACGGATGGGGCAGGAAGGGGCGAGGTCCAGAGCTTGGTAGATTGCATCGCACTGGTGCCAGTGCAGCCCCCTCTGGCTGCTTAAACTCTTTAGAGATGAAGAAACTGAGATTTAAACTGAAAGTTGCAATGTGTTGCCCAAGGTCATAAAACCAGCAGGGTGAGCAAGAGAGTCTTGACCATGGGGGTTAGTCATCCGACTCAGTGATACAGTTAAATCACTCATCTCTCTAATCTCAAGAGGCCTTTTAGAGTCAGAAACTACAGAAATAAATCCATGTCTCCCTTTCTGATCTCCAGGCAAGCAAATGGAACTAGCACATCAAAGACTAGGGTCCCCCTGCTGACAGTGATCCTGCCCCAAGGTGGGACCTGGGCCAGATAGAAGATCCAGGAGTTCCGAAATAGTTAACTCACTGATTTCTTGGACTGCACTCCCTACCACCTGTGTGACTCAAAGTAAATTACCTAAGCTCTCTGTGCCTTAGTTTTCTCCTCTGCCAACAGCGCGGGATAAGAATACCTACCTCATAAACTTGGGAGAATGAAATTAAAATACTGTTACCGTTTGCTGAGTGATTACTAGGCACAAAACCCTGTTCCGAGATCATTTCTTACATTCACTCAATTCCCACATAACTTATATTTTTAAAGAGTTATTCTCTAAGGGAGAGGACTATTACATCATGATTTAAGTGATTATAGGACATCTATCTAGCAACACAGGAAACACGTACTGAGTCATAACAATAAAAATAACAAGTACATTTCAGAATCCTGTCTATTCCAACTCAACGTTCAAATTCTTGAATGTGAGGGAGTTCCTGTCATGGAAAAGAAGCCGACTAAGAACCATGAGGATGCGGGTGCGGTCCCAGGCCTTGCTCAGTGGGTCAGAGATCTGGCATTGTCATGAGCTTTGGTGTAGGTCACAGACGCAGCTTGGATCCTCAGTTGCTGTGGCTGTGGTGCAGGCCAGCAGCTGTAGCTGTGATTCAACCCTTAGCCTGGGAACTAAAAAACAGAGAGAAAAAAAAAATCTTGAAGGTGAATCTGGGAAAAGCAAGTGGAGAAGTGAACCCCAAATTTTTGATGGACTTGTGCATGGCCCAGACCGTCTCTGGCTGCTGCTATGTAATTGCTTTTGTAAGAAATGAAATTTATGTGTCTATGATATTTATATCTAAATATACAAGAGCAGTGGATAGGGTTTTAGAAAAAAATGTAGATACTCATAGACACATACATCTATAGCTCTTTAATTCCATATAGTTCCATATATAGCTACTTAATTGCATCTATATGTAGACATATATATATATATACACACACACACACATATATACCTATTTAATTACATTTATTTATTTATCTATCTATCTCCCAAACCCTGTTCTTATCACTTTGCACTCTGAGGAGGCAAATTCTCTGGGCAAATACTGCTGGAAGGGCTTTTTCCCACATTTTTGTGAATCACAGACCTTTGAAGATCCCAGGAACGCCTGCTATTCTCCTCCCGGGGAAATGCACACGGCCGGATCCCAGAGGGTCGGTGGCCACTGCTTGGTGGAAACTCAGCTGTCCCCACAGCCCATCCATTGAGCCCCTGGGGTTCCCAGGTTAGGAGCCTGTGCTTTCATTTAATCATGTCCTCCTTTTTATTTTCCGGCCAGTGTTTATTGAGCACCTAAGACATGCCAGATGGACAGTGGGCCGAAGTGCTGGGGACGCAGCAGTGAGACATTAGAATGTCACCTGCTAGCGTTCACAGATGGCCATTTCCCTGCTCAAGCTCTTTCTTAATCTATTTCTGGATTCGCTTGTGAAAACAGCCGTAGTGCAGGAGGAATAACCATCATCAAGTGGCGTCTTTGCTGGTTATAAAGTACTTTCTCACGTACTAGCTGATGTGAGCCTGTGGCCACTGTGTGAGCAGATATTACCATGATCTTTGTCTAACAAAAAAGAAGACTAAAATCAGGAGGAGGTGGAATGGATGACAGATTTATCTGCAAGTGGAGGAGACAAAATTCTGTCCCCAGGGGCCCGGTTTTTGACTGCAGAAGTCACATGGTCTTATCGGCTCCCGGATAAGACCAGGGCTTGAATTCAGACTCCAGTAGGTGCTGTGTGACCTTTGATGAGTTACTTTAACTCTCTGAGCCTGTGTTTCCCTATGAAAACAAGGAACAGCAGTAACATCGGCTCATTGATAAAAACAGCAAAAGCAATAGGAGAGTAATAATATCCACTGGCACTAGGATGGTTTATGATTGTAAAATGTTAATGGCAAGGACTTTCCACAATCAGAGACACACAAAAAATGCTCAAGATAGTAATTCCCTCTGTGGCTCAGCTGGTTATGAACCCCACGTAGTACCCACAAGGATGAGGGTTCAGTCCCTGCCCTTGCTCAGTGGGTTAAGGAACCGGTGTTGCCATGAGCTGCAGTGTAGGCTACAGATGTGGCTCGGATCCTTCCTGTGTTGCTGTGGCAAGTCTGTTCTCCGTGTCTGTGACACCCTTGTTTTCAAAGAGAGAAACGGCTGCATTTCAATGGACAAGCATCTCTGTCCCCAGGTTGGGTGTCCCAATCCAGCTGGCATCTAGCCGTCTTCAAAAAGATATGAGGAGTTCCCGTCATGGCTCAGTGGTTAACAAATCCGACCAGGAACCATGAGGTTGTGGGTTCGATCCCTGGCCTTGCTCAGTGGGTTAAGGATCTGGCGTTGCCGTGAGCTGCGGTGTAGGTTGCAGACGCGGCTCGGATCCCGTGTTGCTGTGGCTGTGGTGTAGGCTGGCGGCTATAGCTCCTGTTAGACCCCTAGCCTGGGAACCTCCACATGCCACGGGTGTGGCCCTAGATAAGGCAAAAAGACAAAAAAAAAAAAAAAAGATATGAGATCCTTACCCCTAATTAAGCCTCCCCAGCAGGCTTAACGGGGATTGCCAAGGAAAAGAGAAAGATCCCTTTGGACATTCTCCTCCTGGGTTGGTGCAGGTGTGAGTCTGTGAAGGTCCGTTTGGTGAAATGGATCATAAAGGCCAGGCCTACCTCGCCTCTGGCCCATACAGCCCTTGGGATTCCCCGGGGTGGGATCTATGAGATGGGAATGCTGAGGTGAATGTCACCAAGCTTTAAGGGCAAAAAAAGAAAAAAAAAAATCACCACTGAAATATCTCTTCGTTTGGCTATAATGGTGATATCGCCATAAAACACAAAGTTTTCCAGATTTTGCAAGTATTAAAATAATGGAAGGAAAGGGGCATTGTGGGTAGGGACTTGAAAAAAATGTCCTTCCTATTCAAAAAAAAAAAATGAATTCAATTCCAAACGATAGTATTTTTACCAAAGATAAAATACAAGGGAGGCTTGTGCTCGGCATATTGGTGGTGCATTCTTTCACAAAACCTTTAGATTTTCAAACTCTTTAGATTTTTTTTTGCAAAAAGTAATGAATCCTAACAACATTTTTTTTTTTTTTTGTCTTTTTAGGTCCGCACCTGCGGCATATGAAGGTTCCCAGGCTAGAGGTCAAATCAGAGCTACAGCTGCTGTCCTGCACCACAGCCACAGCAACGCGGGATCCGAGCCACATCTGCGACCTACACCACAGCTCATGGCAACGCCGGATCCTTAACCCACTGAGCAAGGCCAGGGATGGAACCCACGTCCTCATGGATGCTAGTCAGGTTCCTTAAATGCTGAGCCACAATGGGAACTCTGTCTAATCTACATGTTAATGACAAAGGCAGGATAGTTATTGGACAGGCAGTCAGAGTTCCGATTCTGGTTCAGGCTCTTACCCTGGCAGCCCGTCTGCTGTTTTTAGGTTTTGCCTCTAATGTCATCTCTTAGAGGATCCTTCTTTCTTTATGAGATTGCAGCGTTTATTTCAGGTTCTCTCTTGGGTTTGTTTTTTTTTTTTTTGGTATTTTTTTTCTTTTTGCCACACAGGCAGTATATGAAAGTTCCTGGGCCAGGGACTAAACCTACTCCACACAGCAACAACCAGAGCCACAGCAGTGAGAAGACAGGAGCCTCATCCCTCTAGGCCATCAGAGAACTCCTTAGGGGAACTTCTTGAACCTCTCTGCCTAAGGGGCCCCTCTCTGCCACTCTTGCACATCAGCCTGTTCAATGTCGCCATCTTGATTTATCAAAATCTGCATTGTCCCCCTGATTTTTCATCTCCCTGCCCCCTTTAGATTTTGAGCAGTGACCTTGACCGTTTTTGTTCATGGCTGTAAGTCCCAAGCAACCATATGTAATGTACAAAGTGCCAGGGAGCAATGTATTAAATATTGTCAAATGAAGAAATCAGTGGATGATGGTATGAATCACTGAGTATAAAAGTGAATGAGTGAAGGAGTAATTAAATCAACGAATAAGTGAGTGAGTGAATGTGTGAGTAAATGATGAGGTGGTTGAGTAAATGAGCGAGTCAGTGAATGAGTTAATGAATGAGTGAATTAATGAATAAATGTGTGAGGGAGCAAATGACTAATGAATGGGTGAATGAATAAAAGGGTAAATGTGTGAGAGATTTAAACACTGAATGAATAGGTGAGTGATGAATGAGTGAATGAATGAGGGGGTAAATGAATGAAATTTGACTTCAGTGCCAGGGATTTCCTCTGTGCGTGACTCAGTTACATCAGAGTCGCCCAGATGTGGTCCCCATGAACAGAACATGAAAGCCGCATGCGTGGTCCAGCTGTCCAGGGGCCCCACGCCAGCCCTACTCAAGGTTCCAGTGGTGTCAGCAGACGCGCATCTCCGCTCCCCAGGAAGACCCTTCACGCGTTCATTTCCTGGTGAGTGTTTTGCCGACACACTTTCGTTTGGCTTCACAACAACGCTTTGGGTCCGTTCTTGTTATCACTGTTCTCACTGATGAGGAAACCGAGACCCAGAGAGGTGACACTCTGTTCCAGTTCGGGGCACTTGGGTCAGACCGAAAGAATGGACAGCATATCACAGCCTGTGTCTCATGTGAATTTCACAGCAGGATTTTCCCTTTCCAACCGTATTTACAAGAGAGGGATTGCCGGGAGCAGGGGCGGGGGGGGGGAGGCCAAGAGGCCAAGATAGAAAACCCTCAACGAAGGAGCTATAGGAAGAAACTCCAGTAATCAGTCTAGTAAGTCCTCTGTACAGAATATGGGAAATGAATGAATGAATGAACGGGACACAGTGAAGCGGTTAGAACTCAGGTGTTAGGCCTGGATCCAAACTCCGTCTTTCCCACTTCACCAACAAGTGACTTTCATTTGTCTGAGCCTCGGTTTCTCTATCTAAAGAATGGGAATAAGGAGTTCCCGTCATGGCGCAGTGGTTAACGAATCCGACTAGGAACCATGAGGTTGCGGGTTCGATCCCTGGCCTTGCTCAGTGGGTTAAGGATCCGGCGTTGCCGTGAGCTGTGGTGTGGGTTGCAGATGCAGCTCGGATCCTGCATTGCTGTGGCTGCGGCAAAGGCCAGTGGCTACAGCTCCGATTAGATCCCTAGCCTGGGGACCTCCACATGCCACGGGTGCGGCCCTAAAATGACAAAAAGGCAAAAAAAAAAAGAATGGGAATAAAAGCATTTCTAGGGTCACCAAAGACCACAAGGCCCACTAGTGCTCAGCGCCTGGAGCACTACATGATGAGAAGGGGTGACTGGGGAGGCATGTGGGGCCTGGGGTAGCTCCCTGCTGTTGGCATAAGGTTTTTATTCTTCTGTTGAACTTGGAGGCTTTCCTGGAGGCCAGCTTGTGCAGAGAGCTTTGCATCAGGGGAATCTGGGTCCGAATCTCATTTGCTGTGACCCACCATGTGATGGTGGGGATGTCACAGCACTTCTCCAAGACCATTTCCTTTTTTCTTTCCTTCTTTCCTTCTTCCCTTCCTTCCTTCCTCCCTCTCTCCCTCTCTCTTTTTCTTTCTTTCTCCCCTCCTTTCTTTCTCTTTCTCTTTTTCTTTCCTTGTCTTTTATGGCCACATCTGTGGCATATTCAAGTTCCTGGGCTAAGGACGAATCAGAGCTAGAGCGGCCAGCCTGCGCCGCAGCCATGGCAATGCCAGCTCCGAGCCCCGTCTGTGAGCTACACCAAAGCTCAAGGCAATGCCAGATCCTTAACTCACTGAGTGAAGCCAGGGATCGAACCTGCATCCTCATAGGTACTATGTTGGGTTCTTAACCTGCTGAGCCACAGTGGGAACTCCTCTAAGCCCATTTCCTCCTCAGCAAAGTGGAACTTGATGCCTGGTGGAAAGAGGTGATGTTTCTCTGGGAAAACTTTCAAAGGACTTGGCTCCTCATCACCCCTGGTGAAAAGGAAGATGTTGGAGAACCTCACTACAATGAAGAGCCCAAGGGCTTGGCTAGGGTGTGGACTGAAAACACAGCATCATGGAGTTCCCATCATGGCTCAGCGGTTAATGAACCCAACTATCATCCCTGAGGATGGGGGTTCGATCCCAGGCCATGCTCAGTGGGTTAAGGATCCGGCGTTGCCGTGAGCTGTGGTGTAGTTTGCAGACGCGGCTCGGATCCCGCGTGGCTGTGGCTGTGGCGAAGGCCGGCGGCTACAGCTCCTGTTAGACCCCTAGCCTGGGAACCTCCATATGCCACGGGTGCGGACCTAGATAAGGCAAAAGAGAAAAGAAAAGATGGCATCATTTTCTAAGGATGATTATGATGATTGTACATCGACTGGTCACAGAACTGTATGTTCCCAGGATGGCCTTTCCAGGACCTTGTTTTTAATTGGCATGAAGGAAATGTGATGGGGCAGGGTGGCAGCCTGTAGCCCTGGAAGGCGGGCACTGTGTGCCTCATCTGCAAGTGCCTGAAGCAAATCATATCTGACGTTAAAACCTGAATTAACCAGTTGTCTAATGATTGCATCTCTTAGCTTAGGTCTGAAAACTGAGGATTCAGGTGAGTGATTCTAGGTGGCATAAACTTACTTGCAAATCCTGGACGATAAAAAGTGACAAAGCACGGAGTTCCTGCTATGGCTCAGCGGGTTAAGAGCCCAACTAGTCTCCGTGAGGTTTTGCGTTCAATCCCTGGACTTTCTCAGTGGATTAAGGATCCAGGATGATTGCAACGTGTGATGTAGTTTGCAGATGCAGCTCAGATCTGGGTGTGAATGTGGCTGTGGCTGTGGTATAGGCTGGCAGCCGCAGCTCTGATTCCACAAAAAGTGACAAAGCTTATTCTGTGCCTTACTAAAAAAAAAAAAAAAAATCAAGGCTGATAAAATGCTACAGGCATTTGCTATTCTAGGCACTTTAGATGTATTAAAGCTTTAAATCTTAGGACTGGGAGTTTGGGGTTAAGAAATGCAAACTATTGCATTTGGAGTGGATAAGCAGAGAGATCCTGCTGTGTAGCCCAGGGAACTATATCTAGTCACTTGTGATGGAATATGATGGAGGATAATATAAGAAAAAGAATATGTATATATGTGTATGACTGGGTCATTCTGCTGTAGAGTAGAAATTAACAGAACACTGTAAATCAACTATAACAGAAAAAAAATTATAAAAAATAAATCTTAGAGTTGTAGCATGGTCTCTGTTTTATATGTAAAACCACTGGAGTTCCCATCGTGTCTCAGTGGCTAATGAATCTGACTAGGAACCATGAGGTTGCGGGTTCGATCCCTGGCCTTGTTCAGTGGGTTGAGGATCCAGCGTTGCCGTGAGCTGTAGTATAGGTCGCAGACGCGGCTTGGATCTGGTCTTGCTGTGGCTGTGGCGTAGGCTATCGGCTACAGCTCTGATTAGACCCCTAGCCTGGGAACTTCTGTATGCTGTGGGTGTGGCCCTAGAAAAGGCAAAAAGACAAAAAAAATAAGTAAATAAAAAACACAGAGTTCAGAGAGATTAAATAACAGGCTCAAGGACACACAATGAGGGAGTTCCTGTTGCAGCTCAGCAGAAGTGAATCTGACTAGTATCCATGAGGTTGCAGTTTCGATCCCTGGCGTTGTTCAGTGGGTTAAGGATCTGGCATTGCCTCCAGCTGTGGTATAGGTTGCATGCATGGCTTGGATCCCACGTTGCTGTGGCTGTGGCATAGGCTGCAGCTACAGCTCCAATTCAACGCCTAGCCTGGGAACTTCCATATGCCCCTGGTGCAACCCTAAAAAGACCAAAAAAAAAAAAAAAAGCGTAGACAGGATTCCTTACTTTATCCAAAAAAAAATTTCTAAAAATAAAAGGTTTTGTGAAAGAACGCACCCCCAACATGCTGAGGACAAACCTCCCTTGTATTTTTTTTGTTTTGTTTTTTTCTAGGGCCGCACGGGTGGCATATGGAGGTTCCCAGGCTAGGGGTCTAACAGGAGCTGTAGCCACCGGCCTTCGCCACAGCCATAGCAACGCAGGATCTGAGCCGCATCTGCAACCTACACCACAGCTCAGGGCAACGCCGGATCCTCAACCCACTGAACAAGGCCAGGGATCGAACCCACAACCTCATGGTTCCCAGTTGGTTTCGTTAACCGCTGCACCACGACAGGAACTCCAAGGTAGACTTTTTTTTATTTTTTTTGAGGGCCGCACCTGCAACATATGGAAGTTCCCAGGCCAGGGGTCGAACTGGAGCTGCAGCTGCTGGCCTACACCACAGCCACAGCAACGCCAGATCCGAGCCCTGTCTGTGGCCTGCACCACAGCTCACGGCAACGTGGGATCCTTAACCCACTCAGCGAGGCCAGGGCTTGAACCCGCGTCCTCATGGATACTAGTTGGGCTCATTACCGCTGAGCCAAAGTGGACATTTTTAAAAGAGTGAACAGGGAGTTCCCTGGTGGCCTGGTGGTTAAAGATCCAACACTGTCACTGCTGTGGCAAGGGGTCAGTCCCTGAGCTGGGAATTTCTGCACGCCAAGGATGCACCAAAAAATCAATAAATAATCAAAAAGAGTGAACAGTGTGGATGCCTCGATGTCAGTCAAAACGCACACCCTAGCCCCTCGGGAGCCCCCGGGGGAGGATGCAGGCCCCCCCGCTCCCTTCCCATCGGCCTTCCCTTAGTCCCTGAAGACTCAGTGGGCTGGGCTGTCTGAAGTGGTCCTCAAGTGCCTTGTGGGGGGAGGGCGCTCACCGGGGATGCACTTGAGCCTCCGGGGCGCGGCGTGGACAATGGGGCTGTATTCTTACCCGACTCCCTGCTCAGCCTGGCTCTCTCCGACCCTCAGACCAGGGACCACAAACAAGGCCCTCATTGGAGAGGCTGACGGTGGCCTCCCCAGTGTCGGCAGGACCCGCCCCCGCCCTTGCTCTCGGCCACTTCCTCCCCACTGCCGGGCGCTGATGTCAGCCCCAGAAAGAATGGATTGTTCTCCGGGACCTCCTGGCGGCGGAGCCCGCGGTCCCGGCCGGGGAGAGAGCGAGAGCGGGCGTGGAATCAAGGAAGCACCCACCACCCAGAGACGGAAAACTCATTAAACCTCTTGCCAAAGACGCCCCCATCCGCGGGCGCCAATCCCGCCGCTGGACAACAAAGCTGACCCCGGCCTGCCTGCCGAGGGAGGGGAGGTTTGAGGTCCCTTCTGAGCTTGTAAACCAGTTGGGCCTCAGAAAGGAAATGGAACCGGGGTGTTTCTGAAGTCGAGAGGAAAGGGCAGAGGCTGCCGATGGGGTTCGGCGGCCGTAAATGAGTGCCTTCCCTGTTTTCTCAGAGATCTGCCGACCTTCAGCCAAGGAAACACGGCCGCTCTGTGGGTGAGACGAGACTTCGGCGCCAAACAGGAGGAATCTTCTAGAAAAAAGAAGCTTAGCTGAGCCGGGCAAGGCATTTGGCCTTGAATCTGACGGTGCTCTGTTGCCAAGGGCCTTGGGAGTTCTGCTGGCCCAGCGTGCCCTTTTCCCAGGGAAGAGCACGCAGGTCCCAAGGAAAAGAAGGGGCTTCCCTGCAGCTCCGTCCTGCTAGACCCTGGACTCCTTATGCACATCTGCTTCCAAAACGGGTTGCTTCTGGAGTTCCCGTCGTGGCACAGTGGTTAATGAATCTAACTAGGAACCATGAGGTCACGGGTTCAATCCCTGGCCTTGCTCAGTGGGTTAAGGATCCGGCGTTGCTGTGAGCTGTGGTGTAGGTCATAGACACGGCTTGGATCCTGCGTGGCTGTGACTGTGGCGTAGGCTGGCAGCTACAGCTCCTGTTAGACCCCTAGCCTGGGAGCCTCCATATGCCGCGGGTGTGGCCCTAGACAAGGCAAAAAGACAAAAAACAAAACAAAAAACAAAACAGGTTGCTTCTGCCCAGCACTTGCCGTGGCATGTCTCATCTTCTCTGCAGAACAAATAGGGAATTCTGCTCGATGATGACTCACCGGGATGCTGTGTAGAAGTCTGGGCTGTGTGCATTTGGATCAACCATCTGGTTGGACAGACGTCTGCAAGCCAAGGAGAGAGGGCTCCGAAGAAACTGACCCTGCCACCCTGCTAACTCCTTTATCTTAGACTTTCTTTCTTTCTTTTAGGGCCACAGCTGTCCTCTATGGAGGTTCCCAGGCAGGGCTTGAATTGGAGCTGTAGCCGCCGGCCTACACCACAGCCACAGCAACACAGGATCCGAGCCGCATCTGCGACTCCAGATCCTTAACCCACTGAGCGAGGCCAGGGATCGAACTTGCATCCTCATGAATGCTAGTCAGATTCGTTTCTGCTGAGCCGTGACAGCAGAGCCTATCTTAGACTTTCAGCTTCCAAAGCTGTGCAACAATACATTTGTGTTGTTGAAGCCCCTGGGTCTGTGGTCCTTTCTTAACCACAGCCTGAGCAAACAAAGACCCTCTCTGTTGGGCGTACTCTTTTTTCTTTCTTCCTTTCTTCTTTTTTTTTTGTCTTTTCTAGGCCCACACTCACGGCATATGAAGGTTCCCAGGCTAGGGGTCTAACAGGAGCTGTAGCCGCCGGCCTTTGCCACAGCCACAGCAACGCAGGATCCGAGCCACATCTGCAGCCTACACCACAGCTCACGGCAATGCCGGATCCTTAACCCACTGAGCAAGGCCAGGAATCAAACCCACAACCTCATGGTTCCTAGTCGGATTCATTAACCACTGTGCCACGACAGGAACTCCTGGGCATACTCTTTGTATATGCCAATCTTTTTTTTTTTCTGGCTGAGCCCATAGGGAAGTTCCCAGGCCAGGGATCTACTCCTCCGCACAGCGGTGACAAACACCAGGTCCTTAACCCGCTGAGCCACCAGGGAACTCCCAGTGTCAATCTTCATCTTCCTGATGACCCTACAAGTAGGAAGACAGAAAATTGGTTGTTTGCCAAGAGAAGGACAGATTTTGAAATTGCCAACACGATGATGAGTCAGGGGCCAGGAAGATGTGTATACTGAGGGGAGGCCATCGAGGGACTGCATCATTTAAGGGATGGGAAGAGGGCAAGACCCTGTGAGGACACTGATGGGAGGATGGAAATGCGAGGGGAGAACCACAGGTCTGTGGGGTCATGGAAACTGAAGCAAGAAAGAGACATCGAAGAGGCATGGTCACCAGGGTCGACAGAGGCCAGGAAAACCAAAGATAAGGCCGTGACCTTGAGCACTTTGGACTCAGAGCTGACCATGACAGCAGTGGATTTACTGCTCTGAGCTGCAGTTTGATCCCTCAACACTCTCTTTCCTGGAATATACTTAGTTTGACTTAATCTTGGAGCTGTGACCTTTCAACTTTTGGGAAGAAGGGCAGGGCTACCCATTTACTTTGAGAATTTGATGAAAACCATGGGCCGTCTTCCTCAAAATATGCCCATCTCTTCCATCATCAGCCAACTCCGCATGCAATGTCAGGGAATCCTGGCTCCACTGAAATCAGACCCCCGGGATAAAACCTAAAAACCTAATTTTTTCCCTTTTTTTTCTGTTTGGGGCAGCACCTGCCAAATATGGAAACTCCCAGTCTAGGGGTCGAATCCGGAGCTGCAGCTGCAGGCCTACACCACAGCCCAGCAACGCAGGATCCAAGCCACATCTGTGACCTACACCACAGCTCACGGCAGCACTGGATCCTCAACCCACTGAGTGAGGCCAGGGATCGAACCCGCAACCTCATGGCTCCTATTTGGATTCGTTTCTGCTGCACCACGAGGGGAACTCCCTCTTTTTTTTTAAGTTGCTGAAACGAGTGCTCAAACTCTCTTTTGACTCAAAAAGTAGAAAATACTGGCACTCTTTTCTCACTCCTCAATATGACTCAGGAATGAGACTTGAGGAATCTGGGGAGATAATCACAAAATCAGTAGCTTCAGATGCTTTAGTTGTTCTTTGGCATCACTTGGGAGGAGACTTTTAAAAAATACCAGGCCCAGGAGTTCCCGTTGTGGCTCAGTGGTTAACGAATCCAACTAGGAACCATGAGGTTGTGGGTTCAATCCCTGGCCTTGCTCAGTGGGTTAAGGATCCGGTGTTGCCGTGAGCTGTGGTGTAGGTTGCAGACGTGGTTCGGATCCCGTGTTGCTGTGGCTGTGGCGAAGGCCGGCAGCTACAGCTCCTGTTAGACCCCTAGCCTGGGAACCTCCACATGCCGTGGGTGCAGCTCTAGATAAAGGCAAAAAGACAAAAAAAAAAAAAAAAAATACCAAGGCCCGGGCCTGTCCCCCGTGTCCAAATTCTCATTCAACCAGTCTGATGCTGGAGCTTAGGGGTTAACTGGGATCCTTTAAAAGCCACCCCCTCCCCAGGTAAATCTGCCGTGGACTGGGAATGAGAATGGCTGTTCCAAGTGAAGGGCTGCTGTAGACACGAAGGGACTGGAGAAAACACACCTGTTTGATTTTTATCATCGCCGCGGTGTTTTGATCCACACTCCACTTTTTTACACTCCTTCTTGCTGGCCGAGCTGGCCTTGTTTTCAACTGAACGCTGAGTTCTCTGGCCCTGAAATGGCTCCAGGTCGTGACATAAAACCTTGACCTTCCGGGCCTTCGTTTCCTTATCTCTAACCAAGAGGTGAGCCTGCCAGCCTCCTGCTTCCTGCACCGGCGTGGTGAGCAGAAGCGATAAATAAATAAGAACAGAAGCAAGAAGCTGATGTTCCCGGGGCCCCGGGTTCCACTTCATGTCATTGGACCCAGCTTGTTTTCCTCCAGAGCCCGTTCCTTTTGAACTGAACGAGCGCCGCCTATAAAACTTTAATGCCTGGATTTCCCACTGTTCGGGTGCCTTTGGGGGCACCAGCCTTCCTGTTTCACTGTGAGCCCGAACTGACCAGGAAAGACGGCGGCTGAGCGGCCTGGGAGCAGTTCCCTTGGGTTTCTTTTGCTTTTTAATTTTTTTTAAAGTTTTATCGAAGTAGATTGATTTACAAGGTTGTGATCATTTCTGCTGTATAACAATGTGATTCCGTCACACCTGCACACACGTCCATTCTTTTCCCACACAGGTGATCATAGAATGTTGGATCTATAGCAGGTCCCCACTGGGCAGTCATTTCATATGCCAGAGTGTGCATATGCCCATCCCAAACCCCCAGTCCATCCCTGCTACCCCCCCACCCCTCGCCACCTGTCCCCTTTATTAAATTGCCATGTTTTTGGAACCGTGATTGCGTTCGTGTTGGCAGACAGGATCTCTATCCAAGATCCTAATAATAGCAGGCGTGCAGCGGACTTACTATGTGCCAGCCCCGACTCTTTGGGTCTCTGTTACCTCCCAACAACCCCATAAAGCAAGGATTATCATCAGCCCTGTTTTAAGAGATGGGGAATTAAGGTTCCAGGAGCTTAAACTTTTTTTTTTCCTCCCAAGCCAATTGGAAGTCTGGGTGTGTGTGTGGGGAGGGGGGCAGGGGGACAAAAAAACGAAGCCGTGATTCACTCTCATCTTCTAAGAAATCAGAGAAGACTTATTTTCAGCTTTTTAAAAACATTCTTGCTTTATCGGCTGCATTTTCTTTGCTAACGCAGGCGCGCGCACCCAGAAAAGCCCATGGCCTGGCAGCTTTGATGTTTCCTGCGTTGGGGGCATTTTCGCTGTAGAATTGCTCAGGGTCGAGTGTACCTCCTGGATGGGGTTTTTATGGAAACACAAAGGTTATTGACCTCAGACACAAATTGCCTGGGCCCTCCAGAGTTTGCCCGGCTGGCCTCTCTCCCCCTGGGGGTTTTGTTCGGGCCTGCGCTCCCTTAGCTACCAGGGGCCTTGTTCAACCCGGACAAAACAAACAGGGGGCTGGAGGGAGAACTGCCTTCTTCAGCAGCACAATGAGGAGGAGTGGAAACAATTACGCCAATAATTCAGACATGGATGTTAAAACACTCACAACACAGCCCCCTGACGTTTACCTAAATTATTTGGGTAATTGCCTCCATTTTCAGCTCGGATTTGGGTTCTGTAAATCCAGGGGGCTTCGACATGATAAATAAGGAGCCTCTCATTTAGGCCAAAGCTGAGGGGGAGGCCAGGCATCATTAGAGAAAGGACACGGGGTGTGTGGGGGGGGCCTGCTTTGTGATTCAGTCACGCCTCAGAGGCAGAAACTTCTGGAAGCCTCAGTTTCCTCCCCTGACCCTCAGAGCAAAGACTTATCTGGAATAAGGGAGAAGGGAGGGAGGGAGGAAGAAGGAGAGAGAGAGGGGAAAGACAAAGAGAAACGGTTGCAGCCTCTTTTGTGTTTCGAATCCGACAAGGCTGAGAAAGGAATAAACGTGATCTTAGGTCTATTCTGTTCAGCCCCAAGAAAAGCAAATCACGAAAAAAGTCATTCGCTGCCAGCCACAGGTTTTCTCTTGCAGCTCCCCAGCCCCATGCCCCACCAGTGGAATCTCAAAACAAAGCTGATCTCACCTTGTGCCTGTATCCTTCCCTTCCCGTCCCTTGGACTCCCACAATCTGTTATTTTTAACCTTTGTCGGAGTCTTTTTCAGTCCAAACTGCCTACATCTTGCCGCCAGTGCCTTTTCCCCACAACCCTGTGCTCCTGCCCTGGGGCAGTGACCTTTTGTCAATGGCTCTTTTGTTGAGGACCTACTAAGTGCTGGTGTCTTCTCCTGGGCTGTAACGCATTTCCATTCCAAAGCAACTTTGAGATTAACACAAGTGATAGGTTCCCCAGTCTGCTTTTTTTGTTGTTGTTGTTCCCCCCAAGTCCTCCAGACTTTCTGTGGATTTGCAGCCCCGTTTTCCACTTCAAAAAATGAGGTGTAATAGCCAGGCCTTCCTGCAAATCTTTCCTGCAAAAGGCCACATAATAAAGACTTTTGATTCAGCAAGTTGTAAAATCTCTGCTGAAACAATTCATTCTTGCAGCCATAGAGAATAAGTGAACGAATGTGGCTGGATTCCAATAAAACTTTATTTCTGAATCCTAACTTGTGACTACCACATGTCATTGAGGAGTCTTTTGATTTTTTTTTTGTTTTTTTTTGGTGTTTTCTAGGGCCAAACCCGAGGCATACGGAGGTTCCTAGGCCAGGACTGAATCAGAGCTGTAGCCGCAGGCCTACACTACAGCCACAGCAACCCCGGATCCTTAACCCACTGAGCGAGGCCAGGGATCGAACCCACAACCTCATGGTTCCTAGTTGGATTCACTAACCACTGCGCCACGACAGGAACTCCCCTCTTTTGATTTTTTTTCAACCATTTAAAAATGTAAAAACCTGTGGTTGCCAGGGGGGAGGGGGAGGGAGTGAGATGGGCTGGGAGTTTGGGGTTAGTAGATGCAAACTATTGCATTTAGAATGGATAAGTAGGGGAGTTCTCGTTGTGGCTCAGTGGTTAACGAATCCGACTAGGAACCATGAGGTTGTGGGTTCGATCCCTGGCCTTGCTCAGTGGGTTAAGGATCCGGCGTTGCCGTGAGCTGTGGTGTAGGTTGCAGACGTGGCTCGGATCCCGCGTTGCTGTGGCTATGGCAAAGGCTGGCGGCTACAGCTCCTGTTAGACCCCAAGCCTGGGAATCTCCATATGCCGCGGGTGCGGCCCTAGATAAGGCAAAAAGACAAAAAAAAAAAATACTACTACTACTACTAAAGACCAACTGAAGTGGTCCTGAACTGGAAAAAAAAAAAAATAGAATGGATAAGTAATGAGGTCCTACTGTACAGCACAGGGAACTATATCCAGTCTCTTGGGATAGACCGTGATGGAAGATAATGAGAGGAGTTCCCGTCGTGGCGCAGTGGTTAACGAATCCGACTAAGAACCATGAGGTTGCGGGTTCGATC
>PVHT021183555.1:14267689-14279943 GCA_004024745.2 Catagonus wagneri
GGGGGGGTTGGGAGCGAAGTAGAGGTAGGTGGGGAATTTGTTGATTTAGGGGGGCTGAGCAGGCAGTGGTGGAGAGAACTAGGTGGCCTCTGTTTACATCATCTAGTACGAAATCCATCTTGTTGATGCCAGGATGAAATCCATGGCTACGTGGCCAACTAGGACCAAAAGAGCATTTATTTAGGGAAAGCCTGAGGTGATGAGGCCCCTTCCCAGGAGGGGCCCCATTTTATCAGAGAGCCAACAGGAGATCCAGTCCCTCTCCACTTGCACCTTCTGCGCTGTCTAGAATGTTTCTTTAAGAGCTTGTGAATTTTCATGTGTGCTTGCTGTGTTTGCCTGAATAAAACAAAAGAGGGAGGCATGACAGAGAAAAATGCAGGCAGGCGACGTTTTAAAATGTATCCACTCTACCCTCTGCCTTACAAGTTAATGGGGTTCCTGAGCATGTTTAGACGGGCCTCACAAACATTTTGGGTAAGTGCCTACTTTTGTTCTAGGCTCTGCCGGGTGGTAAAGACACAAAGATACAGGGCATTTTCTGCATTGAAAGAGGTCCCAGGCTTCACCATGTTCCTTTTTTTTTTTCTTTTGCCCTCCGGAAAAGGCTCAGGTGATCCTCAGATCCCAAACTATCCCCCTGCCAACAGGTTCACGTCCATCTTCCAAAATTCAGGCCCCCAATTCCATCAGGTGTGGTTTTAATTTAAAAAACAAAACAAAAACTAAGTCTTTCCAGAGCTTTGAACAAAGAAGAAATCTGCCAGTGATGTATGCGGAGGTGGCTAGTAAGGAGACTGGGGAACCCACAACCTGGACCCCGACAGTGTCTCCCCAAGGAGCTTCCTAGCTCCTCTGAGACTTTCCCCTGCCCTGGATCTTGAGGTAGGAGGAGGGTGTGTAGTAAAAAGCAATTTCATTTTATGAAAAGTGGTTCCCTTTTATTACCTGTGATAGTCGAGTGGGGGTGAGCTTAGCAACAGGAAATTAACACAGAATTCATTGGGAGTGATAATGACTGCTCATAATCATTTGGTTGATAAGTTAATATCATTAATTAGTCAGCTAATGAGACAATGCCTGAGGCCTTCCGGGTCTAGAAGCTTAGCTTCAAAATAAGTACGGAAACAGGGTCGGGGAAGTTGAGTCTGAGAGAGATGGAGCTGGTCCTTAAAGCTGAATGCGATCTGGGCCAGGACAGACAGAATCCACCCTAAATCCTTCCTCTCTTGTCTTTTTGTCTCCAGAGCAGTGAGTGGGTCTTAATTTAGTTAGATTCATGATTGCTTGAAGAACTGAGGAAAACTGGGAAAACTGTAACTTCCCTCCCCCAACTCTGCCCAGTAACAGACTTTTGTATTTAATTTCTGGAGATTCGCTCAAGTCAGGAGCTCTGGCCTTCAGTTAAGAGCCCCCCACCCTAAAGGTCGTCCACTAGCTAAACGTGGGGCCTTCAGGAGAGGGGGTACCCGAGAGGAGGCCAGAGGTTGACTGGGGTAGTGGGTGCGCCATTCAGCAGACACATGAAAAGAGCTGGCTCCCTGACAGGTTCACGGGTCCGGTGGAGAGGATTACGGTGCCGCGGGGACCCTGACAGCTCTGGAGCTCCCCTGGTGCTCCCGTGAAAGTGAGGGGGACCTGGTCCCCACCCAGCCCTGCACAAAAAAAGAGAAAAAGTTATGTCAATGATGCCGGTGTCGGGGACTGGGGTGGAGGCAAAGTGCAAAAGCAGCAGGAAGGAAGGTGGTGTGACAGTGTCAGCGCTGTGCCTGGTTGTCCTTGACGCTTTGTTGACCTTGAAGGAGCAGAGGGCGCTCCTTCCTCCTGGGCCCGCCTAGGCGGGGGTGAGCTGGCGCGGGCCCCAAGAGGCAATCCTCTCCTCCGGGTGCAGTTCCCCAACCCGAAACCAGAGCCCGGGTCATTAGCGGGAAGCCGAAGTGGCGCGGGAGATCGCATTTCAAAAGCTCAAATAGACTGGCTGACTGGGATAGTTGGACTGGGGTGGGCTGGCGCGCGCGGGGGTTGGGGGGGCGGAGGAGAACCAAACGCTCGGACAGTACCCATGTCCTCCAAGTCCTCACCCGCGCCTCCCAACCCCACTCCGGGGACTACCCCCAAGCTCCGCGATCCGACGGCCACAGGCCCCCTGGCTTCATCCCAGCCGCGGGGCAGAAAGTGCCACCCCAGCAGTACGTTGTGTGCACCACCCCGCCCAGCCCGCAGCCAGTCCGGACCTCGGCTCCCCAGGTGCGTGGGGCCTGCCGATGGCCAGGCTGCGGCATAACCAGGCACCCCTTTCCTGCGCACCCCTTCTCCCGCCTCTCGGCGTCTCTCTCCCCACCAGTGGGGCCCTCGCCTTCCAGCTGGGGCCAAAGAGTTGAGAGAAAGAGGGCACGAGAAACTAAGTTTGCTTAGGTTCCTGGAAGCTGGGCTCGAGCCAGGAAAGCACAAATTCTCTAGCCGGCAGAGTCCCCACCTGCGGTCCCCGGCCTTCGCGCCTGGGCAAAGGGGTCACAGCAAGTGCTAGGGACTCAGGGAAGGGTCGGAGGCCGGTGGAGAACAGTCCGAGTCGCCCAAAGTCCAAGTCTCGCTCTCCCGGCGGGGGAGAGAGGGAAACTGGAGTTAGCGTGGTTGCCCTGCAGCCCTGGCGCACGCCGGTGAGGTTGAGATTTCCTGTCCCTCGAGACTCGGACGGGGACGAGAACCAGACATCTGCTCCCGGGCCCGCCGCAAACATTTGTAAATGCGGTTTTGTCCCTGGCCCACCTTCGCCTACACCCTCCTGGGAACAATGGCCCCCAGGGCGCCGCCTCCTCCCCGACGGTTTCGGCACCAGGGGCAGAGAGGGCCGGGGAACCGAATGCAGCCACAGAAACTGCACTTTTGCACTGCAAGACAGGCGCCCCAAGAAACTTAAAATATTGTCGTGTGAAAAGCGCGTGAGACACACTCAAATCCGGAACACGCCCATAGATTTCTCTACATCCGGGATATATGCGCCTCAGGTACGTACACCTCCACCTGAACCAGAAACAGTGATTCCAGTGGATACTGGAGCCCACTTGGTCTCGAATCCTGGCTCCACAGTTTCTCGGGCGCTCTGGGTAAGCGATTTCACCGTTCCGTGCCTCAGTTCCCTCCTTTGTGAAGGGAAGATAAAGATGGTCCACACGCACACTAGGGTTAATTGTGAGGCTCTTAAAGGAGATCTCTTTTGTGGGGTCCTGGACCGAGCGCCTGGCACGCGCACGTGCCCCCGGTACACAAGCTCTTTTTATGATTGTTGTTACGTGTACTTTGAACCCGACATCTGCAACATATACATCTTGATTATACGCATCTTGATTATAAAACAACCCAAGGCATCTACATCCGGAACTGTCTGGCGCAGGAACTTCGAAATACAAATTGGAAGAGACGTCTACGGATGGAGCACGCACAAGTACACGCGCGCCCACATGCATACCCTTCCAACACCTGTAGTTCCTGGCCCCCGCAGAACGCAAACGCCCGAAAAGCTACCCATAGGTACGAACTTTCTAGAGCTATGCATAAAAGAGCCAGGTTGCAATCGCGGGCCCGCATCTACACCCTATTAGCCGCTCCCTTGGCTGGCTGCCGTGAGGTCAAATTTGGAAACCAGCGAGGCAGAAAGCTCGCGGACGCGAAGCGTTTCAAGCCTCTTGCAGTGCCTGAAGGCGGCTGCTTGTCTGCTGGCTTAGGGGAAAGGTCAGAATAAGGGTTTTCCTTCGTGGATGGAATTTTTGTAAGGGCCTACACGCCGGGAACTTGCCCCCGAAGGACGGATAGGCTCCAGGACAGCGCAGATCCGGAGGGAGGCTCTATGCACACAGACACACACAAACATACACGCACACAACACACTCGCACACGCACGCACGCCTGCGCACACCCGACTCCTTCGGGCTTGCCGGGTCCCGGGAGGAGGGAGCGCAGGGTCGTGACCCGGGCCTCTGCTGGAGCGCGCCCTTCGGCCCCTGCAATTAGCTCCAGGAGGTCGGCAGGAACCCGGACGCCTTCACCCGCGGCTCGGAGCACAGCAAAGGGCGAGCCCGCCCCCTCCCCCTCCTCCGGTTTCAGACGCCGGGGCGCAGTCAGGCTAGGAGCCGACCTCCCCAAGGGGAGGGGGCCCGAGGGCTCAGGCCGGCACCCGCATTTGTCACCTTAAATCTACAAATCACAAAGTCGCTCGGCCCTGCTGTCTGCGGTAGCTGACCCCGGGCGGGGCCCTTTACAGACCGCTGCTCTCGAAAGCCGTGCCCTTCGTCCCTATAGACGCGACCAGTGTAAAAACGGAAAAAACCCCAGAGCTGCAAGGAACAGAAAGCGCATCAGGCAAAGCAGAGTTGCATGCGGGGTAGAATCTGAGTGGTTTATACTGGGGAGGGGGGAAGCCTTTCTCTCGCTATCTACCCAGCCTGAACTCCTGTCCGACAGTGTCCTGAGGAGCTACTAGAGGTTTCTACACCAAGCAGCAAGGTACCTAGCGAGGAAACTAGGAGAGAGGGTCCCTCTCATTGATTTTTCCAAAGGCTCTTTGGCAACCCAGAGTCGGTTAGGGCTGTTTTTCTCATCTGAGACCCAATCGGGAGTGAAAGTGATATCCAGGAAGGAGACGACGACTGTTCCTTAAGATGCTGGGGTGGTGGCGGGGTAGGGGGTCAAAGAAGGGGGGAGCCCGGGCTGGGGGTGGCGAGGATGAGAAGGGGGCAAAGGTGAAGCGCCCAAGTTCCGGAACCCGGGAGGGGCTGGGGGCCGAGCAAGCGGCGGCCACCGCGGCGCATTCGTGGGCCAGACAGATAGGTGGCACTCGAAGCCCGGAAAAAAGGGCGAAGGCGCCGGCCCCGAGTGGCCTCCGCGGCGGCCGCCGCCACCATAAAGCCCGCGGCGAGATTGCGACCGGCGCCAGGTGAGTAATAGGCAACGAAATCCAGGGAGATTGCAAGCCGCTCACCCCGAGTCCATCAGCGCCACCAGAGTTACTCATTAACGTCACTGTATACAAATAAGATACACGGGAGATTAAAAAAAAAAAAAGCGGCAAGCAGTAGGAGAGGCTGGACACAAGAGAATTTGGGAGGTGGGGGTGGTGGTGAGCAAATCTGGACGGAGGAAGAAAAACATTCCGTCCCTTCTTGAGGCCGAGGCTGTTTTCTGCCTCCCGTGCAGGAGAGCGCTGCTGGGCGTCCTCAGCCGACTGCCACCTTCCCGGGACGCAGGCACCGCGCGGAATCGTTGGGCCAACAACAATTTGTCCCAGTCCGCGGCAGGCGCCGCGCGGAGGGCGCGCACCCTGCAAATCTTCGATCTCTCGGGGGATCTAGCTCCCAGAGATCTCCAGGCCGTGCCAAGCCCCCCACCCAGTCACCTCCGACCCTGTTTTTTTCCCTCCCACCCCGGGAGACAGCACTGTGACGCTCCGACGCTCCGACGCTCCCCACGTGCCTGGCTGGAGATGGAAGGGGCCGTGCCTCCCTCTCCAAAAGGTCTCGACCTCGATCCCCTTCCAAGTGCAGGATGACGGAGGGGAGGGAGGGGTCCTCCTCGCCGGCTATTCAAGAGGCCCGAAGGTGACAGGGACTTGGGGCCGGGCTGGCGGGCTCCAGGGAGGGGGGTTGGGCGGCCGCCGCCAGGCAGGCTCCGGCTGAGTCCTCACGTCAAGGCCCCCGGGGCAGGCGAAAGCCTGGAGAAGCTGCCCGCACCCCCTCCCCGCCAACACACAGACTTACACACACCTCCGAGGCGAGGCAGGGGGTGGGGAAGACAGAAGACCAAAGACTGTCACGGCCCCACCATTTTTTATTGAATGTTTCAAAGATAAATCGAACTTCAAAAGGCAACTCCCCAAACAGCCTGGAGGCTGGTTGGAGGGAAGAACTGGAGGAGGGTGTCAGCCTCCTGGGTGACTTTTCCCTCCGAGGGGGTCAAATATGCGCCCTGGAATTACCTTTCCCTTGCGGAGAAAACTGCCCTCCTCCCTCGCGAGACACAAAGTTTGCGCAGAGCTGGTCGGGCTTCACACGCACAACTCGGGCTGGGGCCTCGGAAGGTGGCCTCGGGTCAGCCTGGTCCAGCTGGAGACACCAAAGACTGCAGGGGGACGTTCGATTTCGTCCCCTTCTCCTGCAGCCTGGAGAGGTGCCGCCTTGCCAAGACGGGACTGGCTTCGAGGAGAGCTTGCTAGCCTTTTTTTTTTTTTTTTTTTCTTTTCCCCACACTGGGGCAAGGAGATATTTTTGACTTGGATTTCCCAGATCAATGTGCAAGGGGAGAGCAAGGCTAAAATAAAATGAAAAGGTTTGCGGTCCTCCAACGTCTTTTTGGTCGGATTTGTGTGGGAAAACACTGACTTAGGGAGCGAGCCTTCTTTTTCCATTAAAACTTAAGTATCTGAAATTGTTATTCAATCCAATTCTAATCAGCCCCCTTCTGTCTCTCCTTTTGCTTCCTAATTTAAAGGGAAAGTAATTTCAGATTGAAGCAGTTCCCTTCACCTCCGGTAAGGGACTTTTGTTTTTAGCTTTGTAACTTGAGTGACATCTCATTTTGCTTCAGTGGGGGCGGCCCTAATTATTTAAAGGCAAAGGGAAGGGGCTAAAAGAAGCCAGGAGAGAGAGAGAGTGACTCTCCACCTTCCGGAAAGTTCCCTAAGGAAAGCACTTAACACGAGGCCCAAGGACATTTCAATAAAAATTTATTGAAATTTCAATGATACTTTAAAGAGAGGGCGAAAAATACAGAAAACCGAAGAACTCATCAACAATTATAACACAAAATATACCTTCATGAATTTTTGCTTTAAACCATCTCTCAGCACCTGACTTTTGAACTGTGAATATATCTCTATAGGCAACAATTCAAAACACCATCAACATTGAAGACAGTAAGTAGTCAATTCCACTTCTTTTTTGAAGAAATCAGAGACTAGCAAATACAAATACGAAAGAAAAATTAGAAACTCAAATCACAGCCTCTGCACTCTTCACCCCTCTGTCCCCCAAGCAATCTCTGAACCACTCTTAGGAATTTAAGGTGGGGCTGGGAATGGCACCACCACCTCCCCAGTTTTGGGTAAAATAGGTAATAGCACTTTCCCCCACTTTTGGACATTAAAAAAGGAAAGTATTTTTTTTGCAGACAACGCTCGAAAAGTGTGTTGGTGTCGGGGCAGAGTGTTTTTCTCCTTTTAAATGCAATCCTGTGACCTTGAAATAAAACTGACTGTAGGAAAACAAAACCACAAAACCTGACAGCTGCAATCCTATTTACATAGAGCTATGTACAATGTCAATAAATTAGAGTTTAATTTTCCGAGCATTCATATTCCACCTATTTACAAGAGTTATCAAATAATTACATAAATACTTTGTCTAATAGTCTCGCTTCTTCTTTATTATTTTTTTAAAACCTTGTTATTGCATATACAGGAAAGAGAAAGAACTGCTAGAGGGACAACATGAATCCTGCTACAGAGCTTAGATAAAATAAATTCATTTTTTGTGTATTCCCCACCTCTTCCCTTTAAATCATCCCCCTTGGGGTTGTGGAGAATCTAGGAAAAGGGTAAGGGGTCATATTCTTCTCTCTCTAAAAGCAAGCATTCAAAATAAAACCCACAAATACATTACTGTGGAACATGCAAGAAGAGACCTATAGTGGCTCTTAAAACATCACAAGAATATTAAAAAGACACAGAGTTCCTTAATAGAGATTAAACAAGGGTGGTAGGGCCTTCCCTCCCCCAAACAATGCTGCCCAGGAATTTTTATTTAGAACGGATACTTAGGTCACTAGAAAGTTTTCAGTCTTCACAAACAGAATCATGTTAATGTATCCATTTGTCCCTGTTATTTTTTTTTCTTTTAATTTTGTGTTTCCACATGACACACAGTGAAGGAAAAAAATATATATAAATCTGCACTAGAGGAGAAGCTTTTCAACACCTCTTGGCCCCGGGGCCTGGCTACCTTGCTCTTCCCACAGTTTCCAGACCAGCCTCGAAGGAGGTGCTCTGGACGCCAAGGCTTTAACTCCCACCCCCCCCAAGAGCTCAATGCAACAGAGTTTTCTGAGCCAGATCCTGGATGTATAAACCACATCAAGAAGACAGGGCCCGTTTCTAGCACATTCTCTCCAGGAAGTCCTGCACCCCTTCCCAGACAGGGCTGCACAAAGAAGGCCTGACCTCACCGCAAGCCCCTGGTTTATTTGACATCCGACAAAGTGCACTGCAGACTGGACTGGACTGGAATGAAGAGACTTTTCTGGGGAGAGGTTTACGGGGACGTGCTGCGGGACCTATCGGGCTTGGCTTCCAAACCGCTGACCAGCCGCTGGATGTTCTGCAGTTCGCTGGTGGCTGCCTCCTTCTCCGGGCAGAGTTTGGGCGACAGTGACACAGAGCTGGAGGAGAGCGTGGAGGAGCGGCTGTTGAGTTCTGAGCCCGAGTCCACAGCCACTGAGGCCGGGCTGGCGGCCAGGGCGGCGGCCTTGCTGTCGAGGGGCCCCGCGGCCGCGGCCATGGTGGGCAGGGCGGTGGTGAGCAGGCTGCTGCTGTCCGGCACCGGCACGGGGATGGAGTAGGGGCTGTAACGCAGCCGCGGGCGCATGGTGTTGAGGTTCAGGAACGGGTGGCGGTGCACGGAGCTGGACGCCGCGGCCGACGAGGCGGCGGCGGCGGCGGCCATGTACGTGTAGGGGTAAGGGAACAGGCTTCCAAAAGGCGACATGGCCAGGCCCTGGGGAAGGAGAAGAACGGAGGCCAAGAATCAGAGACCCGGGGCTGCGCAGCGGGGAGGAGCCAGCCTCCAGCATCACCCCTCCCCCACCCCTCCCGCGCGGTACTCCTCCCCTGGGGCGTAGGGAGCAGGCCACTCAAACTTCTCTAGGTCAAAATCTGAGCTGTGCCGTCCCAGGCCAAGCTGTTCACTCCCTGTGCCTCAGCTTTCTTGTATGACAAAAATAGGGAGACATTCAATAATACATATTATCGGGGACTTTATGGGTTATTACATGAGCAAAATGCTTCACACAGGGCGCCTGGCCAACAGGACTGTTGGGAATTCTGCCATCAGAGTCAGTTGTTTCACCTGTTAAATGGGGCCACAGTCAGTCTACCCCACAAAAGTGGCAGGGTGAAAGCCAGACGGCATCATATGTTGGACGTACGATTGTTTTTCATTCTTGTTGTCCCACCCCTCAGTCCTCCCACTCCATTCCAGAAGTTTCTCAAATGAAAAAAAAAAAATCCAGAGAAAATCCTTAAGCAAAAAGAAACTGAGGGGTGGGGCAGGTTAGAGGTGGAGAGAGTAAAGCATGTTTGCTATAATCAGAGAGAAATCACCTAACCCCAAAATCCTGGTATTTACACCTAGAGAGACTGAGGCAGGCCCCAGGGGTATAGGAAGTTAATCAGCTAACCAGTGGCCAAAATAGAGTTAAAATCCAGGGACCCTTGGCTAATTCTCTCTGACCCACTGCCTTGGGTACTATTAGTATTTGCTTGACCAGGCAGCCCCTCAGCCACCTATCACCAATGACACGAGGGTCTCCAGAAAGGGCCAGCACAGAGATGGGAGGCCTGGAGGAAGGCCAGAAGCCAGCCTTTTTCTCAGTCCCTTCCTCCCCCCACCGGGGGAGGCCATTCCTGCCTCTTGGCTCAGGGAAGGGAAACGAATGTGCTCAGACAAAACAAAAGGCGAGAGCATGCAGAAAACCCCACAGAACCTTTTCGCCCGGGTTCAGAGCATTTCCAGCGGCCTGAGACTTCTCCCCAGCTGCTGGAGCCCCAACACAGCTGTCTGAGCCATACACAGGCCGCCAGGCCTGCCATAGCCCCAACCTGTCCCTCTTCTCTGACATTTCCCATGTGTGGAGACAAACCATTAACCCCTTGGGGAACAGGCTGGCCTGCTTTCGGTGGGGAGGTGGGCAGGGAAATAGCTCCATATTGGAAGCTCAAGATTTAAGTCACTGACCAGGGAGTCACTTCCCTTCCCCAGGCTACAATCTTTCTCATCTAATTCCTAGGGGAGGGCTGGCTGTGAAACATTAAAGAAGCTAAAAATCACAGCCCCTGGGAGAGGCCCTGGAGTCAATTGCCTGGGGTAGAGTCTCAGGTCCACCACCTACCAGCTCTGTGACCTTGGAAAAGTTACTCAATATCTCTGAGCTCTGCCTTTTCACCTGGAAGGTAGAGGTGATCATAGGACCACTGAAGTCAGAATGGAAAGTAGCTGCCCTTAACTTAGGCAGGGGAACTGGGTGGGTGAAAGTCTTCTATCAAAGGGCTTGCAGGCCAGAGTGAAGGGAGGGAGGCGCTGGAGAGGAGGCTGATAAATACCTGTGAGGCCAAGACGTGCTGCTGGAGGTGGAAGGGCAGGGTGGCCGCTGACGCCCCTGACAGTCCCTGGGCCGCTGCGGCCGAGGCCATGGCGGTGGAATCCAGGCTTGAGACGCCAGTGGAGGCCCCGGACACGGTGGCCAGCAGGGGCCCCATGCCGGCTGCCATGCTGGAGAAGGCGCCCCCCATGGCGAACTGGCCGGGGTGCAGGAAAAGCGGGTGCCCGTTGAAGAACTGCTGGCCAGCCAGGCCAGGGGCGAAGCCGAGGCCGGGCAGGGGGCCCTGACCCAGGTGCGCAGCAGCCGCGTCTGTCTGCACGGTGAGCGGCGCGAAGGCCTCCTTGCCCGGCAGCGCACGCGCCTCCTCGGCCTTGGACGTGGCCGCGCCCTCGCGGCCCGGGCTCCGGCGCTCCTCGGCGCCCAGGCCGCGGGTGCTGGACGAGATGGTGGCCGGGCTGTGGCGAGAGTCGGGCGACGCCTTGTCGAGCCGCCCGCTGTCCCGGGGCCGGCCGCCCGGCTCGGCTGCGAAGAAGTGCGCCTTGACCGCCGGGCTGCCCTTGTCCTGGCAGGGGTCCTCTGACGTGGTGGTGGAGATCTTGGCCGCGTCGCAGGCTTCCGGGCCGTGCTCCTCTTTGCTCTCAGCCTCGGCGTCGCTCTCACCCTCGCTGGGACACAGATCTACCAAAGGAGGGGAACAAAAGCCAGGCGGAAGGGCGTTAGGTCTAAAATCCAGGCCAGGAGAACTCTAGGTCCCCAGTCTGAATCCCAGCTCGGCCACTTCCAGGCTGCATAACCCCAGAAAGCCCCTTAACCTGCCTGTGCCTCAGTTTTCTCATCTGCAAAGTGGGAGTGATGGTACCTCGGACTCAGTGGAAGGAGTCAATAAACTGACACTGCATTTCAAGGATTTAGAGAGCTGAACCCCTTCTCCCCACCCACGGACCCCTCCCCCAAATCTGCTGTGAATTTTACTATTTTACAACAAAGCATGGACTGAGCTCCTTCTAGGTCAAAGCCTTTACTGGTCTTTACCCATTCTTTTGCAAATTCACTTTTTAAAAATAAAAACTGACTTACACTAAATCTCACTGCTGGAACACCTTGCAGGTACTCTCTCTTTTATTAGTGAGTGGTTGTTGTCAGCCCCTTCCACAGATCTGTGGATTCTTTTAGAAGAATTGGTTTGGAGAGAAAAGAACCCTGACCTCTGAATTGGTGGTGGCAGAACTGAACACCCCTACCCTAACACACACACACACACACACACCACGGAGCCTTCTGTTTGCCCCTGTCTCTGCAGACCGAGATGGGTGACGGGCAGCCCACTCACTGCCTGCAGACAATCACAGATTCTCTTTTGCTCTTACCACACCCTCTGTGGGTGTCCCACCAGAAAAAAGAAGAAAAGAAAAAAGGATCCCATTTTGTGTTTAAAGCTTAAACGGATTGAAGACATAAAGGACTTTCATTTTATTTCACTTAAAAAAACAGGTTTCTTCCCGTTGAGAGCATGTGTGTCTTTCCAAATAAATAGTTCTTGCTCTTTAAACACAGGAAACCGGCTGGGAGATTTGAACAGTTCATCCCCTCCCATCCCCCGCTCTCCCCCACTCAGATTCCCAGGTCCCCGTCCCCACTCACAGGTCAATGGTTGCTCTATAGCTGAGTGTTCACTGGGCCACCTTCCCTGTTCCAGGTGGCAGAGAATACCCCGCCACCCCCAACCCAGCCTAACATGTTTTAACCTAGAGCTCAAAGTTAGTTAAAAAAAAAAAAAAAGTCAGTTTTGCTTGCTTGGAGGGGTAGGAAGAGGGAGGGAAGAGAAAGAGGGGTGCTCCAGGCCCCCACCCAGAAAAGACACAGGAACAGAGGCCACCCCCTCCTCCTGGACA
>PVHT021183555.1:14280043-14373879 GCA_004024745.2 Catagonus wagneri
CCCCCCCCCCCCGCCCCCAACTCTTCAGGACCTGAGAAATCAGAGGCGGCCAGGCTCACCTTTGAGGTTCGACGTCCCTACAGTGGAGACGGCTGGAGAGGAGGACTGGGCAAAGCAGTTGAAGGCGGCCTGCTCGCTAGAGGACTCATCGGAGGTGCCGTTCTCCTTTTTGTGTCTGTCATCGAACACCCTCATGGACTGCAGGGTGAGCTGCTTTCTGTGGCAGAAGCCCACACCCAGTGTTACCAATCAGAACAGGCATTTCCCCTCTCTGCTCACCTCACCCTCTCCAAAGAGACACGCACAGCCCTCGCCCAGCCCGCGCCCACGGACACACACTAATTCCCTGAAATCTGCGTGCCCTGGGGCAGCCACACAGACCCAAACCTTGTTCTGGACCCCGAACAGGGTCCTGGGCTGAAGAGTGTGGCCTGGGGGGAGGGAGGAAGGAAGAAGGCTTCGGGTGTGTTTATTCAAGATCAGGAGGTTTCTCTAAGGAGGGGGCATTGGCTGGGGCTGTGAAATCTTGTTTAAAAACACAGAGCAAGTGGGGAGACTGGAGCTGGCCAGAGACAGCCCAACCAACAGCCGGCCTTACAGACCGAGGGGAATCGAGGACTCAAACCAGTGAACACAACCTGCCTCCCAGCTCCGGATTGGGTTGCTAAGGTTGAGAGGAAGTGCTTATTTCATGGTGCATTTTACTACAATTGTTTCACCAACACATTAATTGCAGTAAAAAGAAAAACTATTTAGATGCCATAAATTATTTTTCAATGCCCATCCCTTCCCCAAGAGGACAGATTAAAACATTGGGGCTGATTTTCTGGATTATTTGAATTTCTTTGAAAGCTGGTGAGGGAGGGAGGGAGGGAGAGCTGCTTTTCTGTACCATCCAGCTGTCTGCTTCATGCGAAATGGTTACGGTTGGTTCGTGTCCCCACAGAAGGAGGGAGACACAGATTCTAGGGACCTCAGCTCTGTCTGAGGGTATTTGCAAGACAAGACGGCAGAAATTCAAAAGCATTTTGGGAACAGCTTAGTCCTTTCTTGGGACCTGCCCAGGATGAACTTAAATTAATTAGGAATTCATTAATAGGCATCTGTATATAATCTGTTGTCCCTGATATTTTCTTCCAGAGACATCTATGGGGTGGCCTGGTTAACTTCCTTTAAGGTAATGCGGAAGAGGTAGAGAAAGTAGTGTGCCCAGAGCGGGAAGCTCTCGGCCAAGGGGGAGCAAATCATTTTCCACCCTTCCCCCACCCTTCTCCGTATAAGTGCCTCCATCCCACTTCTAAGAGTTGCGACCTGGGACCTAGAAACATGATTTTCTGAATTATCAGAGAAATGACTGTCTCAGCTCACCTTTTTTCTCTCCTGCCATTTCCAGTGTCCCGGAAACCTTTCGCAAAAGGGTTGTTGTCTATTTTTAACTGAGTTATCTAGAGGAGGAGACACAAGCAAGAAAGAGACATTGGCCTCATTTTCTAGAATGTTCTGGGAGTGTCCCCCCCACCACCACCAACTGAACAATCTACTGGACGTCTGACTGACTGCCAACTGGAGACGTCACTTGGATATGCAGGCTGAAGAGAATGGAGAAGGGATCACAATGAAAGTTTGGGGGGGTGGTCCAGAGGAAAACCAAGAGACTGTGCCGCATGGTGGCATCTTCCCCAGGAGGCCAAAACCAAGGGTTCCAGGCTGAAAGGATCCTGCTTGGGTAGCTGACAGCTTGGGCTCAGAAAGGGAAAAGCTGTCAAAAGGGCAACCTGTATGTAGATCTTAAACTTATGCTTTCATCTTGATTTTTTTATACAGGGCAATTATCATAAAATACTGTTACGATATATTTCCTGCCCCCAAACACACACACAGACACACACACACACACACAGAGCACACCCTTCAACCTTTTCTGTAAATCTAATAAAATGATTTATGGGGTTTCACTACCCTTGGGCTGAAGGGGGTTTGCTTATTTTTGCTGGGTATATGGGGGTGTGTGTTTGAGGAATTACAATATTGACAATTACAGATTTAAAAGGACTGAATGACCATTAGAAAGCTTTATTTTCATTGATATGTTCTGCCATCACCATTAGGTGGAGAAGGCCCATGGCCTCTCTGATCAAAAATGGTATATTTTATTATTCCATTAACAACTTAGATTCTCAGGATTCTGGGTCTAGAGGGAGCATGCATTTTACATGCTGAGGAAAAATATAATCTTTCAAACCCCTTCCCTGGGGCGCGGGAGGGGGAGGGTTGTGTACAGAGTTCCCTAGAGGTGGAAAAAGGACCCCCTGGATGGATTCTTGTCCTTGGAATGAATTCCTATTTGCCCTTCTCGCAGGCAGAGGAGGTCCTGATGTCCCAAGTCTCCAGACTAAGGAGACAGACCTGGAGCACCCCACCCCCAGCATCAGGCCCCAGAGGACCCACCCAGAGTGATAGTGAATCCAAAATGTAGGGCCTTGTCTAGTCAGCTGGACTGGCCCTGAGGTCCAGGGTTCAGAATTTGAAGGCAGGGGTCCTTGGGTCCCCACCCCCCAGAAAGCCAAACTGGCCACTGGTGAATAGGCAGCCAGAGTGTCTCTCTGTGCACATGCCCATGACCTTCTGGGCACCATCGCTTTACATACCAGGAGCTGCCTGCTGTTGCATTTGGGGGTACTCCTCACCCCAGGCCTCAGGCCCCAGGGAGAGAGAGAAAAAAAAAAAAAACCTTCAAATGAAGTGGTGACTTTGGTCATCTCATCTCAAAAGCCACAGACAACTCAATTAGCATGACCCTAGGATCAGAGTAGGTATTTCCAAACACACACACACACACACACACACACACACACACACACACATCATAAAAAACACAGCAGCATAAAAGGTAATAAAAACCAGACCAGCTACTCGAGATTTCTGGCTAGGGGAGAAAATCTGGTCTTTGCTGGAATTCTCCTCCCCAGATCCCGAATGGCTTTTGCCTTCAATTTTTATCTGGTTCCCTTTCAAACCTGATTTCTTGATCTTTCTTCCTGAAGGGGAAGAGGATGAACCTTGCGACCAACAGGAGAAAGCCCGGGTGGGGGTGGGGCGGGCGGCATAAATGACCGGGTGGTCATAGGTACGTCTCACTGGCCAAGTTCGTTTGGCATTTTTTTTTTTTTTTCCCCCACTCAGCATTGGATTTCTAGCTGGTCAAGTTGTTTTTTTTTTTCTTTTCTTTTTTCCCCTTTTTTTTCCTTCTGCCTCTGCAAGGTACCAGTGCCCCTTTCCCAAAAGTTCCACTGAAGGTCAACTCACACAAGAAGAAGCAGACTGCCTTCTCAATGGCCTTGTAAACTTTCTCATCCTCGCTGGAAAGCGGCTTAAGGAGGGGACGGGGCGTTCATATCGCCGTTAAAAAGAAAAAGCGTGTTTGCTTACCTTATCATTCTGGTATGCCGTCACAGCGATGAATTCGGTTTCGGGAAACAAGTACGTCCGAAAAGTACTATAAGGCAGTTTTAAGATGTCGTTGGCTCTCACGATGTGGAACCGGGGCTGGTATTTGTGCATGGAGTTCAAGATAGTCTGCAGGGGCCGGGAAGAGGAGACACACACATCACAGGAGGATGTGGGGGGATCTTGGGACCCCGGCCAGGCTGACATCTACCCCACCAAAGGGCACCAGGCTGGTACGGAGCCCACCTCCTCCTCGGAGGGCCTCTGAGGAAACATTCAGCTCCATATATATTCTCTTCTGGAGAATCCAAATTGCTCCTCGATTTCCAAAGGGCCCCCCCACCCTCACCAACTAAGGTGGATTCGTACCTCGACCCCTAGCCTACCTGAGTACCAAAACTATAATTCCCCTGCCACGTTGCTTGATCACTTGGGAAGGCCAAAGTCTTAAAAGATAGAGAAAAACATGCATTTTAATTTACAAAATGATTCAGTCCTTTAAGCGCCCACTAATTGACGAGCCCAATCCACTTAAGGCCCTGAAAGGCTGAACTCTAGAGAGGAATATTTATGCCTTAATCAAATCAAGGGCTTCAAATGCAATTCCTGCCCGCTGAAGATATTTCCACGCCATTCACGTCTTCCTGGGCCTTAATCTTTCTGCTCCTTCCTCACTTATCACTCTGTTTATTTTATTGAAATGCTGGAGAGGCGTAGGGGCAGGGGGCGAAAGGTCCTTTGCTTGACTTTTACAAGCCATCTCAGTCTCCAGCAAGTTTCTAGGGATTCCCTTACCGAAACCATATTTATACTCCCAGCACACACACACACACACACACACACACACACGCGCGCGCGCGCGCGCGTTTTATACTGAGAGACCCGAGTCTCATTTCTAGTTAATAGGACTTTCACCTAAGTCCGATTCTTTTTTAGTCCAAGGGAAAAAATCCCCCCCCCCAAATATATATATTCACACCCTCTCGCAACGCAGTCAAGGCTTCTAACCTTAAAATTCTCCCAAGCAAAAAATAGCGTGGCTGGTTTCAAAATGCAAGTGTGCTATGGTAGAACAAATCCTTTAGGAAAACCTAACTTTTTAACGCTGGTTTTCTATCTTCCCGATGGGTTTTTAACTTCCCTGTCAGGTCAAGCAGTTACCAAGCCCTGGACTTGCCATCGAACAGGAGCCGGTAAAGTTTTCATGCCCTCATTGCTTTTAGAATGCTAGGCCTTCCATTACCCGAAGAGAAACACACCCCAGAATTCTCTCTTTGGCTCTGTTTGCGGATCTAACAAGTTTGCTAGGCTTTGCAATCGGGAGCCAGGGAGAAACTCTCAATTTTACAGAGAAGTGGCTAAGCACTGCCTCTGTTAGGGAGAAGAAAAATAAAATTTCACCAAAGAGAAGCAATGAAACTTACAAATCCATGTTTGTCCGAAATGTTGTTGGTGAGTTTCAGTTTGTGGAAAGTGACAACCTTGGACATCCACTGTTCCCCGGTGGCAGGGCTGTCTGGGTGAATGTACATTCTCTTCGGCATTTCAGGGTCAGCCTTTCCTGCCACCATCCACCGAGAATTGTGAAATTTATACCGACAGTCATCAGCAGCTATAATGTCCATCAACAAAATGTATTTGGCTTTTTTATCCAGCCCAGAACACCTTACTTTAAATGGAGGAAACATTCGCCTACGAGGGAGAGGAAGAGACAAGAAAAAAAAGAGAGAAAAAAATCACTCAACAATCTTGGGTTTGATCCTCTATCTTCAAATGTGTAAATCAAATTTAAAACTTTCTATTGCAAGAAACTTGTACCGTTCACAGTAGGGCAAATGGGTGCAAAATTGTTTCCTTCCATAAGAGAAGGATGAAATACGCTCCAGCATCTCTATTTTAAATGTCCCAAGATTCAAAACAAGTGAATCCTGGCATTGGATAGCTCTACATCATCTAATAATTTCTTTATGACTTTTTTGTTTGTTTGTTTCTTGTATAACTTTAGAGATCCCTCCTTAGAAGGGACTTCTTGCCTCTGCCTTTTCCTATGGGTATCTAGTTCTAAACAGCTTGGGGTAGGATTTGAGTCAAGTTCAGTCAATCAAGGCTAGAGTTTTCCACCACCCACGGGTGAGAAAATGTTAAACTGTTAAACGTATCAGGCAAAGAAATGTCAAGTTGCACCCCTCCCTGCTGTGGAACAGCAATCCCGCTGCTGGCGAAATGAAACCGTACTTGGGTGAGTTCTCAAAACGAATCCTGCAGGTTGGGGTGGACTCCCAGGCCTGAACCCCAGTCTGCCTAGTGGGCTGCTAACCACACTCCCCCCCACCCCCCAACTGCTTGGGCCAGTCCGAAAGTGCAAGACTCTACCACCAAACTGCTTTTTTATTTCCCAGAAGCATTGGCATTCTGTACTTTTGACTTAAAAGGGAGCAGAGAGCGCGTCGCTGTGAAACAGACTGAATGTCTTCTGGGTTGGAGGATTTTATGCCAAACTTTGGCCTCGTTCAGCTCGGAATGACACAGAAAGCTAAAGACATCAAGAGAGGGATTTTCTTATTAGTCCTTCAACTGTATGCCTTGATAGACTTCAGTGCCTTTTTAAAAAAAAATCAATAATTTTAAGTGACAGGCAAGCTTTGGTCAGGCAAGGCCTTCTAAATGTTATGTAAAGTATGGTTGATAATATTCACACATAAACCAGCAGTCTGTGTCTCTCCACTGGCTCCCTGGGTCTGCAAACATAATCTTAATTATCCAAAATTGCCTGTTGAACTCTCTCTTGGATTACAGATACATGCAGCAGTGTGGGCAAACCCCAAATGCCCCTCGATTCCACTCTAACCCTGGCACCGGCAGGCTCAGGCCCCCTCCAGACCCAGAGGCTAAGCTGGAGAGCAGACAGGGCAAGGGCCGCTCCTGCCAGGCCTCCCACCACCACACAAACAAAAAGGGCTGTAAGTGTTTCTCTCCGAGACCCAAACGAAACAGGCAAAAATACAACATCCACAAAGAAGGCTGTTCCAGAAAGGTTTGATCAGTGAACTTCCTGCAGTGGGGGTGCTTTTCCTTCTTCCTGCAGAGATGTCTGTGCACCATGGAAAAAATGCTGTCTATCCTGTAGGGATCCCAGGATGCAGACCCAGGGAGGAAGAACTGCCTGCTGGCTGCAGATGCCCAGGTAAGCTGAAATTTCCTGCCACAGGGGCAGGGCTGGGAAAACTCTGTACCCAGTTCCGGGAGAACCAAGTTTTTCCCTAAGCAGAAATAACTAGCAAACCGACTCTTCTGGAAGGAAAGAGATGAAACGAGGAGAGAAACCCTCCAATAGCTTGGGGGAGGGGGCCCGCTGCTTGCTTACCTTCCCGACTTGGTAATGACCATCTCAGTGCCCCGCTTGTGGAACTGATCCCAAAGTTCTTTGGCCTCGAGGTGCACCTTGGGGTCATCCTCCACTTCTTCTTCAGGCTCCATGGTCTTCAGAGGCCTCAGATGTGTCTGGGGCCCCAGGGAGGAGAAAGGGATGCCGGTCTCGGCCGCCCCCACCAATTGATCCATGATCGGCTTGGCCAGGGCGCCAGGCAGCGAGAGCGCCGCCGCGCCGTTGGGAGGCAGCGTCAGCGCGGGGAAGAAGGGCGGCTGGTGACCCAGCACCGCGCTCATGGCGAAGTCCGGCGCCCGGTGAGGTAGGAACGGATGGTAGGCCATGCTTGTCCCAGGAATGACCGGATCTCTCATGGAGAGGCTCATCCACTCCAGGCGGGGCGCTGGGCTCCAGCCGGGGACAAGTCCGCAGCTGCTGTTTTGTTTTGTTTTTGTTTAACAGCAGCACATAGTTTGGAGGGGAAAAAAAAAAAACGAAAAAAAGGGGGGGGAAATCACAAATAAGGCACCTCAAGGGAGGGGGTTCTTTTGGGGAGGGGAATGTCGCTTTTAAAGTGGACAAAGCTAGAAATCAGGAGACATAGTCGCGTGGGTGACTGTCCTTGTGCCTTGCGTTTTCAAAAAGCCGCTCCTGGAAGTCGGTTTCGGAGGCGAGGGAGCGAGCAGGCTCTGGACTTGCGCCGCAGTCCTGCCGCTCGGCTCGAAATAGACACTCCAGCCCTCGGTCCCAGCAGTCGCTCCCCAGCCCCCAGTTCTTTGTTGCAAATGCGAACAATTCTCCTAGGAGACTTTTTACCTCTTCTTCGCCTTCTTCTTTCCCCGCCCCCCTATCTCTGCCTCTCCCTTCGGCTCGCAGGAGGCGTCTGCAGTTGCGCTAGACCAGCTTGACCTGCGAGCGAGAGAGCGGAAAGTCTCTCTCCTTAAAAAACAAAACAAAAAAAAATCTGATCGAAGCCCTCTTCTACCAGCGCTATCAAAACTTGAATTGCAAACTGGCTTCCGTTCGCCCTCCTCCTCCTTCCTCCGCTCCGAGTCTCCGGAGGGTGTCTGGGTTTCAATCCGAATCTTGCTGTGCTCTTCTCCCGCGCCTCTCTTCCTTGTCCTAAAACGTGAGCGAATTCGCTTCCTAAATCTGCGTCCAGACGCGCTGGGCAGGGAAGATTGGGGGTGGGGGGGGAAGGAGAATGAAAAGAAGGGAGGGAGAGAGAGACAGAGTGGGAGAGAGAGCGCGAGCAGAGGGAGGGAGCGAGAGAAAGCCAGCGAGAGCTCCTCGCCACCCTCCTCCGCCTCTAGAATTCCCCGGGCGTCTGCTCGGCGGCTCTAGAAGGTCGGGCTCTGCCGTGGGCTGCGGGGAGCCGGAGGCCTCTTGATTGGCTCTTTGACGCTTTCGGACCAATTGTGTTGCTGCATAGGCGTGGTTTTCACAGGTCGAGTGCTGGGGGATAGAGCCGAGTTATAAAAAGAAGGTGTCGGAAACTGTAACGTCGCAGCGCAGCACCGGTACTACTGCCTGTCCTGTGAATATGTCAACAAGATCAGAGGGAGGGCGGAGAGTCACTGGGGAGCGCGCGCACCGAGTCGCCTCTAGGTGGCTTATCGAGAGATCGCCGCAGCCCCAGAGCGAGCGAGCTCTGGCTCAGCCCACGTCTGAAATGCCTCAGTCATCCAGCCCTCGATCGAGGGAGGAGGCAGGGCCAGGGAAAAAGGGGGAGGGAGGCGGGAGCGAGAGAGCCGGGCCAGGAAGGCGGAAAGCGCGCCGGGCGCCCGGCTGGGACGCTGCCCTCTCTGGCGCTCGGCTCGCCTCTCCGGTCGCCCCAGCCGTTTCTCTCTCCCTCTCACCCTGTTAGCTCGGCCTCGGGCGAGCCAAGCGGACGGCTGAGGCTGCCGCGAGGCGCAACAAAAGCCGGCAGCCGCGGAGAGGCGAGCGCCGCCGAGTCTCCCGGCTTGCGCGCTCTCCAGCCCCACGTGGAGCCAAGCTCCGCCCGGCCGCAGCTAAAGGGCTCCCGAGCTCGGGTGACTCTCGGTGCCCGTCTCCCCCGGCAGCAGGGCTCGCGGGCTCCGGAACACACGGATGCGGCCAGATCACAGCCCACGCGGGTAGGGGCTCTCTCCCCACCGTGCCCCACCCAAGACTGTGTGCGGAGACCCAAACACCCCCAGCACATCTGTAGGCTAACGCGCGCCAGCCCACTGGGACCCAGTCACCCGCGAAAAGCACGTACACGCAAACACGTACACAGCTTGCCCGGGTCTGCTCCCAGCTCATTCGAGGAGGTGGACTCCGGCTGTTTTGAAATGCGTTTACCAGCCCTTTTAGATCTCGCCTTCCTTTGGATTCAGGCTCCCGGTATTCCACCTGAATATGTGTGTGAGTGTAGAGGGGAGATCCGAACAAAGTGAACGCAGAGAGGGGCTAGATTCTGGGCCTGTCCCCGACCAGCCGCTGCCCTCCCCTCGGCGGCCCGGCTCGGTGCGGAGGTGCTGGAAAGGGGTGGGCGAGTTGGTCGGGGGAGGTGCGCCAGCCCGGTATCTTCCCCAGGCATCGCATTTATCTCTCGGAGCCTCAGTTCTTTCTCCACCCGGGGACTTATCTCGCCAGAAGTCGGGGGAGGGGGTGAATTTGTAAAACAAAACGTGAGACGCCCCCACCCCAGAGGCGAGGTGACTGACTCCAGTTCAGGTAGGGCTGGGGGGCCTGGGCAAGGGTGAAGGGGAGGGAGGCAACTGGATCTTACCTATCAGACCCGTTGCCGAACTGGTAACTGTTACCGCAGGTCCCTGATCAGGTCAGAGGATTCCCCAAACCCACTTTTCTCACTTCTGGGAGGCAAAGACCTGGGCCGCCCCTGCTTAGATTTGGAGGGAAGTCTCGGAGACAGTACTCTTTTACCCCTCCTGAGTTGGGAGCTTAGTCGAGTGGAAAAGGAGCGAAGAAAGGGCCTATTGCGGGGCCTAGGGGGTTAAGGAGCCCCGGGCTTGGGACGCGAGTGTGTCTCTCTGCGTAGAAAACCAGCACAGTCCTCTCTTACATTTTGCCTCGTGTAGCGCCTAAGCCCCCAGCTCCCATTCTCCGAAGTGGGAGCAAGTGGAGGGTGAAAATGCACTTCCATTGTGGGCCACCCGCGCCAGATAGGGGCGGAACTTTTGAGAGGACAGGATTTTCCAGCCTCGCATTTTTGACGCACATGGTTAAGAGCGCTTGGCGCCAGCGCTAAGAATTCCCTGAAGTCACCAGAGAGAATAGAGTGGTTCTGCGAACTCCGTCTGGCTCGCCATCTCGCCCCTTTCTTTCCCTTTCGGTCTGTCTTTCTCTGGCGTCCTCTCGGCCTTTCTCTGCGGTGGTGGAGTAAGAGGGGCGGGGGGCCGGCCGGGGTGTCGGCTCACAATGCCCCCTCTCGCGTCCCTGGCGGCCCTGATCCCCAAGGGTGCGAGAAACCAGGCCTTGCCCCTCCTTACACCGACCACCGAGGTCACCGCAGGGTTTCACCAGTCTCTGGAGGCTGAAACCCGCCCCCTCCTCCCCCACAGTGCTGGCTGCCTGAGCCTGGGGCCGCAGAGCTGCGCTTTCTGGAGCGGCCCACAAACGCCGGTCCGGTTTTGCCTGCACTTCTCGGCCAACCGCTGCTTCACCGCTCCCAGCAAAAGGAGAGTAGTTCTGCAACCACGAAATGACTGACCCCCAACCCCCTCACCCACTTGGTGCCCCAAGCATCCAGATGCCCAGTAGAGAAAGACGATTTAACTTGGTCCTTTGCATTCTGGCATACTTCGGTTCGGGACGCGGGAGAGGAGCTTGCTGATTTTACTTGTAAATATCTCAACTTGCCTTTGGCCTCAACAGTGGGGGTGGACCAAGCCTGATTTCTGCTCCCCCTCGGCCCCTTCCCTCACGAGCCGATTTTTGCACCTAGCTCTAACTTAACCCTGGGGTCACCCCAGTTGCCACTCCTGACCCCCACTCCCACTCCAGCGCGCAACGGAGTGGGGGGGGGGGAGTTTGCGGGGTTCTGAATCGAAAATGTCGACATCTTGCTAATGGTCTGCAAACTTCCGCCAATTATGACTGACCTCCCAGACTCGGCCCCAGGAGGCTCGTATTATGCAGGGAGGCCGCAGTAACTTGGCATCAAAAGCGGGAAGGTGCGAACTCCTCTTTGTCTCTGCGGGGCCGCCGCGCCCCCCTCCCGGTGGGTGATAAACCCACTCTGGCGCCGGCCGTGCGCTGGGTGATTAATTTGCGAACAAACAAAAGCGGCCTGGTGGCCACCGCATTCAGGTTAAACATTGGCTAGCGAGTTCCGAAGACTTGTGCCAGGCCTGGCGGCCGGGAGAACTCACAGGCTAGTGCGCGCCCGACCCGGGCGTTTAGGCTCCAGCCTCAGGCTCTATACGTCTTCTTTTTTTTTCCCTCCGTGCAGACCCCTTCCGTCGTCTCTCTCCCCGCCTCACGTTCAACAAAAGACAGACGGGAACACTGAAGGAGCCTGCTCCTCGGCAAAGCCCGAGATGCCACGCTTTAAAAGAATGGGGGAAAGGGGCCGAAATCTGAATCTGAGATGCTGCCTGAAACTTCTGGTGTACCCCCAATATTCCTCCGTCTTTTGCGAAGAGTATTCACTTTATTGTAGGCCTGATTTTTTAAATGCTTAAAAAGCAAAAAACAAAAAAACCTTCTCCAAATCTGTGATGTCTGCAACGCTTAAGGCGAAGAAGAAGTCGTGGGAGTGCGGATGTTAAAGTGGGGAAGGGGCAGGGAGCATCAGAATAAATGTGGGTACACAGGGCCCGAATCCCCTAGCCTCAGCGCAGGCCACAGCTGCCGCGGAGAAGCTGGCTTTGCCAAAGAATCAGCTCTTGGGAAGCCTCTGCTGGTCCCACTTTTCTCTGTGGCGCCGCCTGCCTCACACTATAAAGGGGGCAGATAGACCCCTTTGTGACCGAATGGTGTTTATCCGAAGTTTACAAAAAAAAGAGGGGGGAGTGTGTGGGGGGAGGGGGGAAGGAGGGTGGGTAGGAGGGGTCGTTTACTTTGGCAAGTTTGCTGTAAATATTCCTTTTTTGGCATGTGTGAGGTCTGGCGAGGCACTATTACACGCTTATTCCCTCTTAAACTTTCACCCACCGTTTGCCGCGGAGGTTTCTTTTTTTTTTTTTCAGTCCGAGGTGTCGCTAAATTGGGAACTCTGTTGACATAAGGACATCCAGGGATTTCTCCAGGGGTCTGAGACCTAATTGAGTTTCCAAGGAGGGTCTGTCCAGACGTAAACTTTGGGGGGGGGGGTCTGGATAGAGGTGGCTCTCTGTTTTCGCTTTCCTGGTGTCCCCTTCCTGAGATCCCAGGCTCTCTGGATATTGACAAGGTTTGCAATTGACTAGGTTCCTGCTCCAGGACCCCCAGCCTCCTTCAGGCTCAATTCCCCTAAATGGAGGTGACCTTCACGTCCGGGACCTCCTGCAGGCAGCTCCCTCGGGGATGCCCAGGTTACAGGTTTCCTCCTGCAAATCGGCTAGCACCCTCCTCTCCACATTAGCACCCCTGCGCTACCCCAAACTCTAGCTCTCCCGCAAGCAGTTCTGAAGCCAGTGGAGGACTTCTCAGACGTGGGAGGCTTGATTTTCCTTCTGGAGTTTCGAATCTGCCCCCTCATCTCCACCCCAACTTGGTTTAAGAGCCTAATTCCTCTCAGGTCTGGAGGCTTCCAGATCAATTTCTTTGACTAAGAGTCAGTTTGCCCATCTTTCTTCCCTGGAAAGGTAGGCGCAAACCTCTTGGTTGGACCAGACAGGGCACTCACTTCTGTTTCTTCTTTTTCCTTCCTTCCTTCCTTCCTCCTTCCCTCCCTTCCTTCCTTCCTCCCTTCCTTTCTTTTTTTCCCCCTCTCCTGTCTCTCTGTCCATATCTTTCAATATTCTCTGACTGCCAATCTTCTTTCTTCTCATGATTCCTTCTATTTTCTCTTCCCTCCCTGGCATTTTTTTTTAAATTATTATTCTTGGCTTCTATGCCTTCTTGTCAGTCTCACCTACCAGCCTTTCCTCCTTTCTCTCTTTGATTTTGATTTACTCTCTTCTTCTTTCTCCTTCTCCCTCTTTATTTTCTCTGGCAGTCTTGGGTCTTCCTGAATTCTCTCCTGCCTTTCAGTATTTCTGGATTGCCTCTGTATCCCCCTCGCCCCCATCTTTTCCAGGGACCATGACAGGCTGCAGATATTTCTTTCTCGGTTTCAAGCAAACACCTTCCCCTAACGCCTTTGGCCAGGAAGATAAGGTGTTCTGAGAGACAGAAAAGTGTTGGGCCCATTTGTGTAGGTTTCTTTCTGCCTTTGGTAGCCTCAAAGTCACCCCTTTACCCAGAGCTGACTCTCACCCCTGTTCCAATGTTCTGATCCCCATTCTCTCTCTCTCCCCTCCTTTTCAAGGCAGGAGCACAGGAGGAAGCACAGCGTGTCGGGCCCTAAAGCCCCAGCTCCTTGCCTCTGTCTCGCTCCAGCAGCACAGAGCTTTCCTGTAAGGCACATTTCCCTGTCCTCTGACAGCCCTCTAAATTATTGATCAGGGCGATTCAGTGCAAGAGTCTGAAACATGTGTGAGAGAGAGAAGATTGTCAAAGTTGTCTAGCTTGGGGAAGCAGTATTTTTAGTACAGAGGCTCACTTTGGCGCCAGTTGGTTTATGCTGTTTCCAGAGCATCATTCGTTATACACTTAATCCATGCTTATCATACCTCCTTTTAATGTAAATATGTGTTTGGCAGAGGCGAAATGAAAAGATTTCACTCTCTGCATTATTTTTATTAGCACCCACCTTTCATCAAAGCTGATTGCTCCATAAAATGGCAAATTTGTAAACCGCTAGTGATTTAGAGAAGTTGGAAGGGAAGCTGGGGGGAAAGGATGAAGGAAGTGTGTGTGCGCCTGGGGAGAGTGCCTCTTACACTTCTGTGAAGGTTCCCTCTCTCTCTCTCTCTCTCTCTCTCTCTCTCCCTCTGTCAGGAAAAGGAACTAATTGTGGTTTCCTAATTTCAAACCAATCTGCATCTTCAATGCTCTCTTTGTGTGTTTTACCCAATTACTTAAAAAAAAAATCAGGATAATGCCATGGACATTTCTTAGTCCAGCAGAAATGAATTCACTTAGGAAGAGGCCAGGGATTTTCTTTTTCCCCTCTCATTTTATCTGACCCAGAATCTGCAAGATGCAGGCGCAAAACCGACTTCGGCCTCGGGCACCAGTCACCAGCACAAATCTCTCTTCCTTCACCATCCTCTTTCCAGAGACAGGTAAGGGTGTAAGTAGCCCTTCAGGGACTGGTCTCAGAAATGTGGCTTAGGGGGTGGTGCTGGGGTCTTAGGGACAGAATGCTTTAAAAGGATGAAGGGAAATATAATGATATGTTCTCCAATCCCCAACTGCAGCTTGGGGGGGGGGTGTCAACTGAACAGGAGCCCTTAATTCTGTGACTTCTTGCTTTTGCTCCTGTCCCTTATATCTAGGTGCCAAGGGCATGGGGGAAGTGGGATCTCGCCTCCTGAGAGCAGCCGGGGTGGAGGGGCCAGAGAGCTCTTGTAAGTGAGAAGGCATGGCCAATCAAATGACCGCTACTGTCAGGGAGGTTGACAAGGCAAAGAAAGATCGGCTCCTCAAATCTGCTGAACTAACTGTCCCCTGGTAGCCACAGACACGTTTTCTCAATTTGAGCACAATATCCATTACTATTTCCCGTACTGGGTTTCAATTAAAGAGGGTGAGAGTGGAGAGGGAAGGCAGGAGATAAATGAAAGGGACCAGTGAAAGCTCAAAATTGTGTGTGTGTGTGTGTGTGTGTTCCCTCTTTTCTTTCCATTTCTTTCTTATAACTTTACCACTGCTCCTGGCCAACCAGCCAGTCTGCCTGTGTCCCCAACAATAATGTTTTAATGTCTCCCAAACCCAGTAGGGTGAGGAGATAGGAAGCAGGTGACACTCACAGAGACTCTTTCATACTAGTGAAGCCCCCAAGAGATGTAGCTGTCCCTGGGGCGGGGAGCAGGGGACGATGGATTGGGGAGGAGTTTGCTCCTCCACCTCTGTGGGCATGGGGCTTCAGGGATCTGAGGGGTGTGCACATATAAGGTTCCAGTCTTTACTGTGTTACTGGAAACTGACAAAATCCCTCCTCCCTTGCTCAACCCTATGAACGGTATACCTTCCTGTGGTTCTAAGACACGGGGTGGGAAAAGTGTGTGGTTTCACCTGCTCTCCTGGCATGCCTGGCCGTTGAGAGACTTGCAAACATGCTTCTAAGGCCAGGATTTGGGTTGCGGAGGCAGGATCCAGGCCTAGCCCGCCCGTCTGTCTGTCTGTCGCTGAACGGTTGACAACTCTCCAGCCAAACACACTTCTCCCAACTGGGAATCAAGCACCAGCTCCTTTATCTCCTCTGCATTCTGTGATCACTGACCCTGTACCAGGGCCACTCAGACAACCGGGCAGGGGTCGCTGCACCTCTGTGTCTTCATTACCTGGCCATCTGAGGGAGCCTCTTCCTCCGGGTCAGTAAAAGGAATTAGAGGCCTCAGCGATGCGACTTCATTTTAAGTCGGAGATGCCTTGCTCCCAACCCAACTCTTGCCTCCAAATAACACCTAAATCCTGCCTAGTAGAACATCCTACGGGTGATCTGGCTGAGCCGGAGGGACAGTCCTCTGACTCTCCACAGGAGCTGAAGGCTTGGGTGAACGTCGTGACCTCAGAGAGCCCGGAAGCCTTTAAAAAGCCTCCAGCTTGGGCTTGGAATACGGAGGGCTTTCCTTTCTTTTAAAATGTGCATTTATGTTTCAGAGAGAGAAGAGAGAGGGAGGCAGAGATACACACGCATAGAAAGAGGGACTGTTTGGAGTTGTGAGAGAGCTTTTCCCAAGAGTTGCTTTTGCTGGCGCCCAGGCCTCAGTTCATCTCATCTCCAAGCCAAATATGAAAAGTCCTTCGGGCCGCCTGGGCGGGAGGGCAGAAAGGACCGTCCTTCCTGGTCTAGGAATCATCCTGCCCCTTGCCTTTCCTGGCAATGCCCTTGCCTCCTTTCGCTTGAGAAAGGCACACTTCGGGCCCGGGAAGGGGTGGGAGACAGTGAGAGCCTAGGGCTTCCTGCAATGTCCTTTTGGCAATAGATTCCGCCCTCCCCCCTATTGGGGGGGGGGTCCCCTACCGCCGCCCCTCCCCCCGTTACCCTGGTTCCAAATACGGAAGCTGGACGTGCCACGGTGAGGCTCCAGGCCATGCCCTGCACGGTTCGGGAGGACAAGCCGCTCGCGGCCTCGGATTACACCGGCACCCGGGGGTGGAGGGGGCCGGGCTCGGATCGCGGGAGCCCCCAGTGCCCGTACCCCCCCGCGGGGAAGCAAAGCGGTTTCCAGACCGGCTGGCCTGTCCTGGCCCTCTGTCGCCACAGGGTCCCTCCAGACCCTGGAAACCCGCGACCGCCGGCACTGGGTCTCTGCGCCGGTTACCTGCCTTCCCGCTGCAACTGCCGGGGCGGGGCGACGCCGGCTGCCCTAGTGGGAGAGCGGCCGGGCCGGGTACGCGGAACTCGCGTCTTTTCCCTACGAAGAACTAAACCTAAGATGACAGGGATTCAGCTACGAGCCCGTCGCCTCCCCTGAACGCCCGAGATGTCTTTTTTTGCTGCCTTGATTCCTAACTCACACCCCGGTTGCAAAGAACCTATGGGGAGAGGTTGGATCCTAAAGACTTTAAGGATGGGAGGGGGATACCAAAAATAAGAATGCGGTAGCACTCTCTGCCTCTCAAAGTGATGGGAAACAATTGCAAAGAGGTAGCTTCCTGCGAGAAAAACAAGGCTCAGAGGGAACCAGGCTGAGCCCGGCGAGATTTCTTCCTGCAAAGGGAGGGTGGGCTGGAGGGAGCCATCTCCTTTCCCACCACTGGGGTGTGTTTTTACATGTTTTCTTACAGGCAAGTTCTATAAACAGGTCAGCCCTACGCTGCCAGCGTGGGAGTCTGAGGCTGTCTCTGGCTTCCATTGTAGACGCTTCTCATTCTGCCTCGCCCGGGGACAAGTCAAACGGGAAGGGGAGGAGGGGGGCGAGCCACCTCCCACCTCCCACTTGCTTTTGAAATAGGCTCTCTTGTCTTCAGACGGTAAAATATGAGTTCCCCATATGTCTGTGCCCGGTCTTCTGGTACCTCAAGCAAGGTTAGGGTGGTGGTCGTGGTGGTGGTGGTGGGGGGGGGAAGGGGGCTGCTCTAATTACCTCGGAGCTGAATGGAGGTAGGGCGGAGGATTCTGTCTTTTCAGTCTACCCTGCCGGGGTGCCCCGACGCATTATTAAACCCAGACACTCAGTCCAGGAGTTGGGGCCATGCGGAAAAGATTTACAATTAAGCCAATTGAGGCAGAATACAACCATCCCAAGTTTGCAGGTGTAAATAATGCCTTGCTTTTTTTAAATTTCCCATTCCAGGGGACTTCATTTCAATCCCCCTTCCACCACCACCCCCAGTTATTTTGGGGGGTGGGGGGAGCGGTGCAGTAGAGTTAGGATTTTTCTATTAGACAAGTTACAATATGACATTGCACTCACTCACTTTAGTGTCCGTGCATTAATGCCGTGGACAACCAGGACGTGCCCCTCTATTGCATCTCTCCATCTAAAATCGAGAATTGTTGGAGTCAATGAAAACCTTTTGAGTGTAGGTAATGAATTCTCTCTCTCCTTTTTTGAGGGAGCGGGACAGATTTCTGTTTATCATGGACACTGGAGTTGGATTACCTTAAAGTTTTTTAGTTATAGAGACTGAGTGAGGGAGGGATCAGGGGGAAAAAAAGGAAATTCCCTTTAGTTGGAATATCAGAACATTGCCCCAAGCTGAATCCGGCGAAGAGGTGGCTTGGCATTCAGAGAACAGAGCCACGGTGCTTTCTAGAGCTTCAGTTTCAATCTTCCTGTTTGGAGAGCTAGTTGAGCGGTGTGTGGGCCCAGCTTCAAGGCTATATTCATATTCCATCGCGTTATTTCAACAGAACATGCACGTGTGTTTCAAAAACGTTCTGTGTGGGTACAAGTGTGCACAGTTGGACTTTCAAGTAGCCCCAAATATGAAATTAAATCTGAGATTTAAAACTGCATTGTAATCACACCTCACGGGCAGACTCCCATTTGATCAACATAGACAGAGTTAAATTTGTTTTGCTGCTAAGCAGTTACTCTTTTTCTCTCAGAGCAATAAAGTCTGCCTGTTACAAATTACCATGGAATTGGAGAATATGCACCCCCCATCCCAACTGTTGTTGGGTGTTTTTAGCCTTTCACTAACCCGCTCAATAATATATGTAATATGTGTATACACAGGCACTTTTCCAAAAAATTAGTGATAACATTCTGGGTGTATGAAGAGTGGCTGGCATTTCTCTTCTTCTGCCTGTAGGACTCAGTCTGTGGCTGAGTTGCCACTCTCGAGACCCGAGACCCATGGTTGGGCGCGGGGGATTGATACCCAAGAGGATCTCCTGGGAGGAGGCTTTCCAGCCTGTTGCGTGCAAGGGCAGAGAATCAAGTCGCCTGACTCCAGCCAACATAAGGTCATAGATGTAGAATTAGGAAGACAGGACTTAACACGTCGACAGCAAAAACAGAGAAAGTGTCAGCTCAGCCTGGGATGAAACCTCTGAGCCACCTCAGGGAAGTTTCTAAACAGTGGTGGCTAGCGAACATGATCCTCCCCCCAATCCCCACCACCACCCTTAAGAACTTTCCTGTCCGGTACATATGTTGGGCATAAATAAAAGGAGGGGCGGAGGGATTGAACGCTGGGTGAACCCGAATCCAGCCTTAAGCAATGCGGGGAGTACGTGGGGAGGTGCAGGAGATAGATGTGTCCTAATTTTGGGGGAGGGGTGGATGGAGGAAGGGACAGGTTCGGGCTTGGAAACCTCTGCACCACATTTCAGGAGAGACTGGCCAGCCATCTCTGCCCAGGGTGCCCTTGCTGTGTCGCCGCTGGATGGCGCTGCGGGGAGATGAGGCTGCCTGACGGTCATCCTCCATGCACCCGGCAAGGCCTGAGCGAATCTCCGCTGACGGGCGGGTTTAGGACCCCAGTTTTGAGCTACCACAGTGGCAGTTCCAGATGCACCAGGAGGTGTTGGGGGGGGAGCCATTCCTCTAGGCTGGGGTTCCGGAGAGGGTCACCCTGAGTCTGCCAGATCTGGAACTTGGACGCAGAGAGGCTGGGCAAGAACCGGGATGTAGGGAAAGCCGGTTCTCAGGGCAAACTGGTTCCTCATTTCTTAGGTGCCAACTGCACTAGCTCCTGTTTACCAGGAAAGGAAGGTGTGTGTGTGTTGGGGGAGTGGTCTGGAAAGCAGACAGCCAGGCAGCTGTGTGAAAAGGGCACACAGTTTGCAGAACTCACCTTCCTGGTGCCCCCTTTTGCAAAGACCAACCTGCTGTTCTCCAGGCCCAGGTATGCCCTGGTGGAAACCAGAGCAGCCTTACCAGCTCTGATTGTACTTGGAAATGGGAATCTCTGGGCTGGGGTACACTCTGATCTCAGGGTCCTAGGGAACTGGGCAATGCACATTGCCAGACCCGCCAGAGTTCTCATTTAAGGGTGTCTCTCTGAAGGCACTTAAGACCTCAGGCTGGCTGTTCTGCCACCAAAGGAGAAGCTGTGGGCTTCCATTTGGGGAAGAATAAATTCATGCAACACTTAACTGAGCACTTACTTTGTACCAGGCACTGCATTTGACACTGCAATTCTGTCAAAAGTTACTTAGAGAAGTGTGTGAGGGGGTCAACCTTAATCAAAGAAGTTAATTGGTTTCCTTGGTCTGGATAGGAGTGTCCAATATTTTCCACTTTGCAAGCTCTAAGAGGGATGGGACTCTTCACAGTCTCCAGCTCAGAACATAGTAGGTGCTCAATACACAGTCTTTCAATACAGAAATGAAAGTGAAGAAAGGGAAAGAAGGAGACAAACTGTGGGGGAGGGGCGGGGTTTGTCTGTGCATGTGAAAAACAAATGGCTGTTTCCAAAGAACATTTTTTTTAAAAGACAGCATCAAATTTTTTAGCTGCTCCCCCAAAGAGATCCTGATCTATAAAATGAGACAGGGAAAAGTTGGTAGTGGGAAGAGAACCTTTGTGGAAGGGATAGAAACGTCTTCTTGATCATTCCCCAAATATTGACCGAAAGGCTTATCCGTCCAGGCACTCTGCTAAGTGTCCCAGGCATGTGAGCGAAGAGATGGGTCCTTGCCAGCTTGAGGTTTATGGCCCTGAGCTTTGCTCACTGCAGTTAAAAAAAAGAGAGAGAGAAATAATTCCCATTTTAAAGATGAGGAAAGTCGAGGTGCAGGAAGGGTGATGTAGGAGAGAGTTAAAGTCAAAGTCTTAGGGCAGGAAGGCTGAACTAAAGTCTTCTGTGCGCTGGGGAGAGGGAAGGGTGACATTCGCTCCTGGGAAGAAGCAGCGTCTGGGAGCCCAGGAACTCTGGGTGGTGTGACTGACCCAGGTGGGGATATCATATCAACGCGGGGACTTGGCTAAGCGGGAGCAGAAGTCTCTACCCCTCCGAGGTTGCACAAAGGCGCTCCCCAGATCTCGTCCCAGCTCCGACCTCCTCGGGACTGTGTGCTTAGGGCTCTAACCTCTAGACTCTCGGATCTGTTTTATTTTTCATTCAGCGAATAACACCTTGCCTTGAACCGAGCAGCACTGAGGCTCCTTACAGACCAGAAATTGTGGGACAGATAGCTAGGGAGTCTCGTCCAAGGTCGTCGCATTGCTAAAAAGTGGCAGCAAAGAAACCTCTACAACCCTTCCCCCGCCAGGGTTTTATGTTTCTGGGCAGACCCCTCTCCGAATTAGTACCCCAATGCCCAGTGCAGCCTGGCGCATGAGGGCTGTTCATCAAATGTTGATTGATTGAATAAACTTCATTCTTGTTTAGTTTCTTTGTTTTAAAAATAGAACAAGCAAAAAAAATGAACCAACGATCGAATAGAAAGGAGTAAGGTGGAAAGTTAGTTTCCCTGATTCTCTTCTTGGGGCTGGGACAGGCTTGGATCACGCTCGCATCATGCTCGCATCACGAAACCGCAAGGCCACTTCCCCCCAGTTTGCAAAGACGGCGGTGATTTCCTTCCCTCTATATTTTTGTCCTAGACTTCGTTGGGTTGATCGATGGAGGAGACAAGCAGACCCACTGTGAGGTCAATACAATCGATTCGGTCCTCCACGGCCACGGCCGCTGGGAAATTGCCTTCATAGTTGCGCGCTGGGTTACACCCAAAAGATTTTGGGATTTCTCGCGCAACCCCCGACACCCCCGGCCCGCTGTCTTACTGAGCTGGAGCAGGGATAGGGGTAGGTGGGCAGAAAGAAACCTCAAGCCTCACCCAAGTGAGGCCCTGGGAACACCGGGTCGGCAGAGCGCTCTCCATTAGCACCCAGCCCGCCCAGCGCTCTCAAAGTTCTCATCGGATTCGTTCTGGCACTTCTCCGCCTTGGAACCAGATACCTGTATCTTTTCACAGCAGGTCCGTTCTCCTTAGTTCTCAGTTCCTCATCTGCGAAATAGGTTTGTTATGAAGTGCTGTTTCTCGGAGAGAATGTCTGTGAAATACCCCCGAAGATGACAATGTTCTAAGGGCTTTCCCACACATCAGCTCATCCAGTACAACAATCCGAGAAGGCAGGCACCTACTCAGTGATCTCCATGTCCTAGATGAGGAGACTGAGTCACGCAGCGAGATACAGACTTAACCACGCTCCCACAATTAGTCCCTTGCAGAGTTGAGATTCAGCCTGGGAACTGGCTAACTCCTTGGCTGGCTTTTAAAGTAGGGGCTCTGCACCCACACTCAGTAGCTACACCAGGGCGGGGGGGTCAGCTTCTTTTAATTCTCTCTTTAGGAAGGAGACATTCCATTTAATCCTTTCCCGGGCAGGTCTAGAAACTGCTCCGATCCATCCCTTCCTAATGGACACAAGTGCAATGGGGGGAGGTGGGGGTGTGGCGGAGGTTGGTTGGAATCTGACAAACCTTAAAGTGGGAAATCCAGAGTTTTCAAGACTTTTTTTTTTTTTTTATACGAAGGAAGGAGGGGGACTTGTGTGTGTATGTAGAATCAATATGGTCCAGACAGCCCTTCACAAAGGGGCTCCAGGCGGGCGCCTCGGCCTCAGGGCCCCCGCCCCACCGCCCGCGGTGAATTAATTGGGCCCTGAAAAAAGGGGCGACGTAGCTTCCAGTTAATTAGTCAAGAAATGAATCAAGCCCCAGCGGCCCGGCAAAGGCCCCTGGGGCGCGGGGTTTTGTGCAAGCCAAATTGGACGGTGGGGCGCTCCCCTTGGGCGGGTGGGGGGCGGCGGGGAGCACAGCTTGGGCGCCTCGGGCTGTCCTGCGCCCGGCGCCTTGCACCCCTCGCCGCGGAGCCGACTTGCGCGCTCCCGCGCTCTAGCTTTCTTCACCTCTTTCCCTTTTTCTGTCTCCCTCCTCCCCGCTCCTCTTTCCCCTTTTCGGTCTGTGCCACCCTCCCCGCCCCCTTCTCCGGTCTCTCCAGCATCCTGAACTCTGCTTCGGGTTTCCCATCCCGTCTCCCTACCTCGTCTCTCTCCAAGCTTTCCGCCCTGGCCGTCTCCTTCTAAAGCCCCAGCCTCCGCCTAGCAGGATCTGGGACTGGGTGGTTTGGGAATGGCGTTAGGGACGCCCGGAAGTCCTGACTTGGGGAGACAGGGTGGAAGCTGAGCACTGGCTTTGGAGCCCTAAGGCCTGCTGTGTGTTTCTGGGTACAGGACTCCATCCTTGGGTCACCTAGGATCCTGGCTCCCTGCTTGGATCACCTAGGATCCAGGTTCAGGGCTTAGGAGAACCCTCTGAGATAATGCACAGCTTTCAAAGTATAGGGTAATCTGTGACCTGTGTGTGTCCCCATAAAATGGGTACTTAGAATTGGGGCGCACTTGCAACACATAGGCAACTATTGAGCACCTGCAGTGTGCCTGTCTTCGTTCGTCCAGCACCTCCTCCCACCGCTCTGCAGCAGCCCAGGCAGAGAAGATGCTGAGGTTTTCATCCCAAGCAGCTCTGTTGGAGGGAAGGGGGGGGGGACGCAAATCATAAGCTCAGTTATTCCAAGGCTTTTGGTGTCACATGCCAGTGCTCTTTACTGACCTAAAGGGATGGAACTAGGGGCTCAGAGAAGTGGAGTGGTTTTCTTGGAGTCACACAGCAAACAAGGGACAAGGCTGAGTTTCACCCTCAACTAGGCACTTGGTACCTGCCCCTTGATCCTGTGAAGAGCTCAGGGAGTCTCAGAGGTCCTGCTGGTCTGGCACCTGCATCAAATATTTAGGTACAGGAAGAGGGTCACCAGAACCTGCTTGCCTCCTTCAGCTTGGAGCTAAGGTCCCGAATCCCTCTCTGTCTGTCTGTCTGTCTCTCTCCTCTCTCTCTTCCTTTGTCTTTCTAGCACTGTCTCTGACTTGGTCTCCTACCCTCCAGTCTTCCTGTCTCTCTCGCTTTGCCCCCTCCCCACCCGCATCGAATGCACATAGAATCTGGACTTGGAAGTTGAGGTCAGAATCTCTCCCACTTTCTTCCAGGTAGCCGCTCACACCTCGCGGCTTGGAGCTGGGTTAACACCCATCTGCTGCCAACCGCTGGGATCCAAGCTACAGAATCCATTCCATTCATGCCTTCCATGCAACTTCCTCTCTGCCAAAGGCCTGCCCAGCCCCTCCCCAAGCCGCAGCCACGGGGTCCTAAGAGACACCCCAGCAGTGGATGATGCCTTGAATGCCCGCGATCCAAACAGCAGTCCGGAACTGCGTTTTTTCTTACTTTGCCTGCTTGACCGACTTTGGCTTCGCTCAAGGCCCCGAGGTGCCTGCGCCACGCTTGGCTTCGCTTCCTGCCGCTCTCTGGAGGCCTGGGACTGTGGTTTCTGCTCGCCACATCACCTGCCTGGCGCGCAGGCAAGAGCTTGACGAGCTTGGTGCACGCGTTTGGCGCAAACTACTTTGGGCCTCAGTTTCCCCGCCCCTTTCGGATCAGAGAGGAGACAGACAAAACAGACAGGAGAGGAGGAATGGCCAACGGATAGGGTTTTGGGGGCACCTATCGTTCCCGTGTGTGGAGGGGAGTCAAGACTGGGACCACGACCGACCGCCTTCCCGGCTCCCCATCTCCACGGACCTTTGCCCACCTCCAGATCCCAGTCTCCCCCAAAGGCGACCTACAGCCTGATAGAGCTCAGTTGGTGGCACGGGTACCTGGAGGCTAGGACAAACCAGGTCCTTGCCAGCGGGTGCACGCTGGGGTGCAGGCAGGACTGCTTTCTTCGTGTAGCTGCCTGCGCCACCGTGATTGCTGCCGGCCTTGATGCATTTGCAACCTCGGACAAAGTGCGTCACGGCCAAGTATTGGCACACCTCTCCCGAAGCTTTAAGAGGTGGCCTGTTAGAGCCTGAGCCTGGGAACTTTGGAGGAGTTTCTTAACCCTTCTGAGCCTCAGTGGCCTCTTCTGAAAGATGGGGATGGTAGGTCCGGCTGCAGAGGACAGTGCAGGGAGTAAATAAGATCATGTGGGTACATGGCTCAGTCTAACCCCTGGCAAGTAGTAAGTGCTCACGAAGCATTAGTTGTTGGGGCACCCTAATCTCTCTCTCTCTCCATATATATATATATATATATATATATATATATATATATATATGTGGTGTGTGTATATATATATAATACTCTTAGTATATACTTAGTATAGATTATATATGTATTTACTAAAAGTGCAGATTTAGTTTAGAATTCTTATATCACATATATACTAAAATATATACTGTATATATTTAGAGTGTCTTTAGGAGCATTTCTTTCCTTAAAAGACAACCTAGCATACATTCAAGCCCTCTCGCTATTAACAATGCTCTCTTACTCAGTTGCATTCCCAGCTCAGCCTGGAGCGGGGTTCCTCGATCCTTGCCCCAAGCTGATACTACACTGAATCCTCCCTCAAGCCTCCCACTCCAGGCTTAATGCTGCTGTGGGCTCCTTTCCCAGATCCCAGGATCTCAAAACTGCAAGTGACCCAGGAGGGGAAATGCTCCTTTCTGCCTTTTGCAATTGGAGTTTGGGTCCCGGCTGGGCTTTGAGACCAGGCGTCCTGACTTCAGAGCCAATGCCTTTTCCACCACCTGCATCTGTCCCAGGCCGTCTGCATAGCCTGACCTGAGGAAAAAATGTTTCTCAGGTCTATTGAGGGAAAAGCACTTGTGGAAAATCAAAGAATGTGTTTGGGTGCCCGGATCTTTGGTCAGAGCCCCCAGCAGTGAGGAGCTCTGTAAACGAGGAGGGGGCTGTGTTCGAGACCAGGGCTGGAAGGGATTTCAGGCTCCAGGGAGGGGCCCTGGATGCCTCCTGGCTCTCCGTGCAGCTGTGTGTGGCTGATGACCCCACTCCCAGGCCCAGATCGAAGCTGCCCAGTTCCTAGTCACCAGCAGGAGCCCAGGCCCCCCTTGCTCAGTCAGTCCTCCAGGGCTTGGGACCTATCCTTCCCGGTCTGAGAGCGGGTGGGGGAGGGGAGAGATAAGAAAGGAAAGGTAGCAAGCCAGAGAGGGGACGCCCACCCAGGAGAAGGGAGGGAGAAGAAAACAGAGGGAGGGAGATAGATAGACACTGAGAGATGGACAGAGACCCTTACACACCTGCAGAGACTCGGAGAGGCAGAGAGACAGATAAACACAGGAAACAAAGAGAAGTAACTAGAGGCACAGAGAAGGGACAGTAAATGGAAACGTGGGACAGAAGGAAGGCGCTTGGAAAATGAATGCCCCCAAGAGAATGCCCCTACACAAGAGAGATGGTGGGGACGTGATAGCCCAGCAAGGTCTGGGGCTCAGCCACACCCCCCGGCCGGCCCTCCGATGTATTACTTAACATGCTAGGAGATTATCTAGCACAGTATAAATGCCTCCATTAAATCTTGATTGAGCTACTGCAACCAACCAATTCTGAAGTTGCCTCCAGCCCTAGGGGAATATGGTTTTCAAAACCATCCGAAGAATCAGATACCAGCAATTTAGGAGATAAGTTATCATTCATTAGGGGTTTCCAGGGGCCCCCTGCAAAGCCTTTGGGTGGGGGTGGGGGATCACGTGGCTGAGAGCTTCTGAGTCAGTGCAGAATGACACTGTGACTCACTTTGCCATTGGCTTAGCCTGGAAGCCACCGTCCTCCCCCAAGGCCTAGCCGATGAAACCCAGCAGGAAGGCTTGGTTAGTAGGGTCTAGTTGGCCAAGAGGAGGAAACATTCCGCCAGAGTCCTCCAGATTCCCAGAGTGCACTTGGCGAGGGGATGGAGAAACGGTGCGCATGCAGTTTCTTTGCTGCTCCTCCTGGAGAGTGACGTGGTGGGGATGGGGGACGTCCCCAGGTCCTCCTGGGAAAGCAGATCTTTGTTCACCCAGGGGTGGCAGGCGGGAGAGATGATGGGAAGGGTGAGAGAAGCCTGGTTAAGGTGGAGGTCCCCCCACCCCCGCCCCAAATCATCACTTCAACTGGCCCAGATAAACCAGCGCTTGTCTTCCCTCTTGCTCTGCTTCCTCCCTGAGTGGCTTCCCAGTCTGCTGAGAAAAGGTATCAAGGTATCAGAAAAGGACATTTTCATGGTAGCAAATACAAGGATTTCTTTTCTTTTCTCTTCCTCCTTTTCTTGCGGTTTCTTCTTGCAAAGCTTGTGTTTGCTTTGCTTTAACAAACAGCTGATAGCGTTTGCTTTAAAGGAGCACTAAAAAAAAAAATATATATATATATACCCACAGGGCAGGCCAAGTGCTAACTGTGTGTGTGTGTGTGTGTGTGTGTGTGTGTGTGTGTGTTTGGGCCTCCCGAGGGGATTTGTAGTAATAAATGGGACCTGCTTCAGGTGCAGAAAGCTGGGAGGGGTGACGGGGAGGAATGCATGGACAGATTTACACCTGTCCTTACAGCTGCCATCGACAACACTTACAGCCTCCAGAAATGACCCTTGGTGCCGACTTGTCTGGAAGCCATCAGGGTTAGTTTTGAAGCAAGAATCTTCAAGTGGACCAGAGGGCAAGCTCTGCCCACCCCCTCCCGCCCCCTTCTCTGTTGCTGTCCTCAAGTGCTGCCCACCCCCTGCCCACCAGCGGCCCCCCTCCCAACCCCCGCCACTGGGTTTCCCCTGTCAGACAAATATCATCATTTGACTTTCAGATCCCTTTGGTGCTATACCGCCTAATGAGGGCTGGGCAGGGGGCAGGGTTTGCAGCCAGCCCTTCGCAGCCACCTTCATCCCTCCCCCCAGGAGCTGGGTCTGGCCCCAGGAATCTGTGTGGGATTCCTAACTCTACCCTCCAGCCAGTTTCTGCCCCCTGCCACCAGCCCCGCCCCAGCCCACTGGCCAGACAGTTGAGCTACTGATAATATCCAGATGCCTCTGGAATCTTGCTTCCAGTTCTCCCAGCGCTCGGCCTGGTCTGCAGAAGTGGGGGCAGCGGGCAGCAGGCATTCTGCCCTGACACTTGTTGCCACCTCTCAGAGGCCGATGAAAGGCCCACTCAGCTGGGCCCTTCAGGACGGGGGACCCTGGAGCCAGGGCTCTCAGAAGGCATGTTTGACACCCATGCTGGGAACTTTGAGTCCCCGACTTTCTCCCCTCGGACCCCCACAGAAGTCTAGCAGGCTGAAAGGGAGTAGATTGCAGGCCCTGGGCTGCCAGAGAAGCCACAAGGGAAAGCCCGGCACTTTGCCTGAGAAGTGGCAGGCCCTGGGCGAGTATCTGGCCTCCATTCCCTTACTGGTAAAACTGAGAGTGGCTGGGGTGGGCGTGGGGAGATGGTTTTATATATCATGCGGTCACCTTCACATCTATCTTCTTTTTTTTTTTTTGTCTTTTTGTACTTTTAGGGTCGCAACCGCGGCATATGGAGGTTCCCAGGCTAGGGGTCCAATAGGAGCTACAGGCGCCGGCCTTCACCACAGCCACAGCAACGTGGGATCCGAGCCGCTTCTGCAACCTACACCACAGTTCACAGCAACGCTGGATCCTTAACCCAATGAGCAAGGCCAGGAATCGAACCCACAACCTCATGGTTCCTAGTCAGATTCGTTTCTGCTGCACCACGATGGGAACTCCGCAACTATCTTCTTAACATATGTTTCAGTCATCTACTGACTTTTGCAAAACACTTAATTTGTTGAGAACGAAATCTTTTTCAGGCCGCTTCTTTGGCATATGGAAGTTTCCAGGCTAGGGGTCAAATTGGAGCCACAGCTGCTGGCCTACACCACAGCCACAGCAATGTGGGATCTGAGCTGCATCTGTGACCTGCACCCCAGCTCATGGCAATGCCCGATACTGAACCCACCGAGCGAGGCCAGGGATTGAACCCTCCTGGCCATGGAAACCAGTTGGGTTCATCACCATTGAGCCATGACGAGCACTCTGAGAATGAAATCTTTATCTGGGTACTGAAAATCAAATTCGTGTCTCAATTTCCAGAAGTAGAAGGAAGCTGGAAGATGGTGAGTGGTGGAGAGAAGACAACATTTCCAGGCTCTGAGCTGGAGACCCTCTCTCTCTGAGGATGCTGACCGTTAGAAGGGTGATCAAAGAGTTCCTGTTATATCTCAGTGGGTTAAGAACCTGGTGTAGTCTCCACGAGGATGCGGGTTTGATCCCTGGCCTCGCTCAGTGGGTTAAGGATCTGGCGTTACTGTGAGCTGCGGTGTAGGTCACACATGCAGCTTGGATCTGGCCTTGCTGTGGCTGTGGTATAGGCCGGTGGCTGCAGTTCTGACTTGACCCCTAGCCTGAGAACCTCCATATGCCGTGGGTGTGGTCCTAGAAAAAGGCAAAAAGACAAAAAAAAAGATTAAGACAGGGAGCTGATGCATTTTCTGGCTTTAAACAAAGCAATTAGTCAAGCCTCTGTGCTCAGGGAAGGAAAGTTGCAAGTGGCCCTGGGACAGTAACAGTTACAGTTTTTGGTGAAATACAGCTTAAGGAACTCTGAGCTACTGGGACAGGCACTTGGAGGCCTACTTAAGGCTAATGAGAAATAAGAAAGCTGGAAACTGTTGGAACACCCTCAGGTAAATCGAATGTAGTTTAAAGTTGAACAGGTAACCTCAGCGGATTCTGGGGTCCCAACAAAATAGGAACACAAGCATTTATGGACCAGCTACTCTGTGCAAGACTAATGTCCTGCGCTTTGCCTGCGTTATCTGAAGATATCATTACCAGATCGAATATTCATTCATTCACCTCATTTTCGTTCAGCAAATATCTACCAAGGACCCACTGTGTGTCTTAGGCTAAGAATACAGCAGCAAGCTAGGCACATAAAAATGATTGATTCCCAAGGACCTTCTAGGAGGACAGAGAATAATGAGAAACACAATAAACAGGAAAAATAAATGTTTGGTGGTGATGAGTCTTATGGAAAAAAGTCAATCAGAAAATGGAGCTGTGAATGGGGGGATGCTAGGGTTTAGTTTTATTTCTTTCTTTAAGATTTTAATTTTTTTCTATTCTAGTTGATTTACAATGTTCTGTCAATTTCTGCGGTACAGCGAAGTAACCCAGTCATATACATGTATGTGTGTGTGTGTGTGTGTGTGTGTGTATATATGTATATATGTATATATTCTTTTTCTCAAATTATCCTCCATCATGTTCCAACACAAGTGACTAGATATAGTTCCCTGTGCTACACAGCAGGGTCTCATTGCCCAACCACTCCAAATGCAATTGTTTGCACCTACCAACGCCAAAGGGGTTTAGTTTTAAAGGGTGGTCAGAGGAAGCCTCTCTGAGAAGGTGGCATTCCAGTCGAGCCCGGGGGAGGGAGGATGAAGCATGCCCCGGGTGACTGGGGGAGTGTGAGAGGAGGCAATGCGGAGCACCCAGCTTTACTTGAACACTTGCTATATCCTGCAGGCTGAGCTGGGCACTCTGTCCATCCATTCCAGCGATATTCAAAGGTAGTTCTTTTCCTTCCTATTTTATTGTTGGGGAAAGTGAGGCTCAGAGAGGTTAAGTGACTCACCAATGTCTGCATAAGGCAGGATTAGAATTTGAACCTAGTATTCAGTTTCTCTTTCTCCCATGCCAAGCTGCTTCTGATACATCCCCTGGGAAGACAGAAGAAAGAAGCAACAGGAAGGTCCTGGAGGACTGGAGAATGAAGACCAAAGAATTACGATGTATCCAGTGAATCGTTAGCCCAGTCCTCTAAGACTGGGGAGACTGAGGCTCAGAGAGGGAAAGTAATTGTTCCAAGGTCACAGAGAAAAAAAATCCTAATGGCTAGATGTCTTAGCTCATCAGTGACTATTTTTGTCTTGGCACCAGATGGTGCCACTCTGGGCCTCAGTTTCCTTATCCACAAAATGGAGCCAGTCCTATCGGTCTGTCATAAATGATGAACAGGAAAGACAAGATCACTCAGGAGAAAGAGTTTATTCTAATCCTTGGCACGGAACTGGTGCCCAGTAAATATTAGATTTCGTCACTCCTCCTTGGCCCACATGCTCTTTGGCTCCATTTAGTCCAGAGTGGGGATTAAATGTCTAGTGGTTTTTATGGTCTAGGCTAAAGGTCTGCAAACTTTTTTTTTTTTTTTAGGGTGGCACCTGTGGCATGTGGAGGTTCCCAGGCTAGGAGCTGACTTGAAGCTACAGCTGCTGGCCTACACCACAGCCACAGCAATACAGGATCTGAGCCATGTCTGCAACCTACACAACAGCTCATGGTAACACTGGATCCTTAGCCCACTGAGCAAGGTCAGGGATTGAACCTGCCTCCTCATGGATACTAGTCAGGTTTGTTACCACTGAGCCACAGTGAGAACTTCTCCAAACTAATTTTTAAATGAAATATTTCCAACATAAAAAAAAAAGAAGTAGAGAGACTGGTAGAAGGAACCCCCATATATATACCTACCACCCTGCTTCAATAATCATCAACTCCTGGCCCATCTTGTTTCATTTCTATACCCTCAGTGGATTACTTTAATGCAAACCCAGACACCCTATCATTTTGTTTGTAAATGCTTCAATGCGTGTCTCCAAAAGATAAGATTTAAAAACTTTAAAAACAACTATAAAGATTGGTGACTCCCTGGTGGCTCTGTGGGTTAAGGATCTGGTGTTGTCACTGCTGTGGCTCTCCAGTCACCGCTGTGGCACAGGTTCAATCCCTGGCCCAGGAACTTCCTCTTGTCTCAGGCATAAGCCAAAACCAAAACCAAAACCAAACCACCACCACCAACAACAACAAAAACCCCACAAGACTATTATTACACACACCTCAAAAGCAATGATTTGGGCAATCTTCTGAGATTTCCAGTTAGCACTCATTGTTTCCCAATCGTCTCCATTCTTCTTATTTTATTACAGTTGGTTTGTTCCAGTTGGGAAGCAGACAATGTGTCTACATTGTTTTTGATTAGATATCACTTACATCCACGTGCTATTCCCCCCCACCCCCGAAAGCACTGTAAATGGAAATAATGGAACCACTAAGGCGCTTGCATTTGCATCTCTACAGTGTCATTCCTTATGTTTCTCTGTCCCCTGTATTTTCTATAACCTAGGGGTTAGAACGAGATGTCTGATGAGATTCAGTTGATTCTTTTGGCAAACCTGCTTCATAGCTGGTGGTGTGTACTGCTCTCAGGAGATTCACCGTATTACTCATCTTTCTTTTTGGTTTGTGAGCAGCTGCTGGTAAGCGTTTTCACGATTGGATCCACTGTTTTCTTGGTGGTTTGCACAACAGTGGTGTTTCATTTCTTTCATTTCCTCTTCACTGATGATGTGGAATACACCCAAATTTCTCCAGAGGACACCACACCATTAAACACTAAGATCTGGAGTTCCCGTCGTGGCATAGCGGAAATGAATCCGACTGGGAACCATGAGGTTTGATCCCTGGCATCACTCGGTGGGTTAAGGATCCAGCGTTGCTGTGAGCTGTGGTGTAGGTTGCAGATACAGCTCGGATTCCACGTTGCTGTGGCTGTGGCGCAGGCTGGTGGCTACAGCTCCATTTAGAACCATAGTCTGGGAACCTCCATATGCCACAGGTGCAGCCCTAAAACAAAAAACAAAAAACAACAAAATCCCCAAAGATCTGAGCAGACACCGTCTGTTATCTATACCTACATCTTCACACTTCTCAAAGATATACCTCTTCCGTTGAATTTGACATATGATATATAATTTAATTGTACACAAATGGAAATGAAAAGAGATAACCTTTTGGTAGATGCAAACTATTACATTGAGAATGGATAAGCAAGGAGGTCCTACTGTAGAGCACAGGGAACTATATCCAGTCTCTTGGGACAGACCGTGATGGAGGATAATGAGAAAAAGAATATATATATATATATATATATATATATATATATATATATATATATGTATATGTATGGCTGGGTCACTATGCTATGCAGCAGAAATGGTCTCAACCCTGTAAATCAACTCTTACCCTAATAAAAAATAAATTAAAAAAATAAATGTGCCTAAAATTTCTTCCTGCACTCAGCGGTCAGTTCACTCATTATCTAAGGTGTGCACCACTTTGTCAGCAATTTCTTTCTTAATTCAGTCAAGACACCGTTTGCAAACCCGATGGAAAAAGGAGCCTGTGAAACTCTCTGAAAATGTTGATCCGTGGGGGTTCCCCCGCTCTGTTCACTGGCGCTGGGAAAAGGAAAGGAAAATTCGGCCACGGTCATGTCCATTTGGGAGGGTCCGTGCAGAGACGTTTACAAACTGGGCGCTGCTTTAGGTAAAGGTGAGTTGTTTTTTTTCTTTTCTTTTCTTTTTGAAGTCCTCACTTCATCAGAGCAAATGCGAGGTTGATCGCTCAGCTCCGAGACTTTAAACAAACCACATTGCCCCCAGGTCTGCTTCTTGAAGGAGGGGATTTACTCTTCACCCCTCCCCCTGAGGGGTGTTAACAACAGAATTAAGGCCGGGAATCTGGCAGGGGCTCCCTTGCTGCGGGGAAGGTGTGTCTGTGCCTTTTTGCAAGGCATTAATCACTTGTTTATGGAGGGGAAAGGAAAAAAAAAAAAAAAGCTAGAAGGAAGACAGTGGGGGCTGGTCAGTCTGGGGTTCCCTCCCAGGCAGAGCCCTCTCACCACTACCCCCACTCCACTCCCAGGATCCCTCAGCTTGCCTTTGTCCTGGTTGTAGCGCAAGGGGCCTTGGTCCCCAGGAGGCTGCCCGGGTGTGCAGCTCTGCAGGCCTGAACTACCTTTAAGTACTGAAAGTACTCTAACGTGTTTCCTCTGGTCTCATCCTCACCTCCTCATGCATGTACCCTCCCCCATCCATATAGACGTCTAATAGCCGTATTTCCCAAATTGATGCTTTGGACCCATGCTTTAGAAAATAAAGACCTATGCATTATTTTCACATGGATACTTATCTAGAGACACTGGTTTTCTATGGAGAACTGAACTTGGAGACCAGAACTGAAGGTGAACCTACTTTTGACTGTAAACTGTTTGGGATCTTGGAATCTATGGCGCCGTTACTCATCGATAAAACAAGCAAAGAGGCACATGTTTTGACTTTCATTTTTTCTGATCAATAAGCTAAATATGGGAGCTCCCACTGTGGTGCAGTGAGTTAAGAATCTGACTGCAGCAGCTCAGAGGCGAGGATTTGATCCCTGGCCTGGCGCAGTGGGTTAAAGGATGCCACAGCTGTAGCACAGGTCACAGCTGCAGCTCAGATTCAGTCCCTGGGCTTAGAATATACCGTGGATGTGGCTGAAAATAATAATAATAATAATAATAATAATAATAATAATAATAATAATAATAATACGTTCATGGTTTAAACATGAAATCTATAGAAAAATTTAGGAGTTCCCATCGTGGCTCAGCGGAAATGAATCTGACTAGCACCCATGAGCCACAGGTTCGAACCCTGGCTTCTCTCAGAGGGTTGAAGATCCAGCATTGCTGTGAGCTGTACTGTAAGTCATAGACGCAGCTTGGATCTGGTGTTGCTGTGCTGTGGTGTAGGCCAGCAGCTACAGCTCCAATTCGACACCTAGCTTGGGAACCTCCATATGCCTCACGTGAGGCCCTAAAAAGACAAAAAATAAAATAAAATACAATAAAGGTATAGAAAAACTTAGTAACAACCCTAATAATAATCACTTTCCTTCCCTCCCCCATGCACATAGCTAAAATAAAAATACTATTTCCTTTTGAGTGGCTTGTGTGTACAGGGTATCAAATCTAAGAGATACAAAATGGTTGAGTGAAAAATAATTCTCTCTCCTATAACTCTCTCCTACTTCCTCTCTTTATAATTGACCATGAATATCAACACTCATCCTAGTTATATTAACATTAATGTGGGTATATACAAACATATATATAGTTTTGCCTAATGCATCACTTCCTTTTATTTTTGGAACTATATTATTCATGTCAGAATGTATTTTTTCAGGATTAGTTTTTAAATTCACGAACCTATGTGGAATGTCTTATAATAATTTCTATTTCATTCAACGTATAAGGAAACATCCTTATCAAAAAAGGGAGACAGGAGTTCCCATCCTGGATCAGTGGTTAACGAATCCGACTAAGAACCGTGAGGTTGCAGGTTCGATTCCTGGCATCGCTCAGTGGGTTAAGGATCCGGCGTTGCCATGAGCTGTGGTGTAGGTCGCAGATGCAGCTCGCATCCTGCATTGCTGTGGCTGTGGCGTCGACCAGTGGCTACAGTTCCGATTCGAACCCTAGCCTGGGAACCTCCACATGCTGCGGGTGTGGCCCTGAAAAGAGAAAAAGCCAAAAAAAAAAAAAAAGAGAGAGAGAGAGAGAGAGAGAGAGAGACAAAGCCAACAACGGGCAATCCATGGGGAAAGGGTATAGCACATGGCAGCTAGCGGTAAATTACAAATAGCCGCTACATAAACAGGTTGGGCCAGGTGTTACCCAGACACAAGCCATTTTTCTTTCACCTTTATCAATAATAAATGCAGTCCCCCATCAACTGGACCTCAAGACTTTTGCCTACACTGCAAGCAGACCTTGCTAAATGGACAGAAACTGCGAGGCTGAGCAAGTGTACGGAAAACATTTACATCTTGAAACCCTCAGCAATTTGACTACGCGTTTGAGAGCGTTGGCCCCCGAAGGCTCCAAGCTGAATCCTCCCATGTCTCTTCGCAGGCGAGGAACACCACTTTCTTGCACCCATAATGTTGGACAGGTCTTAAAATGACCCTTCTAGGGTCCCTCCGTGGTCAGTCCAGTCTTTTGCTCTGCTGTCTCAAATCCATTTGCGATGGTTGTAAAAGGCCATCCGCCTGATGCTAACAGTAAATCTTTCCCTCTCATTTCAAAAAGGCTGACAAGAGAGAAACAGCTGGAGTTTTCACCCCAGCCTTGCACACCCACAGCCCTGCTGCGTCAGCCTTGTTTCCCTGTGTTCGATGATGATTCGTGATCCTTCTCGCCCCCTTGCTTCTCCCCCAACGTGGCCTGCTGTAGAGCTCGGCCATCGAGTCTGAAGTGTGGTACCGTGGTGATGGAAGGAAGTCCGACTGTATTCCTTGCCACTCAGGCTGGTGGCCATTCAAATCCCACGGCCCCTCTCTTTCTGCGTCTTTGTGGACAATGGTGAAATTTTGTCAGCAGACAGGTTTTTCTGGCTGATTACCCTTAAGAGGGAGGTTTTCATCAATGGAGGGAAGCCAAGAGAATGTTTGCAGGTAACTTGAGCAGAGACCCGTTTCTGAGTCTGTCTTTTAGGATAGTCCACCCGGTCAAACAGTCCTAGGAAAACAGCATCAGCTGGCCTTACTGATTGGAATATCATGACCAGGTTGGACAGGCAAGTTGGCTGAAAAGCTAGTTATGGGTTTTGAGTGCAGATAACTAACTGGTTTCAGATGCTTCTATTCCTGATTTTTCTTTTTAATTCCTGAATTTATTTATGTATTTATTTGTCTTTTTTGGTCTGCACCTGTGGCATATGGAGGTTCCCAGGCTAGGAGTCTAATCAGAGCTGTAGCCACCGGCCTACGCCACAGCCACAGCAACGCCAGACCTGAGCCCAGTCTGCTACCTACACCACAGGTCGCGGCAACGCCAGATCCTTAACCTATTGAGAGCGAGGACAGGGATGGGACCTGAAACCTCACGGTTCCTAGTCGGATTCGTTTCCGCTGTGCCATGACGGGAACTCCCTCTATTCCTGATGCTGCCAACATGTCAGCCAGACAACATCTCAACCCTCAGCGTCTATCAATCAAATGGGGTTGAAGCTTCCTGTTCTGGGGCCCATGGACAAAATCCTCAACAAACTTGAAGCACAGCATGTTTGGAAGCTGGTATTGTTATGACAGCCATGGCCACAATAAGGGAGACACCTCTTGGGAATAAGATGTATTGGTGTTCGTAAAACATGGGAAATCTTCCCACGCTGTAAACGTGTGGATCTCAGGGAGATGGAGAGATGGAGCCATAGAATTGTTGTCGTTCCAGCCAATGTACAGACGAGGTGCTCTTCAGGTATGTGGAAAGATAAATCCTAGGGTGTCACTTCCTCCGAGGAAGAACAGGGTGTGTGAATGTGGAGGCATAAACACACAGACACACAAACACCCAGAGAACTGAGAGCTATAGGGCATGTGAAATTTTTATCAATTTGTGCCCTTGTCCAGTCTGCTTCCTTACAGCAGCCAGAAGATGCCTTTAGAATACAGATCAAATCAATATCCACTACCACGCTATATATATGTCCCCTAGCTTTCATTGCTCTTAAGAGAAAGGCCAGAAATTTTCAGCAGACCTGCGAGGTCTTCTCCAGCTCAACCCGTCTTACGTTCTCAGTCCTTTTTTTTCTGCTCTTGCCTTGTGGTGGGTTGAATGATTGAATCCCAAACCTTCACACCCCTGTATCCATGCCTTTTGCCTTGTATCTTGGCAGTTTCACTCACTTAAGGTTAAGGTTATTTCCTTGACCTTGGTTTTGGGTTTGGTCATGGGACCTGCCTCAGTTGATCAAAAGTGGGCAAGGACAGCGGTCAGTTCTGACCCCAGGGCTTAAGGGTCACCACATGTTTCCACTTGTCATCTTGTATGTTTGTTACCACGGATGGAAGAGCTTTCCCTGAATAGCTATTGCCCCTTCAGCCAGGCTCAACTCAGAACACACATGGACGGAGCTGAAGGGACCCCACCTGTGGAGCTAAGCCCTCTCAGATTGTCAGCTTGAGGTAGAGAAGCCTAGCTGAGCTCTGCCAAGAACAACCAACCTGAAAACACATGAGAAACCAATACCTCTTGGTGATGCTGCTGAGGTTTTGAGGTTGCTTGTTTCACAGCAGTAGCTGACTGATACAAGATACCTTGATTTTCATCACTCTTTCTTGCCACAGTTCCTCTGCCACAGGCCTCAGGTGTTTTCCTCTGAATCACCTGAGTAATCTCTATTCATCCTTCAGAGTTTTGCTCAAAGCTCACTTTTCTTGAGAAGCCTTTTCTGACCCTGCAGGTGAGGTATAAACCTTCTATTATATACCCTTTAAGGCACTTATCAGGGTGGTACCTTTATGGAATCATTCAATTGTTATCTGTCTTCCTCCTTAAACCTCCATGAGATCAGAAATCTTTTTTTTTTTGTCTTTTTGTCATTTTAGGGCCACACCTGCGGTATGTGGAGGTTCCCAGGCTAGGGGTCTAACAGGAGCTGTAGCTGCTGGCCTACGCCACAGCCACAGCAACGCAGGATCTGAGCCACATCTGCGAACTGCACCACAGCTCACGGCAACGCCAGATCCTTAACCCACTGAGTGAGGTCAGGGATCGAACCCGCAACCTCATGGTTCCCAGTTGGATTCATTTCCTCTGACCCACGATGGGAACTCCCAGAAATCTTTTTGTCTGAGTCACAGTTTCTAGTACAGAGCCTTTCCAGGCATATGGTAGATACTCATTACATTTTGTTGAATGAATCAGTGAATGAGATTCTAAGATGAACGGCTTCTATGGTCTAAAAGATCAGTATAGAAAGAAAGAATAAAGACATGAAATGAATAAAGAAAAAAGCAATGTCTCAACAAAGCAGTGTCTCAACAAAGATGACTGAAATCAAGTAGGGCAGAACCTAGGGTAGATACCAAAACAAGATTGGTTTGGTTGCATTTACCATTCATTCATTCAAGTACATGCCAAGCCCTCAGCATCTGCCACATGCTAGAGAGCTGGATGCTCCTTGGGCTGAGTTTAGATTCTGGTGTCAGAAGATAAGCAGGGCTACAACCAGCTATAGCTGTGGAGGTGAGGAGGAGGGGCTGTTGAACTCTTGGGGCACTGAGAACGCTTCGCAGGGAAGGGAGTTTTTGAACTGGACCAAACAGATGCGTCGAATTCCCCAGGGAAGGGAGATGTTCAAGACAGAGGCGACAGCACACAGAAAGGTGGGCAGGGCCATGAAAGTGTTTAGAGAATGGTGAACTGTTTGATGCTATGAACCAGAAAGGGTGAGGGCGTGAGTGCCTGGCTGCTTGGTGATTAATGAGGATTAACGTTTACGGAGCCTTACAATAAATCATGGACTTAACCTGAGCCGTTTCAAACACTTGACACATAGTATGACTCCAACCCTAGCCTTGCCCATTTCTACTCTCCAGGAAGTTGGTACTGTCACCCACCCATTTTACAGATCAGGAAACTAAAGCACAGAGAAGGCGAGTAACTTACCCAAGGTCACAAGAGGAGGAAGTGGCAGGTTTGGGATTCGAACGCAGCCAGACCCTGCGTCTCAGCCATTAGACAATCCTGCAGCAGCCTATGGAACACTGGGCTTAGGCGTCAAGAAGGCGTTCTTGGTCGAAGGCAAATCGTTTGATCTAGCGGTGCACAGCGGCCAGCCAAGGAACCTGCGGGAAGTAGGTTAGGAACAGTAGTAGCTTAGGACATGCCTTGGCTAAACTGAAACAAACAAAAAAAAGGAGGTTCAGGGCCGGAGGTGATGACTCAGCTCAGTTAGAGGTCAGTGTAACCAGCCGTCAGCAGCTCTCCTGAGAAGTTCTCAGAAGCGGGAGAGGAGAGGTTGACAACTTGTGGGAGAAAATGAGAGAAGCAGTGAGATGCTCGGGAAAAGATAAGGAGGATCTAAGTGAGGGGATGGGGGAACCCAATTTTTTTTTTTTTTTTAATTCCCAGACCTCAGTATGGGAGTTAATGGGAAAATCCATAGCCCAGGGTTGTGGAGTATGGGTGGGGAGAAATCAGATGGAAAAGATAGAGGTATTAGAAGGAAGGGCTAATGGAACCACACGGGAGACATTAAAAGGCAATAAATCTGGCAGCCTGGATGGTATTTGCCCAGGAATTCTGCAGAGGTTGGTTAACCCTTAGAAACCTGCTCACCTGGGGCTGGAGCTGGAGGGCACCCATGCGGGCTTCCAACAAGGGGTTTAGATGCATCCTGGGGAGAATCAGACGGGAGAGGAGGTGTGTTTCTAGGCTGACAGCCACGGCCGGGAGTCTTTGGAGGCGGAAGGGAGCCCCGAATTGTGGAAGGCCGGGCTGGCAAAGGGACCGGTCACCTCGGCCACTGGGGAACGTTCTCCGGAGAGTTAATCAGCCCGTGGGAAGGGAGAACCACAGGATATAATTTATTTACCTACTCCCTGACAAAACCCTTCCCAGAAGACTGGGGATGGTGATTCTCTGTAATTATATCTCCTGCGAGGTTCTGCAGAATCTTAGGCACGTTAACTCATGAGTGCTCACAGCACACCTGGGGGAAAGGTGTGGGGTGAGGTGGGGACCAATGTCACCAGCCAGATGGGGGAAACCCAGGCTCCCCATGGGAGGAGCCATGTTAGAACTGTGATTTCCTGGGATTTCCCATCATGGCTCAGCAGTAACAAACACGACTAGTACTCATGAGGATGTGGGTTCAATCCCTGGCCTTGCTCAGTAGGTTAAGGATCTGGCGTTGCAGTGAGCTCTGGTGTAGGCTGCAGGCACGGCTTGGATCCTGCATTGCTGTGGCTGTGGTGTAGGCTGGCGGCTGCCGTTCTGATTCAACCCCTAGCCTGGGAACCTCCATATGCCGCAGGTGCAGCCCTAAAAAGCAAAAAACAAAACAAAACAAAGACAAACAAAAAACTGTGATTTCTTGAGTATTAAGTGCTTAAAGGGAGGGGAGACGGGGATTAGTTACCAGTGTCTGGGTTCAATTTCTCTTTTTCTCTTTGTGATCTAAGGAAAGTCATTTCAACCCTTCTGGGCAGTGGTTTCCTGATCTGCAAATGAAGGGAGTTGGGTGCAATGGACTGAATGGTTCCTGACTGAAAAGCCTGTTTACTTGGAAGTTTAACCTCCCCCTGGGTCCCTGAGAAATATCGTTTTTTTTGTGATGATGAGGATGGATTTAAGTTAGACTGTAGGCTGAACTGCCATGTTGTCCATATGAGCCAACGGCCTTCAGAGGTGCATCCAAAAGGAGACTTTGCAGAGAACTGTGGCAACCAGTGACAGACAGCAAAGTGGGGACGCCAGGCTGGTTAGAGGACTGGAAGATGGATTGGCGGGTTTCAAGGATGGTTGCAAAAATTCCCCCCACAGTTCTTTGCATTGTGTTTTTGCCCCTCCCCCTCCTCAAGAGGCCAGGGGACTATTTCCCCTCCCCTTGGACTTGGGCTGACCCTGTGACTTGTTTTGAATGATAGGATGAGTGGGCATGATGCTGCAGGCCCTCTGAGGCTGACCCTCAGAGAGTTCTGTTCTCTGTTCCGGGAGCCATGGAAAGAGGCGCCAACTTGACTGCTGACTTTTGAGAATGTGTGAAGGAGACAGGTAGGTCTCAGCCTTTAGCTGTTACTGCCAAGCTCCCCATGTACGGAGGAGGCTCTTTCGGGGAATCTCGTCTCTCTGACCCTTTGCCCCCAGCCGACCCACCAAAAATAACAGTCTGGGTTTCTTTGATGCCGTTACATTTTGGGTGGTTTGTTTCAGAGCCTTGAGTAATGAACAGATCAGAGTGGATACTGGAGGTGTTTTTCTGGTTTCTAGAAATTCTGATTTTTCTGCTCTTGATCCAGTTGGCTGGAGACACTTGTAAGCTGCGTCCTTTCACCTCTAAGAGTTTTAACTCGCCTGAAGGGATGAAAGAGCAGCCATGGAAGTCCTTCATGAACCACGAAGCAATCCTGATGTGTCTTTTTTTTTGGTTTGTTTTTTAGGGCTGCACCTGCGGCATATGGAGGTTCCCACGCTAGGGGTTGAATCAGAGCTACAGCTGCCAGCTTACACCAGAGCCACAGCAGTGCAGGATCTGAGCCATGCCTATGACCTACACCACAGCTCACGGCAATGCTGGATCCTTAACCCACTAAGTGAGGCCAGGGATTGAACCCGCAACCTCATGGTTCCTAGTCGGATTCGTTTCTGCTGCGCCACAACGGGAACTCCCAATCCTAATGTGCTGATGTGACGAGAGTTATTATATTTTTTTTTGCCTCCTTAATGATTGGGTTAAGGAGAGGAATTTAGGTAAAGGTAGAGGGAAGTTAGAGAAAGGAAGGAAAAGAGAGATGAAAAAGGGGACCATGAATTTACCGGGCACCTACTATGGTGCTAGGTACTGCGTGATTGGCTTTATACCTATTATCCTGTCCACTCAACAGTCCTATGAGCTGGACACTACTCCCATTGTACAGATGAGCAAATTGAGGCTCAGGGAGGTTAAGTGACATATCCAAGGCTGTGACAGAGTTAGGGTGTGATTCAAGGTCCTGGATACGAACAGATTTAGTCCGTTCTTTATACTGGCCTGAGCTTGTCTGAAGAGAGCTGGAGAGAGGTGGTGTAAGATCCTGTTTTTTTTGGCTGTGCCCACAGCATGTGGAAATTCCCAGGCCGAGGACTGAACCCACACGATAGCAGTGACCCACGCCGCTGCAGTGACAATTCCAGATTCTTAACCTGCTACACCACAAGGGAACTCTCATGCAAGATCTTTTGACTTCTTCTGCTTTACCTTTGCCAGAATCTGGTTTGGGAGAGACAATTAGAAATCAGGACCTTTTCCGTTTAGTTGCACCTCTGACTTCAGATCAGGCAAGGTCCTTGTTGGAAACAGAATCAATCCCAGATGATTCACCAGGGGGGAGTTTTATACAAGAGCTGTTTACGGGGGATGAACCGGGTTAGCAAAACCAACAAGGGGTGCTGAGCTTCTCTGGGGCTGGCAACAGCGGGAGCGGTCATAACACTTAGGGCTTTGGGGACCAGGAGGTGGTGTATGGAGCCAGAGAAGGCTGGGACCGTGGAGCTAGGCTTTCCAGCATGAGCTCCGGTCACGGCAGGTCACTTTCAGGGCAGGGCAGGGAGTAGGTACCTTGGCAGGACCCCTCTTAATCCAGTCTGCCTCCTATCAGCTGCTGGTGCTGCCCATAGCTGAGCCTAGCCGGAAGCCAGAGGACAAGGAGCTGGTGATATATCTGCAGCGGTCACCCTGGGTACCAGGCAGAGCAGAGAAGATGCAGCATGAATTTGCGTGCGTGGCAGGGCGGAGGGTGGAAAATAAGGGACACAGACTTTGACCCACCCCTGTCCTCTTGGACCCTCTGACTGGGAACACACCCTGTGACCTTGAGACTATTTTCCTCAAAGAAAGGGGACACTTGGGTGCCTTTCAGTAGGTGCTCTGGGAATTTCCTGGAATTGCCGCATGCTCGCTGGGGTCTGCACAGAACACTCTCTCCACCTGTCAGCGCCCAGATAGCCTCAAGTGTGTTGCTGTCGCACTTGGAGAGGAATTTGGAGTGTGTGTGTCTCCCAGCCACTCTCCAGCCCCCTGTGAATGGGAGTCTTATTTTAAATGTAGTGCTTATTTGCTTAACTTGCTGATTTTATTATCAACCAGCTGTGTGACTTTCAGGATGCTGTGTGACCTCTCTGGGTCTCAGTATTTTCATCCACAAAACGGGGGATTATACTGAGAATTGAAGATGAATGTCTGTGTATAGCATTCAGAACAATGCCACGTGCCTATTAAGCACACAGAGAATGGTAGTTTCTTTTCTTCTCCTTCATCTCCTCCTCCTCCTCTTCCTTCTTCTTCCATCACAGAGGATGGACCATGTGTATCAGAGAAAACAACAAAGAGGGCTTAATGTGGGTATTCTTTCACCAAGTTGGAAAAGCACAAAATAACAAATAATGGCATTCACAAATCATTGGACCCTTTCCATGTGTTGTGCACTGTGACAGGCTCTTGATATCTTTGGTTTCTAACTTTCACAGAGTTCTGGGAGGTCGATATGTCCATGCCTTCTGTGCCCATCAAGAAACAGAGGCTTAGAGATTGAATTTGTCCAAGGCCACCCACCTAGGAAATAGCAGGACAAGGTGGAAGCCCAGATCTTGCTGGGCTGGGATAAACCCTTTACAGACTATCTACATCATGCTAGTGGAAGAGGGCAAAGCCACAGGAGGCAGCGACCCTGCTTTGCTTTTGAACATGAGGTTTGTTTGTTTTTTTTCAGCTGCATCGGAGGCACATGGAAGTTCCCAGGCCAGGAACTGAATCTGAGCTGCTGCTGAGACCTACGCCACAAGGGCAGAAATGGTGGATCCTTAATCCACTGGGTGGGGCCAGGCATTGAACGCACACCTCCACGGGGACCTGAGCTACCACAGAGACAATGCCAGGTCCTTAACCCCCATGCCACAGCGGGAACTCCTTGAGCGTGACTTTGACAGGAGAGTTACCAACCCCAAGCCACCTTCGTGATGCTCTTCATGATTAAAGATGAGTCCTGGGTGTCCTCTTTCTATTTGAGATGGGCTAATACTCCATGTATTGAGTGGTGAAGGAACCAGGAGGCGAGGGGGACCACAAGAAACAGAAGGTGGTAGAGTCCCCGCTGGGGAGCAATGGGACTGTGGTGTCCTGGGAGTGCTGGGTCACAGGCTCCATCCCCTGGCCAAGAACAGTGGGTTAAAAATCTGGAGGTGCTGCAGGTTCAGTTTAGGTTGTGACTGTGGCTCAGATCTGATCCCTGGCCCGGGAACTCCATATGCCTCAGAGTGGCCAAAAATGGAAAAAAAAAAAAAAGGAAGAACAGAAAGTGGTGCTGGGGTAAGCCCTCTGGCTGGTATGCGGTCACAGGAATAACTCCTCAGACCTGTACCATCTTTTTAGAATACCGTCTTTAGGAGTTCCCGTCGTGGTGCAGTGGTTAACGAATCTGACTAGGAACCATGAGGTTGCTCAGTGGGTTAATGATCTGGCGTTGCTGTGAGCTGTGGTGTAAGTCACAGACGAGGCTCAGATCCTGCGTTGCTGTGGCTGCAGCGTAGGCCAGTGGCTACAGCTCCGATTAGACACCTAGCCTGGGAACCTCCACATGCTGCAGGTGCAGCCCTAAAATGACAAAAAAGAAAAAAAAAGAATACCTTTTTTTTTTTTTAAAAATGACCATACTTTCCTTGGGCTGCCATAACAAGACACCACAACCTGGGTGTCTTTAATAACAGAAATTTACTTTCTCACTGTTCTGGAGGCTGGAAGTTCAAGATCAAGGTATGTCTGGGTCAGTTTCCTCTGAGGCTTCTTTCCTTGGCTTCCAGGTGGCTGCCTTTGCCATCTCTTTACACGCCCTGGTGTCCTAGTCTCCTCTTTCTCTAAGGACATGAGTCAGTTTGGATCAGCATCCACCCGGAAGACACATTTAATTTAGTCATGTCTTGGGAGTTCCCGTTGTGGCTCAGCGGTTAACGAACCTGACTAGCATCCATGAGGATGCAGGTGTATACACACTACTGTGTATAAAATAGTTGAACAACAGGGACTTGCTGTATAGCACAGTGAACTACACTCAATATCTTATAATAACATAATCCGAACAAGAATCTAACATCTATCTATCTATCTATCTATCTATCTATCTATCTATCTATCTATCTAATCTATCTATCATCATCATCACTGAATCACTTTGCTGTGCACTTGAAACTAACATGGCATTAAGAATCAATTATACTTCAATTAAAAAATGCATTTAATAAAAAAGAAGTTCACTTTTTTGTTACATCCTTCCTCTCCTCTATCCCGAATAATCTGTGCTCCACAGAGGGTAGTGACTGTCCGGGTCTAAGCGTCTTGCAAATGCACATAACTTCTTCTTTAGGGTCGCCTTATAAAGGAGGTGTGGCCATCACCCCCATTTCACAGAGGCGGAAAATGAGGCATTGAGAGATCACACCACTTCGCTTGATTCCCACATGCTAGGAAGTGGCAAAGCTGGGCTTTTAACCAGCTGTACTTGAGATGCTGTGTTGAGCTATCTTCTAGAGGCTGTGTTTCCCCCTCTGTCCTGACTGCTCCATGGCCTGCAGCGGGAGCGATGAGTCCAGCTGGAGACGCTGGAATGCAGATGTGATGGGCTCCAGCTCCGACAAGGTCCCAGAAGCAGGATCTTTTTTGCCAGTGTCCATTCAAGGAGCAGAAACTTGTATCTTAGACCAGGATTTCCTCCGGTGCTTGCAGTCTCTTGGGCGCCCTGTGTATCTATGGCCTCTTTCCTAGGGGACTAGAAGTGACAGCTGAGACCTGCCTTGTGACGTGACATCATGGGAATCAGAGTGCGCAGAGGCTCTGAGGTTAACACCGTGACAGTAATTACCGGCCTCAGCGCATGATGGGAAGAATGGATGAGACAGTGCAGGGAAAGAGGCTGGCACAGTGCCAGCACTGAGCAGGCACCCAGTGTGGTAGAGATGGTTGGTCTTGTTGATTGTCCTGGAATCTGTCAGTTCCTAGGACGAGAACACCAATTCTATGGTTTGGGAACTGGAAAGAACTTGATTTGCAGGAGAGGTGGGAATGCACTGAGATTTGCAGAACATGTATTGCCGGGCAGGCATCCCAGGGGAAGACTTGACATATATCATCTCATAATCTTTGCTAGCAAGTCTAGGGGCCATGGTATCCATTTAACAGATGAGGAGACTGAGGTGTAGCGATAAACTTGCTCAGGGTCACGTAGCTAGTAGGTGGTGATATTGGCTTCCTTGCGGTTTCCCGGTTTCTCCTGCTTCTCTCCTCTCCGTTCTCAGAATACCAGCCACAGCAATCTTGAGAGTGTAAATCTAGGTCACGTTATTCCCCTACAAAAATTTCTTCCATGACTTCCCAGGGCAGTTAAAGTACAATTTAAACCCCTCAATTTGCCTTGCAAGGCTTTCCATGATTTGGTCTTTGCTAAGCCTTTGGGCCTTATCTCCTGCTTCTCTTTCCACATACATAAAAGTTAAATCATCCTGGTATTTTTTCCCCCCTTAACTTTGGCCATTGTATCAGTTGGCTACTGCTGCATAACAAATTATCACAAACATAAGGTTAGGTCATCTGGGCATGGCTTAGCTGGATAGATATGGTTCAGGATCTCATGAAGTTGCCTTTATGATATTGGCTGAGGCTCCAGCCATTTGAAGGCTTGACCAGGACTATGGGAACCTATTGCAAGACAGTTCATCACACAGATGATAAATTGGTGCTGGCTGTTGGCGGGAAGCCTTAGTTTCTCCCTAAGGGTCTCTCTGAGGGATGTTTGAGCATCTTTAGGACAATGGGCCAGCTTCCTCCTAGGTAAGAGATTCTAGAGGAAGCAGGGTAGAAGCTATAATATCTTTCATCACCATCCCTTGGAAGTCACACTCCATCCTTTTTTTTTTTTTTTTTTTGCAATATCCTATTGGTTATGCAAACTGGCCCTACCTGATGTGGGAGGAGACTATACATAGTGTGAATACCAGGAGGCAAGAATCACTGGAGTCACCATCTTTCTGGATTTCCTATCTCCTTTTCTTTCTTTTTTCAGGTGGAAGGGTGCACCCATGGCATAAAGAAGTTCCCAGATCAGGTATTGAATCCCAGCCACAGATTCCACCTTCTTCAACACTCTGCAGGGACCCAAGCTGCTGCAGTCAGATTCTTAACCCACTGAGCCACAGCAGGAACTCCTCCTATCCCCTTTTTTTAATTTGTGTCTTACTCATCCTGTAAACCTCAGCTTTCGAGCCCATCTCCTTTGGAAGACCTTCTCCAACTGCCAAATTTATTTATTCCACAACTATTTACTGAACATCTATCAGGCTCCAGACACTGCTGTAAGTACTGGGACACAGCAGGCGGAGGTCCTGCTGGACCTATCTTCAAAAATATATTCACAGTCCAACCCCTTCTTCCCACACCTACTTTTGCCACTGAAATTTAAGCCACGATCATCCTTCGATGGGTTGCCACAGTTGCCTCTTAGCTTGTATCCTTGCTCTAGGCTGTTCTCAACAGCTGGAGGGATCCTCCTAAAGCCTACGTCAGAGCAGGTCCCTAATCTGCTCTAAATCCTCCCGTGGGTCCCATCTCACTTGGAGGAAACACAAAAGTCCCTACATTGGCCTGACTGGGCCCTTCTGATCTCTCTGATCTTGTCTATTACCCCCCCCTTTCTGTGCTTCTGCTACATTGACCTCCTTGCTGGTCCCAGAACCGTAGGCACATTCCCACCTCTGCCCTTGGATCTGGCTCTTTCCTTCCCCAGCGATGCTCTTTCCCCAGACTGCTGTGGGACTCATTCCTTCACATTTTTCAAGCCTTTGCACATGGGCTCCGTTCTCACTGAGGCCCTTGCTGGCCACTCCATCCAACACTGCAGCCCTCCCCCTCCCCATCCTTCTTACCTCGAGCTTGTTTTTGTTTTTGTCTTTTTGCCTTGTCTAGGGCCGCACCCGTGGCATATGGAGGTTCCCAGGCTAGGGGTCTAACGGGAGCTGTAGCTGCCAGCCTTCGCCACAGCCACAGCAGCGCAGGATCCGAGCCGCGTCTGCAACCTACACCACAGCTCATGGCAATGCTGGATCCTTAACCCACTGAGCGAGGCCAGGGATCGAACCTGCAGCCTCATGGTTCCCAGTCGGATTCGTTAACCACTGAGAGACGAAAGGAACTCCCTCGATCTTGTTTTTTACCATAGCACTTCTTGCCTTTCCAGAAGCATGTAATGTCCTTACTTACTGTGTTTATTTTTAAAATTATATTTCTTTTCATATCAAAATCTAAGCTCCTTGGGCATTTTGGTTTATTTTCTTCATCAACATCCCCAGAACCTGGTTTTGTGCCTACTGCTTGATCGGCTTTCAAAACATTTGTGGGAGAAATGAAAAAATCAAATTCTTCTCCCTCCAAATCGGGTGCTCTTTCCATCACCTCTCAATGCTTTTCTGAGCACCATGTGCTTTTTTTGTTCAACGGGGATGGATTATATCATCTCAGTCAAACTTTTAGGCTTTCTCAGAGGGTCCAACGCAATAACGGATGACGCCCACGACCATGGCAATGATCGCTGTTATTCCTTCCCCCAGTCCTGGGGAGGAGCAGCCCCCCCTTTGCTTCCTTTTTGTGCTTTTTGGTATGCCCTTCTGGCTGGTTTCTGTCTCCTTTCCTCCTTCTCACCCAGGGAAGCCATGTGGCTGCTTCATCATTTATAGTGGCGGCCGAATAATCAAATTGTTATTGGTCTGGAGGGGGGATGCGGGGGAGAGGGATTTTTGCTAAATTGTTTCTCTTTGGAAAATGTTCATCTCCTGCCCTGTTGTGATTTATTTCTGCTGTTGGCAGTCTTGCTTTCTGGAAATTAATTCTTTGGCATGGAAAGGGAAGTTGACGGTGGCAGGGTGCATTTATTGTTGGGGTTGCTTTAGGATGTGAGATCTAGATGAAGTGTTGGTTTGGGTTCTTTGGGTATGGCAAGAGGGAGAAGGTAATATGGGGGTTGAGAATCTCAGGGTGCCCCCAGCCTCTGTCTGAGCTGTAGAGTTCTACCTTCTTGAGTCCAATGGGCCTACGTGCCTGGTCCTCTGCTCTTTGCATGAGCACCCTCACACCCAGGATCACCTTTGGAAGGTGTTCATGTCCACATTTTGCAGGTGGGAAAATTGAGGCTCAAACCGGCGAAGGACATTGTACCTTCACACGGTTATCTATTGCTCTGCAGCAAACCACTTCAAATTTAGTGGCCTAAAGGCAATTACTCTCTTATGCTTATAGATTCTCTGGGTCAGGAATTTGGACAGGGCAGAACTGGGATGGTCTGGTTCTGTCCCATGATGTCTAAGGCCTCACCTTGGAAGACAGAAATGGCTGGAAGTGATCTGAACATCTGGGGCCTGGAAGCAACTAAGGCTGCTTTACTCACAGGGCCGGCACTGGGGCTGGGCGACCCAAAGACTGAACTCACCCGGGACAGGTGACTGGAACCACTCCACACAGCAACTTCCAATCTGTTGAGAGCCTGAATAGAACAAAAAGGTGGAAAAATTTGAGCTCGAGATCCCTCACATCATGGCAACTGCATTCCAGGTAAGACTATCTTGAGACCGAACACCTAGAGCAAGAGAACCGGATGGAAGTTGAACAGTCATTTATGACCTAGTCTTAGAATACCCTGGTTCACTTGCTAGAACGGAATCCAGGCCTAAAAGCTAACCTGGAAAACCAATGAGAAAATAGAGAGATGGTGTTTCTGGAGAAAAGACATCCCCTACCGCTACCAGCTCTGCCAAAGGCCGTTCATTGAAAAGGCCACGCTATGGAGACCCCAATCAAGATCACTCTGTGAGATGGAAGAAGTGTTATCCATTACAATTTTTTTTCTTTTTTTGGCAGTAAGGAATAAACTCCAATTCAATGGTGATGAGTAACAACGATGGTGTAATTCAGTCCAAGTCTAGAGGTTTTAGAATTGGGGGCCAACGATGTAAGTCCCAGTCCAGTCCAAAGGCCCAAACACCAGAAGCATCGATGCCCAAGGACAGGAGAAGACAGATGTTCCAGTTCAAACAAAGAGTCAATTTTTCCACCTCTCCTCCACCTTTGTGTTCTATTCAGGCTCTCAACAGATTGGATGAAGCCCACTCACAGTGGTGAAGGCCGTCTGCTTTTCTCAGTACCGATTCAAATGTTTCTCTCTCCCAGAAACCGCCTCACAGACGCATCCGGCTCCCTGGGCCTCCCTCAGCCTCATCGAGTCGACACATAAAATTTACCATCGCTCCACCTAACTCTGAATCATCGTTCCAATTTTTTCTTTGTCTTTTTAGGGCCACACTCTCGGCATGTGGAGGTTCCCAGGCTGGGGGTCAAATCAGAGCTGTAGACGCTGGCCTACACCACAGCCACAGCAACGCCTGATCTGAGCCAAGTCTGCCACCTACATCACAGCTCACGGCAACACCGGATTCTTAACCCACTGAGGCGAGGTCAGGGATCGAACCCACATCCTCGTGGATCCTAGTTGGGGTTGTTAACCACTGAGCCACGAAGGGAACTCCCTCATCATTACAACTTTTAAACTAAAATAAAGGAGTTCCCGTCGTGGCTCAGCGGTTAACGAATCTGACTAGGAACCATGAGGTTGCGGGTTTGATCCCTGGCCTTGCTCAGTGGGTTAAGGATCCGGCATTGCCGTGAGCTGTGGTGTAGGTCGCAGACGCGGCTCGGATCCCGCGTTGCTGTGGCTGTGGCGAAGGCTGGCGGCTACAGCTCCGATTAGACCCCTGGTCTGGGAACCTCCATGTGTCGCGGATGCAGTCCTAGAAAACGCAAAAAGACGAAAAAAAAAATAAACTAAAATAAATAAATAAACAAACAAATAAATAAATAAATAAATAAAGGAAATAAACAGGGGAAAATATACCTGCCGGGGGAGGGGAGTATAAGATAAATGGAATTAGGGCACGGAATTGCTGTTGGGTACCCAGAAGTGCAGAAGGCAGGATGCACGATCTGATGTCAGATGGCTTCCTTGAGGCTGATGACAGTGGTTTCATTCCTGAGCTCAGTGAGTCTGGTGATGTGACCTTAGGTGCCTGACCCAGAGAGAGACCGAGACAGGGGCCTCATGGATGGGGCCTGAAACGGTCCTAGAGGGGTGCAGGTCTCAGGCAGGGCCAGCTCTCCCGCAGTCTGCAGAGCTGGCCCCTCAGAGAGGAGAGTGGAGGAGGAGCCTAACTTCCCCCTCCTATTTCTCCACTGCTTCCCCAAAGCAGAGAAACAAGCCAGTGGGTGTTTTACCTCCCATGGGAGGACCCCTTGCTGGGGCATCTCTCCTTGGTCCTAGTCCGCAGAGAGGGCCACACACAGACACAGAGTTCTCTCTGAAATGGACAGTTAATTGTCTGCAGGCCAGGGAGACCTGCAGAATTAGAGTTTTCCGGATTGGACCGCGGCAAAGAGACCTTGCCCCCACGCCCTAGCCACTCTCATTTCCTTGCCGGCTTTCTAGAAATCCAGGTCAGTTTCAAGGCCTGGGGCTGCAGCTTGCCTGAGCATGGGGTCGCTTCCGAGGTCACTAGCTGGACAAGCAAGTCAATTTCAGCAGGAAACTTACATGTAAGTGATGCTGGCTATGTCAGGATTCTGCACTTTTCCCAGCTCATTTTATGCCCCAACAGACTGGATCCTCCAGAAACCAAGTTATTAAATATGCACACTCATCTATGCACTTCTTAAATGCATATACATGTTAGGTATGGGGGAGGAGAGGTGCTTCCAAATAAATATCATTTGCAATCCTGACAACCCCGAGGAGTCTTTTATTATTTCATTATTATTTTAATTTTTTTTTTTTTTTTACAAATTGTCATTTGAAAAGATTTTCGAATTCAACAGATGCCCATTTCATAGATGAGAAGCTTACGTGTCAGAGTGGTTAAGGGGCATGCGAAGGAACATTCAACCAGGAACTATCGAGCAGGACAGTTCTGTCCTCCCAGTCCAACTTCTCCATTTGACCTTGAACCTCTGAACCCAAAGGGCCACAGGACAGCGAGTCCTCCCTCTCACCTGGCTTCCTGGTCAGGAAAGGAGGATGCACTGGGCCCTCCCTCTGACCCACCCAGCCACCCACCCGAGGTGCCATTAAAGTTAATTGTTTTTACTGCCAGTTTAACATCATCTTGTAAATCTTTTTACGACTCGTGGCCCAGGAACTCGGAGCTGTGTGCAGAACTCGGGCATGAAATAGAGTTTGAACACAGAAGGCTTGGGCCCCACAACTACTTGGAGGTTGTAAGATGGGGGTGCCCTCAGCTCTTCCCTGACCCCATGTCACCTGCGTGACAGTATTCTTCCAGGTGTGGCCATGGCTGCATCTGGAAGGCCTAGATGCTCCACCCCTCCTCTGCTGGCTGGAGAGGTGTCCCTCTTGACCCTTCACTGTGGAAGTCTCTAGAATCTGAGACCTCCCCCCAAGCACTGGTAAGAGGTCCTGGAGGGTAGGGCGGGGGGACCCTGTGCAGAAAGTATGGCACTACTGGGCACTGGTTATTTCCCAGCCTCAGGCACATGGATGGATTGGCCAAAGCACCACAAGGCAGGTATTAGGGGTGTGAGCGTCCTTGAGGCCCAGGTCTTCCCCTGATGGTGATGTCGCCTATTTTTAACAACTACCTGAGGGGAGAGCAGGTCCTTCGGCATCATCTCTTTAAGATAGTTTCCCCAAGTTATCTGACTTTTGGGAGAGGTTGGCTTCCATTAAAAAGATTTTCGCAGAGTCTCCTTCCTCTCAATTTCAGTGTCTGGCATCCTCATTCTGTGGCTCCGTTTTTGGATCGCTAAAGCCATGCCATGGGTCTCTTACCTTCCCCAGTCACTGCTCGCATTTAAAGAATTGCTACTACTAACGTGTCCAGAAAAGCACCAGGCAGATACGAAACGTCTGCAAATGGTGACATCCTCAGCAATCCTGACCAAGCCCAAATGTTTACGAGGTACTTACTGTATGCAGAGTTTTCTGGTAGGTGCTGGGCATATAGAGAGAAGCCTGGCTTCCTTGATTTTAAGGGGCTTTTAGTCTGGAAGGACGCACAATATTTAGGCGTTATGAACGCAGGAATCAACGCAGCCTGTAGGGCACTTGTCCTATGAATGGCCTCCGGGGCCAGCAGGACCCACAAAGGAAACCTGTTAGAAATGCAAGTTCTGGCCTCACCACAGACCTTCAGAGCTCTGGCGGTGGGGTCTGGCGGTCTGGTTTTAACCAGCCCTCCAGCGGACTCTTGATGCTGCTCGCTAAGGTTCAAGCACCACTGATAGAAAGAATACAGGCGCAGGCTTTTGAGGAAGGAGGCGGGTTTGAATTCCCTTGCTAGTTCTGGAGCTTTGGCCAAGAAATCCTAGGCAGCTCAGTGGGGGGGCGGGCGGGAGGGAAGGGGGGGTTGGAGAGGAGTGGAGTGGGTCTGGAGAAACTGGCTCTAAATCCAGCGAAGATGACCACCGGGGAAAATGACCAGCCCGCTCCCCAAGGGGGCATCTGAGGTCAGAGGCTGAATCCCTCCGGCGGGATGTACCCTGGGGTCAGGGAGGTCAGGAAGGGGTCTCAGAACCCGCCCAGCCCGGATCTGAAACATGCAAACCCTGGGTTCAGCCCAACTCTCATCTCATCCAGGCAGCCAGGCTTGGGGGCACCCTAAGCCCTCCGAGCCTGGCGGATCGCTGGGATTCAACTGAGGCTGGAAGCTGTAGAAGCACCTAGGCAATGTGTGGGGCCCGCATCAGGACCGATTTCTGGCTTTGTGCTCCAGTAAGTGGATAGCAAAATTGCCTCTCTCGGTCTTATTGGTCTCGGGCACCCGCCGGTTAGGAGTTGCCGGGATTCGGGAGCTGCGGTGGCGGATCTTTTCCGAGAATCTCCCATTTGCGGTGCCTTTGGGCAGTAGGAGCAGGGCGTGAGGTTAACGTCCAGGCTTTTCGTTAAAGCGTCGGAGAATTATCTGGCGAGTAAGCCGGGTGTCTGTAGATCTAATGAATTGCACACGAGGCTGAGGGTGGGGAGCCTGACCGGGGGAGCCGGGCGCGTAGAGGGGGTACTCAGCCCCGGGAGCGCAGAACGCAGGGCTCACAGCTTTGGGTTAGGAACTGACCTTGGCCTTCTCTCAAGTGCACGCGAAACTGCGAGGATGGGGAGCGGGAGGCGGATGTGGAATGGGGGGCTGTCTTGACTCTGGACCATTCAATAGGCTTTCCAAATGTTCTTTGAGTAAAACCCCAACGAAGCCTCGACTTTGTACGAGCGAGTGCTCTAACCCTACCCTACCTTTCAGGACTGACCTTTTATTATGCCTTGCCCGCGACATCCAGCCAGGAGGGTCCCCCCACCGCTCCCGGGGGCTTGGTTCGGACCGATCTCCCCACATCCTCTCGGCTCCCAATGGGCCAAGCTCGTCAGAGGAAAGGGGCCGGAGTGAGCGCTGACCTCCCGGGTTGGAGGAGGTGGAGCTCGGGCCAGTTTCCCCCCTCAGACCTCCCGCCGGAACCTCTCGGGGCGGGGGGCGGGCAGCGGCCTTTCCCGGCGGCCAAGGCCCACCCCCTCCCCCTCGCCCCAGGCCGGGCTTTGAAGAGCGCGTTTTACGAACTTTTCCATTTTCCTTCTGGAGGCGTGTTTGTTCTTCTCAGTCACCTCGCTCTGTTTTATGAGCTTCAGAGCCGATCTGCGCGTTCTTCCCTCCGTGTAATTTCAATTTGAACTCTCCCCGGAGCGGCCCATTCCCTCTTGTGGCCTGCCAAGTCTTTTGAAGGCTGCGCAAACATTCTTCTCTCCTGTCCCCGCGAATCTCGAACTACACCGGCGAGGGCAGGCGGAGGCGGTTACCTCGAGAGTTCCGGTGGATCGGAGCCTTTCAGCAGCCACCTTGAGAGCGTTTGGGAACATGAACTGGAGGAAAGGAGGGGACGCATTCTAATAGCTGTCACCGTGGTCCCTCTTCTTAAGGATTATGATGTGATGTGTGTGCGTGTAAACATTCCCTGATCCATTTTCGAAGTCTTGGAAATGAAGATAGTGGAGAAGCACAAGGATTAAAGCTGCGTTGACTGTATACTTGCATTTTTCTTTCTATTGATGGCCTCATTCAGTTTTTTGCTGGTTTCCTGGCAAGGACATGTTATCCCCATTTTACAGATGAGGAAAACTGAGGCTGAACTATGAGGTCGGTTTCTCAGCCACCTTGTTGGGATTCAAATCCTATTTTTAGTGAATCTTCTTCCTAACAGTAATTATCAGTACTCAAAGTGATTGCCCTTCCTTTGTCATGAACCTACTATGTGCCAGGCACTGTTCTAAGCCAGTTGTTCATTTATTTCTCACAAGTGTTTCTCACCATGACTATGAATTCTGTACTTTCCACGTGGCAGTAAAGTCAAGGCACAGAGAAGTTGGCACCAGCCCAAAGTCACACAGTGAGGAAGAGCTGGAGTCAGGATTTGAACTCTGGGGAGGCAGCCCTAACTACCAGGATCATGCCTCTGGGAGAGACTTCCATGGCTCTCTCCTGAGTCATATGAAAGAAATCCCAGGCTGACTGACCCTGGGCTGCATTTTTCTCCCCAAGGTCACTCTGGGGACAAACAGGAAGATGGGGGTGGGATAAGAGGTTATATAAGGCGGTGACTTCAAAGGTGGCTACCACTAGGGTGTATAGCCGTGGCTCTGGGCTGTTAGCCAGGGGCAACAATTTACAAGCCGAGGGCTGTCCACCCTGCATCTCTCATCCTATCTCTTCATAATCCAAGGACTGAGCTCCTGGTAGAGAAAACTGAGGCTGAAGTGGAGGGGCAGGTCTTGACATTGAAGGGGAGGGGGTTGGACAGAGATCAGAGATCAACAGAGTAAAAAATTAATAGCAGACATCCTTTATTGAGCACTTATTATGCTATGCATGATGCATGGTTCTTTTCTTAAGCGGCTAGCCCTGTGGGTAGGGACTTTCCCTTTAAAAGGCACAGAGAGGTTAAGCCATTTGTTCAAAGTCACAGAGCCAGTCAAGTTGTGGATTCAGAGTTCCAACAGGGAGGGGACTGTCAGAGTGGGCTCACTTCCTGTAAATATGGCACATTTTGGTAGAAGTGGAGTCTGATTTTCTTTGATACGAGCTGCAAAATAGATTGAGAGGATCTCAGGACAGTGGGTCCAGCCACCCTCCAAATGGGGAAACAGGCCTGGTGAAGGGGTAGAACTTGACCTACAATCCCACATGAAGTCAGGAGGGTAAGCAAAGATGGACCCCAGTGGCCTGAGGCTTGTCATCTCCTTCCCAGGCCAGGGTGCTGGCCACAGCCCTGATGGAGGGGCCTGAGAGAGACTGAGATGGACCTGGGTTTTCCTTTTGTCCTCAACCTTCTGTGTGACTTTGTGTAAGTTGCTCAGCCTCTCTGGGCCTCAGTTACCCTGAGTGTAAAGTCACCGTGGCACAGGGGTTAAAGTGTTTAACTGCTAAGTCAAGGGTGAGCATGATTCATTAGGCCACCATCAAAAGCAGATTCAGAGCCAAGCAGAATGAGTTCCCAATCTCAGGGTTCTATGAAATCAGGCTCCCCAGAACTTTTGGAGGGTGAGCGGCAGTGAGAGTATCCCTGAATTACTGCAGAAGTGCCCTTTCCTTGGCAAGCACCTCAAAGCCTTCTTGTATCTCAGCCCAGGGACTGAGTGTGTGGGCTTCTACGTGAGAAGTGGGTTATAACCCCATCAGTGGGATTTCTGAGGCCTCCCAATTCTGAGTCCAGAGAACAGGCAGAAGGGGCTGGAGGCTGCAGGTCTTGGCTGGAGTGATTAGGCATAGGCTGGGGTCTCTAAGACCCAGAAGCTCTGTGTGATATTGCGTGCATACATATCCAACCAGAGCGACCTATCTGGATACTGGTTTTAGGCCCACATAGACAGGGCACACCCACACTCAGCCCACTGTTATCCTCTTCTTCTTCCTCCCCCCTTTCCTTCTCCTCCTAGCATCATCATCATTATTATTAGGACTATTACTTAAGGGTTATACTTTTTTTTTCTGGCCCCACTGTAAGCCAGCTGTGCTGCCATTGAAATATAACATTGAGAGTCAGAGAGGTCAAGACACTTGCCCAAGGTGCTCAGCCAATAAGTAGCCCAGAGACAGAGAAAGACAGGACACAGAGGCAGAGGCAGAGAGGGCAAGTTGAGGGAGCAGGACCAGCGCTCCCATCTCCCTGCCCTAAAGCTGACGCGGAGCTGGACCATCCTTGGGATGATCACAGACACGCAAAGACACCTGGGACACAGAACAGTCCCGGCAAGAGGACTGTGCCTGCAACGAGGGGTGTCTCTTATGCGCTGCTCAACTGCTCCAGAAATGTGCTGATGGATGCTTTGGGGCTGATTTATAGATATTTCCACTCCTGGTGACTCCCTAGGGCAACGGATCTTTTCATGACAGAAATCTCAGTCTTTCCTCTTCTGCTACAGGAAATGGGAGGGTAAACTATGCCAAGGTGGCAGCTAGTGCCCAGGGGTGGCAGATGGAGGCAGCCCGAGGGCCCAGCTGGACGGAGCCTCCTGGGGCCACAGATTCCAGTGCAAGTATCAGCTATCCTGGGGACTGGGCACCGGACTGCAGGCGGGAGGCTCAGGGCAGAAAAACCATTGTGCCTCCTGTGAAAGTCAGTTGAGGCCCTGGGCATTACTTTATAACCCCCAAGAGACGCACCAGCCCACCGCAAGGCCTGTCCTGAGTCAAGGATGGAATCAGGATGGGGTCATGGATCCCAGGGGAGGGAGAGTGGGGTGGAGGAAGCGGTGATGGGGCGTCTCCTTAATGGTCGCAGCCGTGGTGTCGTCGTCGTCGGGGTGGTCCAGCTCTGAGTCTCAGCATTTTTCCACATCGTGGGCTGGAGAGATGGCCCAGCTTGCCGGGTCTGGGAAGAGGAAGGGAAAGCAGGGCCTGGAGGGCGATGCGGGGGTGGGGGGAGCGGAGGAGGAGGGCGCCGCGAACAAAGGGGCCCCGCGCTGGATCAGGCAGGGCCGCTGAGTGACGATCCACAGGCCCGCGTGGTGGGGCGGGCTCCGGGGAGGCGCGGGGGCGGGGCGCAGGGAGCTGCGGAGACGGGAAAAAAAAAAAAAAAAACCCCACACGGAAGAGACCCAGGCAGAGGGTCAGAGATCAACGGAGGGAGATGCGGGGAGTGGGCTGGAGGCCGCCTTGGAGATAGAAGTGGGGGGGATAAACACAGATACAGGAGGATGCGGAGGCGCGCAGAGACACGGTGAGATAGAAGGCAGAGATAGGAGAGACCCGGGGAGGGAGAGACAGAGAAAAATAGACTCAGAGAGGCAGAGAAGGAAGCCTAAACCAGGAGAGGACGAGGGAAAATGGAGAGAAAATAAAGACCCAGAATTGATACAGAGACGGAAAGCCACTGTGAGAGAAACCAAACTAGACAGACAGACAGACAGACAGGCATTGGCAGAACCAGTCAATGTGATTTGTAGCCAACAGTGGATAGAAAACCAAATTGATACAAATATCATTCTGGCAGCAAGGATCTGAGTGTCTCTGTGCTGTGGCTCCTTAGCTCTCCTGGGCCACCTGGTCCTGGGTCAGGGGACATTTACCCCTCAGGCCCAGCATAAGGGTCTTTAGCCACAGTTAGTAATGGGGTTAGTTTCCTCTCCAGATAAAGTGACTTCTATAGGCGGTCTTTTAATGACCTCCAAACCTCAGCATGCCCTGTCTTCAGTTCTTTGTTGTTGGCTTTTGACTGAGCCTGTGGCATGCAGAAGTTCCTGGGCCAAAGATCAAATTCAAGTAACAGCTGTAACCAGGGCCACAGGAGTGGCAATGCTTGAGCCTTAACCCACTGAGCCACAAGGGAACTCCCATCTTCAATTTTTTTTAGTTAGTTCAATATTGATTTTATTTTATTTTTAGTAAAGTATGGTTGATTTACAGTGCTATACCAATCTCTGCTGTACAGCAAAGTGACACAGTCATACGTATATATACATTCCCTGTCTTATTTTATCTTCCGTCACAGTCTATCCCAAGAGACTGGATAGAGTTCCTTGTGCTGTACAGTAGGACCTCATTGCTTATTCCTTCTAAATGTAATAGTTTGCATCCACCAATCCCAAACTTCCCCCCCATCCCACTCCCTTCCCCCTCCCCCTTGCTAACCACAAGTCTGTTTTTTGGGTCCATGAGTCTGTTTCTGTTTTGGAGACCATCTTCAATGTTTACGTGTCATCCTGCAACCTCTAGAGTGGGCCTCTGAGCCTGTGCTGCCCCTAGGCTGCCTGCCCCAAGGCAGGGCCTCAAATGGACACTTATCAGGCCCTCAGGGGAATTTATGTCCAGCTGCAGGAACACGCTTGCACACGTGTGTGCGCAGAATAATATAACCTCCCCCAGAGATAAGCGTCTTCATCACATATGTGTGCACGCCCCCTCATGCAAATCCACCAGACACACACACACATACTCCCATCCACTTCACACATTCAATATTTGTTGAGAATCTATCCCATGCAAAGTGTGAGACTGAGCATTAAAGATAGAAAAACAAGGAGTTGCAGTTGTGCCTCAGCAGGTTAGTATCCATGAGGATTCTGGTTTGATCCCTGGCCTCGCTCAGTGAGTTAAGGATCTGTAGTTGCCATGAGTTGTGGTGTAGGCTGTAGACAAGGTTTGGATCTGGTGTTGTCGTGGCTGTGGCAAAAGCCAGCAGCTGCAGCACTGATTCAACCCCTAGTTTGGGTGCCTGCATATGCCACAGGTACAGCGCCACCCCCCCAAAAAAGATAGAAAAACGAGAGAATGGAGGGCATGTCCCAGTCTGCCCCTCCAGGTGGGGGTGCCAGGGATGCTGCTGGGACTCTGGGCTCAGAGACTGTCTCTCTGTCTTTGGGAATGTCCAGAATTGAGGTCTGCGATGGAGAGGCCCAGCCCCCCACTGCAGTCAGGGATAACAGCACCCACCTTACTGCAGGTGAGCTTAGGGCAAGCTGCGGCCTCCTAGACCACAGATTCTGTATCTCCAAAGCCTCCCTGCTGATAGAAGAAACCAGGGGACTGGGGGCCCTGCCCTTCCATCAAGTCTCAGAACTGCACCCCCATATCTGTTTTTCTGGGGAGTCAGGTGTAGGTGACTGTCTCCCACACCCAAGTTTGGAACCCCACCCTCTACCCCAAAGGAGATTCTGCGGGGAGTGGGGAAAGCAGATGGATTTCCTTTTGCAGGAGCCCCAGCATCCTGGGAGGGCATGCGTTTCCTTCCAACTGGGCTGAGGGTAAGGACCAAACCCAGTGCCAGCTGAGTCTTTCTTTTCATTTCACTATGTTCAGCCTAATGATGGGAATAAGCAGTTAACGTTTATGGAGTGCCCACCACACCAGGGTGCTTTGCTATGTATTTTGCAAATACTGCCTGATGGCCAGCTTAAAACAGCCCGGTTAGGAGTTCCTGTCATGGCACAGCAGAAACGAATCCGACTAAGAACCATGAGGTTGCGGGTTCGATCCCTGGCCTCGCTCAGTGGGTTAAGAATCTGGTGTTTCTGTGAGCTGTGGTGTAGGTCGCAGACGTGGCTCAGATCCCGCGTTGCTGTGGCTGTGGAGTAGGCTGACAGCTGTAGCTCCGATTGGACTCCTAGCCTGGGAACCTCCATATGCCACGGGTGCGACCCTAAAACGACAAAAGACAAAAAAAAAAAAACAAAGAAACGGTGTGGTTACATGGGAGGACTCCATGGTGAATCGTATGTACAGATGCAGGCCCCAAGGAGGTGAAAGCGTTTGCCCTGATGGCTGTGGCCTGCATTCACACCCAGGCAGTCAAGCATTTGTTGTTGTTGTTGTCTTTTTAGGGCTGCCCCCTGGCATATGGAAATTCCCAGGCTAGGGGTCCAATCGGAGCTGTAGCTGCTGACCTACACCACAGCCACAGTAACATGGGATCCGAGCCACATCCCATGAGCCCCAGCTCATGGCAACGCAGGATCCTTAACCCACTGAGTGGGGCCAGGGATTGAACCTGCATCCTCATGGATACTAGTTGGGTTCAATACTGCTGAGCCACGAGGGGAACGCCCAAAAGTCAAGCATTTTTTTTTTTTGCCTTTTGTCATTTTATGGCTGCACCCACGGCATATGGAGGTTCCCAGGCTAGGGGTCTAATCGGAGCTGTAGCTACTGGCCTGCGCCGCAGCCACAGCAACACAGGATCCGAGCCGCGTCTGCAACCTACACCACAGCTCACGGCAACGCCGGATTGTTAACCCACTGAGCAAGGGCAGGGATCGAACCCGCAACCTCATGGTTCGTAGTCGGATTCGTTAACCACTGCGCCACGACGGGAACTCCCCAAAAGTCAAGCATTTTTAACTAACGCCTGTATCCTTGAGCAGATAGTTCTGACCTGTCCCTGCAGCCTCTGGAAATGGACAAGGTAGGGGAGGTTTGTGTGTGCGTGTCCGTGGGTGGGTGTTGTAGGCGGTGTAGATTTCAAGGGGTCAGCCAGGAGCTGCCCTAGGATTCAAACAGCAAGAGGCCCAGGCTGGGGAGGACTTCTCGAAGAGCAGCCGTTTCCTCTGACTGCTTGAGGGACCTTGCCCAAGCCCACCAGCTCCTTTAAAGGTCCGCTTCAGTCCTGCTGCAGGACTGCAGAGCGGCCGGCTCTGCGCCCAGTCTGCCTGCCGTGTAACAAGATAGTTTATATTATACCGCCGAGCAGAAATAAAACTACTGAGTCAAACATTGCAAACAGATGCCGCCGGCCAGAGCCCCGGGTCCGCGGCCAGATGCTCTTTTGAGAACCCTAGGAGGGTGAGAGCCTGGGATCTGGTCCCTCCAGACCCTGCAGATTGGGGGGTGGGGGGAGGGCGCCACCGCAGTGGGAGCTTTGGGGGCAGGAAGGGGCTTTCGGAAATGGAGGGGAAGGCAGTGAAGAAGGAAAGGGGGCCCATCTTTCCTTTCTGGAACTTACTCTCTGCTCTTGAATTCAGCAAATTCTAAACTTGTGACCTGCCAGGTCCTCCATTTGAATGGCCTTTCCTCCCAGGAAGGGGGGAAATCCAGGAAGTGTCCTGGAAATCCCCATTAGTTCTCTTAAAATACCCCCAAATAAACGTGCTCTAAGTTCCCCAAGTCCCCTTCTGAGAAGGTTCTGCCTCTAAACTCTCAAGAGAGTTCCACCTCACTGATCTCTCCTGCCCAGCCCCGGGTCTGCAGCCAGCAAGACCTTCTCCAAGTCCCGAAAAGCCATGCTCTGGCTCTCACGGCTTCAGTGGCTCCCACTGTTCACGGAGAGCTTCTCAAAGAATTGTCTGAGGAGTGAGTGCCTCAGAGTCCCGTTGGATGGGTGTTAAAAGGCAGATTTCTGGAGGATAATGTGAGAAAAAGAATGTATATATATATGTATGTGTGACTGGGTCACTTTGTTATGCAGTAGAAATTTGACACAACACTGTGAACCAACTGTAATGGAAAAAACAAAAATCATTAAAAGGGAGTTCCCTTCGTGGCGCAACGGTTAATGAATCCGACTAGGAACTATGAGGTTGCATGTTCGATTCCCTGGCCTCTGGCATAGGTTGGCAGCTGTGGCTCCGATTCGACCCCTAGCCTGGGAACTCCATATGCCGCCGATGCAGCCCTGAAAAGCAAAAAAAAACAAAACAAAACAAAAAACCCCCACACATTAAAAAAAAGTCAGATTCCAGGGCCGCTCCCCCGAGCAACATAATCCACCTCTTTGAGGGCCTAGGAATCTGCACTGTAAACAATCCAAAAACCTTTCTGGAAGGAGGCAAGGTGTAAATTTTTTTTTTTTTTAAATGGGCACATTGTTGGAGTTCCCATGTGGCTCCTTGGGTTAAGGATCTGGCGTTGTCACTGCTATGGCTCTGATCACAGCTGTGGCACAGGTTTGATCCCAGCCCAGGAACTTACACGTGCTGCAGGCACACCTCTGCCCCACCCCTTGCCCCCTGTCAAATAAGCACTTTGCAGAATTGGTAGGGTGATGTCAAGTAGAAAGGAGTGTGGCCCTCTTCATTCTGTGATTCCGTAGATGTTTAGAACATCTACTATGTTCTGGGGACTGGGTGCTGGGGATACGGTCTGGACGAGGTAAGTGACATGCTGACGGTTTTGCATTTCCAGTGACTCCAGAGGAAGCAAAGCTGGATGATGGTTGGAAGTTTCAAGAAGACATCATGAGGAGGCATCTCAGAATGGAAATGAGGATCATCCACAAGGATTCAGGGGCGGTGCTCCAGATGGAAGGCTGGTGGTAGAAAGACGCTGAGGTCAGGACTGTGACATGGGATTGAAGGCACTGACAGCTCTGCAGCAGCACAGACTTTGGGGAGAAGGTGAGAAAAGTGAGGAGCTGGGGGACTCCCTGCTCTTTCATTCTGCTTATCTTTCCTGCACACTCAGAAGGTAGGGGTCTTACCCTCGTTCCCGGAAGCCCCCGGAGGTGCCCACCTTGTTCTGGAAATGTTTGTTGAATGAATGAAAGAAGGGCAGTAGGAGAAGAAAGGGTGATAACAAAACAACAACAGCAAAAGGAGAGAGAGAGGAAAGAACAAAAAGAATGAATAGGAGATATAGAAAAGGCAGGAAAGAGACAGCCTGGCCTTCTGTATGGTTCCCAAACTCCAGAAGCTATTTGGAGTAGGGGTAAAAGCTGCGCGCGCGCGCGCGCGTGTGTGTGTGTGTACGCGCACATGTGTGTAGACAGCTCTGGAGAATATTGGGGTCTGTTCTTAGAAAGCAAGCCATTTAGGAGTTTCCGTTGTGGCTCAATGGAAACAAACCTGACTAGTATCTGTGAGGATGCAGGTTTGATCCCTGGCCTCGCTCAGTGGGTAAAGGATCCCTCGTTGCTGTGGCTGTGGTGTAGACTGGCAGCTACAGCTCCGATTAGACCCCTAGCCTGGGAAGCTCCATATGCTGCAGGTATGGCCCTAAAAAAAGACCGAAAAAGAAAATGAAAGAAAAGTGGTAGTGAGGAGTTCCCTGGTGGCTCAGTGGACTAAGGATCCAGCAATGGCACTGCTGTGGCTCTGGTCGCTGCTGTGGTGTGGGTTCAATCCCTGACCCAGGAATTTCCACATGCTGTGGGCATGGCCAAAAAACAAAAACAAAACAAACAAAAAAAACAATCAGCGATGATCATTAGGGTGTGGAGGTTGCTATCAGTGAAGGCAGTCACAGAGGCTGCAAGAGAAAAGGCAGTGGTGTGTGTGTGTGTGTTTGTAAGAGGCAGAGATTTTCAAAGCAATCAAAATAAAGTCTGATTAACACTCTCACCTACCCTGTCTCTCTCAGACTGATTTCCTCCCAGCCAAGGCGCAGGGCAGACACGCCTGAATGTAACTCTAACAGGCAGGGGAAGCTTGAGCAATTATTTTTACACCAAAAAAATTTTTCTTTTAAGCCCTCCAAGGTACGGGCGTGCTCAGGGCTCTAAGGCTCCGCGGAGGACCTCGCCACCCCATCCCCGAGCGCGGCTTTTCCCTCCCAGCCCCCATATGGTCTGGCCTCTATCTTCTGCCCGCCTGTGACAGACAGGCCAGGCCAGGCACCCCCAGAGACCACCCCCTCCCCGGTCGGGGGCCTGTCCCCTCTGAAACTGATCCCGGGCCTTTGGATCTAATTTGTTTCTCTGTCTGCCGCGTTTGGGGGGGTTCTTGCCTGGAGACCTGGTGGTCACAGGTGACATCAATCATGTCTGCATCTTCCCTGGGACGGGGATAGGATATCAGAGAGGTGACCAAGCATTTGCCACATGATTCAAATCATCTCAGCATTGATTAATTGGGTTCATCCTGAGTTTCTGAATCATAACAACTGTTTTTCTCCTTCACCTAACGTCAACAGACCCTTAAAGGGGAAGGATCCATTTACCCAAGGCATGTGGCACATTAAATTGATCAGCTCCTATTAAATGTTAAATGCTGGATGCGTTTTAGACAAACTCGATTTGCTCAAGATATGTTTCAAAGGTTTTGTGATGATTAGACACCCCTCTCCCCGTCTCGCCCCTTCCTCTCTGGCTTTTCCCCGGACGTGTTTTGGCTTCGGCTTCTGACAGATGGGATGAGGGAATGTGTGGGTTGATGAAGAGGGTCCTTTGGAGAGGGTGGGTTGGGGGAGAGCCCCCCCCCTGCAGGCTGTTTAAAAGAGATACAGTTTCTGAAAAGTTTAATAAGGCAGAAAACAATCCCGGATGCCAAATTTGCCTTCCAAAAGCTAAATATCCGGAATGCCTCCTGCCCCTAAATGGAGGACAAAACAGCCTTTTCTGAGCCAGAAAGAGAGAGCAGGATTCTAGAAAGGAGGAGTTCTGTTGCTGCCCTGGTATGGGTTCTGGAAGCGAAGTGACCCAATACGCTGGACGCGAAACCCAGGTCTGATGCGATCCATCCGTGAGAGGAGGGCCTGGAAAAGGAACCTCGAAGCTCAGCCTGGTTTCCGGCCGTCTCTCCTTCATGTGAAAAGAGCCCAGTGTGCCTGGGTTCCCATCCTACTGGCCGTTTGACCTTGACCAAGTCACTGGGGTTTGTCTGAACCTCGGTTTTCTGAGATCTCAGTTCATAGTAAGAGGATGAATAGTATTCACGGGTCTGTTGAGAAGTTTAAACTGCAAGGAGGACGGTTAGTGAAGTAACTGGGCAAAGGCTGGATTCTCTATAGACACCGGATAGGTCAAAACGTGTGACTGGAGGTGAGGACGGTGCTGTGGCGGGGAGACCCTGGTGCACCATACGTGTGGATTCCTCTGGCCCACAAAGTTTCCAAACGTCCACGAGCTCCGAGGTTTAGTCAAGGGAACATTTTTGACCGTGATAAGTGGTGGGAAACCTGGGGATGGAGATCAGCCCCCAGAAATGTTGGAAGAGTGACTTGGAAATTGATTAGTGTGTCTGGAATGTTCTCAGGGAGGGAGGAGGCTGTTTACTCCCACGTAGCAAACCTCACAGGCACCCCCCGCCCCTGCATCAGCAGCATTTTCTCTCCCAAGCCCACATTCGGGTACCTGAAATGACCTGGCTCGTCTGTGACCCCGGACTCGATCTCCGTGGTGGACAGAGAGTGACCTAGGCTTTGATCATGGGTCCCCCATAGCCTGTTCATGGCTCAGGTTGGGGAGACTCACCCCAACTCAGAGCAACATTTCTGGGACTGCTGTTGCTGCATTTGCTGAATTGTTCTGTGGAGTCACTGGGCTTTCCTGGGGTCCTGGGAGACAGTGAAAGGAGCAGACCCACCACATGGGGAGAAAGAGAGGCAGAGAGAGACAAGAGACACACACACACAAAGACACACACACACACACACACACACACACACACACTCAGGAGAGAAAAGGACAGAGAAAAGAAGGGGGAGGGGGAAAGGCAGAGAGACAGAGAGAATTACGCCCCCCACCCCCCACCCAAAAGAAATACAGAGGAAGGGAGTCAGAAAAGGGTCTGAAATACCAGGCTGTACCTGCAAAGAGAAACAGAAACCCGAAAGACACAGTCCCTCAAGGAGAAGGAGGACAGAGGAAGAAACAGAGCCAATGACTGGGAGGATACGATACTTGAAAGGTCACATCTTGGACTAGTAGGTGCTTGATTCTTGGGATCCTGACCCTCGTTTCTCTCCCAGAACATGCAATTCCCTATCAGCGTCACCAGGCCTTCAAAGTCCCTGGCTAGCCTGGGGCCCTGGGGGACGCTGCTGGGATATCGCAAATTAGACATCAGGGCTGCAAGGCAGGATTACATGAGGGAGGGATGGACGGTGGGAAGGATCAAAGGCAGCCAGGGCCCTGGATTCATTGGCAGGACTCCCAGTGGGGCCCACAGGCCTGAATTCCTGGCGGGACCCCCAGGAAACATTCTGATGGGCAGATAGAGACGTTCCAGCCGCAAGCTCCCTCCCTCCCTGCCCCTCTTCCTCTTCGTCCCGCGTGTTCCTTGAAATCAGGATTGAAGGCTGGTGAAGATCAGGGCCTGCTTTTCCAAGGGACCCCAGATCTTTTTTTTTATGTCAGTCATTTTTTGGGGGGGAAGGAGGTCACACCCGCGGCATATAGAGGTTTCCAGGCTAGGGGCCAAATCAGAGGCTGTAGCCACTGGCCTTCACCACAGCAACAGCAACGCCAGATCTGAGCCGCATCTGCAACCTACACCACAGCTCATGGCAATGCCGGATCCTTAACCCACTGATCGAGGCCAGGGACTGAACCTGTGTCTTCATGGTTGCTAGTCAGATTTCTTTCCTCTGAGCCATGACAGGAACTCCCAGATCCTTTTTAAAAATAGGTCTAATTTTGGGAGTTCACATCGTGGCTCAGTGGTTAACGAATCCAACTAGGAACCATGAGGTTGTGGGTTCGATTCCTGGCCTTGCTCAGTGGGTTAAGGATCCGGAGTTGCTGTGAGCTGTGGTGTAGGTTGCAGAGGCGGCTCGGGTCCCGCGTTGCTGTGGCTGTGGTGAAGGCCGGCAGCTACAGCTCCTGTTAGACCCCTAGCCGGGGAACCTCCATATGCCGCAGGTGCGGCTCTAGATAAAGCCAAAAAGACAAAAAAAATTTTTTTTTTATTGTTAGAAACACAGTACAACACATAGGAGATCACACCGAGAATTAGTCTCTTTATTTAAGGCAGAAGTAAAGCAGTAATATACACCCAAAGGAGCGAGGGTGAGGAGTGCCGGGACCCCAGTTCTTAAGTCTCAGTTCCCTTGCCTGTGAAATGAACATTCTAGTAACCAGCGGGGGCCGCCCTGCTGGGTTGTCTGATGACCTGATGGACTGACATTGTGTCCAGGAGGCTGAAGAAGGTGCTGGTTTGGAGGGAGACACTTGGGATTAAATTGAGCTGCCTTTCCTCTGAGACACAGTCTTCTCACGTGCAAAACGGGGATCACAGAGAGACCTCTCACTGTGGGCTGCAAACCGTCGCCTGCGCCTGCCCGGGCCCAGTGCCTGGTGCCTCGTGAGCACAGGGCACATGGCGGCTCTAGGGGACAGAAGGCAGATTGCCATCCCAGACAGGGGGTAATATATGGCATCTAGCTCCGGTCGAGAATTGAATTCAACGTCAGCTGGAGAATTAGGACGTTGTGATTAGAAACAAGAGGGAGAAGGGACAAAACAACCTGTCTTCGAGTGCATGATGACAGAGCGCAGACTCTCCTGGCAGCCGGGAAGGCGGGGGGGAGCTGGGGAAGGACAGGGCAGATCATATTAATAACAATAAATTATATCTGCACCGTGATTTACGGCTCTGATGCGCTTCCCATTATGTACAGTGCCTTAGGAAGGCCAGGCTCTCCTGAAGGTCACGGCCCTCTCGATGCCATGGTCGCTGTGAGTGACCGTGGTGTGTTTCACGTTGTGGTGACGTGATTTGTCCGAGTTTCCAAACTGGGGAAACTGAGGTTCAGGGGGAGTAAATAACTTGCCCAGGGCAAGAGTTGGATGGGGATTTAAGTCCAGGTTTTCTCAAACTCTCGAGTCTTTCTGGCTGCTCCCCAGGAGTTCGACGGTCCCCTTTCCGTGCTGCCGTCCTGTCTCCTCCGCGCACGGAGCGGTCTTGGGTCCGTCTTTCCTGTGCTAAACACTTCAGTGGGGTCTTCTTGTCAGCCAGGGGTGAAGGGGCCCACAGATCCCTCTCGGTGGACCCCGAGGGTCTCCGTCTGCCTAACCAGCGCGCCCTGCATCTCAGTTCCTTACAGCGAGGAAAGAATCCCCTTCCAGCAGCTGCCTGTTGCAGGGCGGGCAGGCGTGACCCTGATGTGGCCTTGAACTCCCAGGTTCCCTCCTTGGCTGGCCTCACGTCTCTCTTTGAAGCCAGCAGCAGCCTGGCTGGGTGTTCACCTTACTGTCTCCCTCTCACCTCCTCTCCTTTCCTTCAGGAAACCTGCAGCCCTGGCTGCTCCAGACTGAGCCGATTTGGGGACCAGGTTCATTTAGCATTTGCAGAGCGAGCTATTTCAAGAATGTGCAGATTCAGTCCTGGAAATGTCCTAGGAGGAGACTGGGCTTGGCTTCTGAGCAAGACAACAAACACCCCCCCACCCCCCGCTCCCGCCCCGCCTTGCACCCCATCCTGCGATTTCCTTTGTCTCAGTCCAAAATCCCCCTTTACATGATCCCGGAGGCTTCCTAATAAAATAGAACTGTAACTTTATCTAAGACGAGTGCAGCACATGTAGAATGGATAAGGTGTAATTAATAACAGAAAATAATGTTTTCCCCCACCTGACCTTTCACCCACCATATAATCGTCTTAAATTTTATGACAGCTGAGCACAAAATGAGTGTGTGCATGCATGCCTGTGTGTGTGTGTGTGTGTGAGAGAGCCAGAGAGAGAGAGAGACAAGGGAGAGAGCATATGCGTGTGTGTAGGGTGCATGTTTCCGTGTGTGCATCTGAGCTGAGGCTCTACGTGGGGCCAAGGCGTCTGTCTGGTGAGTCTTCACCTAACCCTGGCTGGAATTGGTTTACGTTTCTGGGTAGACTGGCCTCTCTCTGAACCCAGGCACTGCCTGAAACTGATCTGATTTCTTGAAGTCAGGATTTGGTCTCGATCTCAAAATACCCTGTATCCATTTCTGTGTAAAACTCTGGGCAATGCAGGAGCAGAAGAATAAAAAAATAAAGGAGTGAATGGGCATGCACACGCACACACACACGCACACACACAGAGTCTTTTGGATGATCTAGTGTATTTCAGAATCCTAGTGGATTCTGGGGAGGGGATCTTGATAGTCGTGTCCAAAGCAGTGGGCAGGGAACCAAGATGAACATTTTTTTGGTTTTGATGCTGTAAATCCTTGGACATACAAGGATCTCGTGATGGAAAATGCTCTCTTAAGCAATTGCATTTTCCTGCTATGCCATAGAGCATCACCCTTGCTGCTTATCTGGGAAAGAACTAAAGAAGTGTGCTTGGCCCAGCTCGGTAGGGGCCAGAGGAGACAGGGCAACGCGTCAAGGGAGGCTCATCTCCAAGTCGCCAGCGGACGGTTGTCTGCAGCCGGAATTGAAGGGCCCTTGAACCGATCCTGTTTGTCTTCATGGTTCCACAGCTATGTTCGTTTTGAGTAATATCATCTTGCTTTAAAGGTCACAGGGCTGGCCTGAGCTATTGGTTTCTCGTGATTCATGTCGTTTGATGCCCAGCGTTTTGAGAAGTCCGCAGCGCCAGCCTCTGGGTTAATGGAAGCCACACCAGCCACGAAGCCAGTAGCTTTGAATCCTGTCCGGCTGGGGATGTGGAGGCGGGGTACCGAGCTGCCCCCTTTTGATCAGCGTCGCTGATGTGAACCAGAGGTCGCGCACACTGGGGGCCCGTGTGCTAGTTCTACAGGACAGTGGCAACTGGACCCTCCATAGTCTGTCACACCCCAGGCCTGGGGAGTTTTGTTTTCCGCGGTTGCCTCTCTCTGGGCTGAATTTTCCAGGACCCCTAGGGCACCAGAGGGACATTTTGGCCGGAGGAGAGATCCAGAGACCTAAATCGTTGGAGAAGGCCCCTCTGTCTAGCCCTCTGGCCTCCCTCCTTCCATCCTCGGCTCATTCTGGCTCAGATAAACCAATTCCTGCTCCCTCGGGGCGTCCCAGCTCCCCGATGTTAGGTGACAGGCTGGATTTGGAGGGAGATCTCTTTCTCCCCGGGGAGTCATCGGGTTGTTGAGTTCTTTTCCGGGCGTGCCTGAACTCTGGAGAGCCCCCAGACTGACAGCCACCGCTGTGAAACTGATCGTATATTTTTCTGTCGTGATGTCATGCCGTCATCCTCCTGCGGAGGCTTTGGCCTGCCATATTTTTATGACTCTTCTTCCAAGAGGGGATCCACGGAGGGCGGGTCAGCATGATTTATCTTCAAGGAGAAGGGAAGGAGAATTCCTTATCTCTGGTATCAGAAGGTGGGATTTCCCTCTTATCACTCTGTCTTTTGCTTTGGGGTTGCAAATGCAATACCAACTGGTAGGATTAAGCAATTCAGGGAGTTCCTTAAGCTTCCAGTTTCGGCAAGTTGACAATGACCAGGAGTGGTGGGCTCGACCGTCTCCTAATTTTACATCCTCCTCATTATTTAAAAATCACAGTACACCAGTCCTGGGGTTTGTTGCCAGGACCAGAAGGTCTTGATTGGATTAAAGTCTTTCCCCGGGGGAGGTTTTGAGGCTTTGGCAAACGTAATGAGAGAAGTAGCTCTTCAAAAACAAAACTTGAAAAATTAAACAAGTCATATATATTCATTACGGAAGAAAGTAGAAAAGGCAGATAAGGAAAAAAAAAATTACCTGTAATCCCACCACATGGGTCTAAGTAGTCCTATTTCACCATCTATCTTTCCCGTCTTCTGTGGATGGTGGATGCGGTTTAAATGAAAATAAGATATTTCTTATGCTGCTAAGAAGAGTTTTTATTAGCAGACATTACATATACCTATTGAAAAATATTCAAATAATATGGAAAATAGCAAAACCGCCGACAGCATGGAAAACTCAGATTGCAGCCACTATTTACCCTCAGGTGTCTATCTTTCTAGATACTTTCTCCACATAGTTTGATCATCTGCTTTAAAAAAAAAAAAAAACCTTCACCACATAGAAGGACTTTTCTATGTCAATAAATTTGTCTCTCTACCACTATTTCTTAGGGGTGGAGTTGTGTTCCATTATAAGGATGTACCGTGGTTTAGCAAAGACAGCCCCGGCAGCTGGCCAGTTAGATTATTTCCAATTGTTCACAAAGACCTCTTCTCAGGGATTAGTTGATGTGTTACAAACACTTTATCGGGTAGGATAAGTGTCCCACCCACGGCCCATCAAACAAAGGTGAACCACTCCCACCAACAACTCTGTATAAGCATTCAACAGAAATTCAAATCCCCAAAGAAGACCTTTAGTAGCAAAATCCTGACTAATAGTTATTCAAACAAGGAGTTTTTTTTTTTTTTCTCATATGAAGCATAGTCCAGAGGTGTGCTCTGCTGACGTTGATCCAGCTGCTTCATGAGGTCATCAAGATCTTTTTTTTTTTTTTTGCGTTTTTAGGGCCGCACCCAAGGCATATAGAGTTTCCCAGGCTAGTGGTCTAATCAGAGCTGTAGCTGCCGGCCTACATGGCCTACACCACAGCCACAGCTACACCAGATCTGAGCTGCATCTGCGACCAACACCGCAGCTCATGGCAACACCAGATCCTTAACCCACCTCTCGAGGCCAGGGATCAAACCTGCATCCTCATGGATAGCTGAGCCAGGACGGGAACTCCGTCCTGGCTCAGCAGAAACGAATGCGACTAGGAACCATGAAGTTGCGGGTTCGATCACTGGCCTCGCTCAGTGGGTTAAGGATCCAGCGTTGCCGTGAGCTGTGGTGTAGGTTGCAGATGCGTCTCGGATCCCGCGTTGCTGTGGCTGTGGCGAAGGCCGGCAGCTACAGCTCCTGTTAGACCCCTAGCCTGGGAACCTCCATATGCTGCAGGTGCGGCCCTAAAATGACAAAAAGACCAAAAAATAAAAAATAAAAAGTAAAAAACGGAACTCCCGATCCAGCTAGTTTTTTTTAATCACTCCACTATTCTTAGCGTTTGACCTGTTCTCCTATGCTTGTCATCCTCATGTTCAAAAATGGCTGCCTCAGCTCCAAGCATCACATCTGCATTAAGACAGGAGGGAGAGGAGTTCCCCGATGGCCTAGTGGTTAAGAATCTAGCATTGTCACTGCTGTGGTATGGGTTCAATCCCTGGCCCAGGAGGGAACTTCCGCATGCTGAGGGCATGGCCAAAAAGACAGGAAGGAGAAAGTGGTGGCACCAGAAGGCTTTCCTCTTGAACCTTTTTTCTTGATAAGAAATAAAAACTCTCCCCCAAATCCTCCCAACAGACCTCTGCTTACATTTTATTGCCCTAACCTTGCCACAGGGACTGCTTTAGCTACCAAGAGGCCAGGGAAGCGAATCTTTTCTTTTTAGACCCTATTATAGGAGGCGGGAAGGGAAAGGATGTTGGGAATGGATACTGGATCAGTTCACCGGGCTTCAGCTTGGGCACCTAGAACGTTTTCACCCATAGTGAGGCCTGTTCTGGGGCATTGCTTCCACTTACCCATACTTGGCTCCATTTACTCTGACTTCCTGTATCTCACCTGAACCCTGCCATCTCTAACCCCTGCTTCTAGTTCTTCTCATTTTTGGCTGGCCCCTTGGATTGGGAGACACATTAGACTCCCCCATGCTGGCCTTGGCTTTTTACTCAACTTTACTGCTGCGAGCAAGATACTGTCCAGTCTGTAAAGTGTTGGATTATTGGAAGGACTTGATCATGTGAAGATGGATTCAGGGCTTGGCTCTTCTCTGAATTCCCAGCCTCCAGCAGAGAACTTGGCATAATTCACACTCATTGAAACCAAATAGAGGGAGGTTTCATATTTATTTATGTATTTATTTATTTATTTTTATAATTTATTTTTTATTTTTTTTGCATTATAGCTGGTTTACAGATTTCTATCAGATTTTCCAACTGCACAGCGTGGTGACCCGGGTACATGTACATATATGGATTCGTCACATGTGATTGGATATAGTTCCCCGTGCTATACAGTTGGATCTCCTTGCTTTTCCATCATTAAAGCACTAGTTATCCCCATTCCCTTCCACCCCTACCCTCCCCCCTCTCCCACCCCCTCCCCCGTCCCCTTGGCAACCACAAGTCTTTTCCCCAAGTTCGTGATTTTCTTTTCTGTCGAGATGTTCATTTGCGCAGTGTTTTAGACTCCAGTTATAAGAGATTTCATATGACATCTGTCTTTCTCCTTCTGACTTGCTTCACTCAATATGAGGGTTTCTAATTCCATCCATGTTGCTGCGAATGACATTATTTTATCCTTTTTATGGCTGAATAGTATTCCATTGTGTATATATACCACATCTTCCTAACCCAGTCATCTGTCGATGGACATTTGGGTTGTTTCCATGTCTTGGCTATTGTGAATAGTGCTGCAGTGAACATGTGTGTGCAGTTGTCTTTCTCAAGGAAATTTTTGTCTGGATATATGCCCAAGAGTGGGATTGCTGGGTCAGATGGTAGTTCTATGTAGAGTTTTCTAAGGTACCTCCACACTGTCTTCCATAGTGGCTGCACCAGCTTACATTCCCACCAACAGTGCAGGAGGGTTCCCTTTTCTCCACACCCCCTCCAGCATTTGTTGTTTGTGGACTTGTTAATGATGGCCATTCTGACTGGTGTGAGGTGGTATCTCATAGTAGTTTTGATTTGCATTTCTCTAATCATCAATGATGTTGAGCATTTTTTCATGTGCTTGTTGGCCATCTGTATATCTTCTTTGGAGAAATGTCTATTCAGGTCCTTTGCCCATTTTTCAGTGGGGTTGTTGGCTTTTTTGCGGTTGAGCTGTATCAGCTGTTTGTATATTTTAGCAGTGGGGCATCTTTTTAAACCCTGGTTATCCCACAAGTCTGATAGAAGCGGAGCTGGCAAAAAAATGGCCTGAGAGAGATTTTTTTTTCTAGGGGATGTTTCTTCAGGGGCCTGTGGCTAACTCTTGATTTGTGATACTTTTCCCAAGAGGAGATACTCTGTGGTATCAAGATCCTGCATCTTTGGGAGTTCCCTGGTGGCCCAGTGGTTAAGGATTCAGCATTGTCACCACTGTGGCTCAGGTTTGATCCCCTGGCCTGGAAACTTCCACATGCCATGGGTGTAGCCGGAAAAAAAAAAAAAAGAAAAGAAAAGAAAAAGGAAAAGGAAAAGATTCTGCATCTTTGAGAACTCTGCTTTTGTGATTAGATATCATGGGGTCATTGGAGCTGGACCATATTCTATTTTTCTCTTGAGAAGGCACTTTTTTTTTGCTCTGCAACCCCAAAGATCGTGAGATAGGTGAAATCTAACATTGTGTGGAGCATCTATGATCAGGTTTTCTGTGAATCTGCTGCTTAAAGCCAGATCTAGATCCATTAGGATCATTTCATGATTTTGTTTATCAAAGTGAATCCATGGTCTAGACAGGATGCATATAACTAGAGGAACCTCTTCTCCCAGTGTCTGTCAAATAAAACTAGGAGGCAGGGGTGGGGAGTGTGGTCATAAAGAAGAAAATATAAAAAGGGTAATAGCTAACAATTTTTGAGGACCTATGCTGTGCCATGGACCTGAGGGAGGGCATTTGACATATACTAGCTAACTTAATCCTTGCATCTATCATTTGATATAGTGTTCTGGTTATTACAGTGTGTAACAAACCAACTTCACATGTAGCAGCTTAAAACAACTCACAGATTCTGTCATCAAGAATTAGGCCAAGGTTGAGAGAGAACAGCTTGCCTCTGCTCCATGAAGGCCCTACAGAGGGATCAATTGGGAAGGCTCAACTGATGGTGACTGGTGGTGACTTGATGACTGGGAGCTAGAATTATCTGAAGGCTCTTTTACTTTTTCTGAAAAATGACTGGAAGATTCAGATTGCCAATGGAGCACCTCCATGGGCCTCTCCATGTGGCCTGAGCTTCCTTCCAACATGGCTGCCTTGGTAGACTTAACACGGTGGCCTAGGGCTCCAAGGCCAAGTGTTTCAGCAGACACATTGGAAGCCATGTCACCTTTTGTGGCCCATCTTATTTCGTTTGTTTGTTTGTTTTTGTTTTTTTACGCTGCACCCAAGGCGTATGGAGGTTCCCAGGCTAGTGGTCTAATCGGAGCTACAGCTACCGGCCCACGCCACAGCCACAGCAACATCAGATCTGAGCTGCATCTGTGACCTACACCACAGCTCATGGCAACGCCAGATCCTTAACCCACTGAGCAAGGCCAGGGATTGAACCCACAACCTCATGGTTCCTGATCAGATTCGTTTCCACTGTACCATGACAGGAACTCCTATGACCCATCTTAAGAGTATGGCATTACTTCTGCCATGGCCTATAGGTTGAAATAGTCACAGACTACCCAGATTCAAGGGGAAGATCCATAGACTCATATTTGGATGCAATGGGTATCAAAGAATTTGGGGGTGGGTTTTAAATGTGCTGGAGGTAGATATAATTAAATCCTATTTTACAGACAGAAAAGTAAGTCGAAAAATTTGATGATCAAAAATTTGATTTGATTCAAGATAGCACAAAGCATGATGTAGGGCCAGGATTGAACCCAGTGTTCATGGAATAGAGAACCAGCTGCAATGGAAGTTATGCCTTCATTGTATTGATAAGGAGAAATGAGAACACTTCCGGTTAAGATATCATTAACAGCTGGTTAAGTGCAACCTAAGCTGTTGACTGAGGGAGAAACTCATTCCTTGCTGGGAGGCTATAGGCTATTGGACAAAACACACACGTGGTCAAGTCAACTGGGTAAATAATCCTGGCAAAATTGGGTGATTCCTCTCAGAATGGGGTCACCCTGGCTTTGAGAGGTCAACCAGTCCAGCTCTAAGCCTTTTAGCAGAACCTCTCATAAACCTCAGTGGACTCAGGGGGTCACTCCAGGTTCTGAAGGTAATGACTAATACATTTGATGTTTACCAAGGACCTTTATAAACAGTGTCTCTCGGACTTGAAGTAGCTCTTAGATCTCTTCTGCCTGCCTGGGATATATCTGCTATTCTGCCAGATAATAGCTTACATGGACTGAATGCTTGAGATGTGTTCAGCATGGCGTGGGCTTCTTCTTCTTCTTCTTTTTGGTGGCACCCACAGCATGAGGAAGGTCTTGGCCAGGGATCGAACCTGGGCCGCAGCAGTGACCTGAGCCTCTGCAGTGACAACGCCGGATCCTTATCCCCGTGAGCCACAAGAGAGCTTCCCCAAGGTCACCTAACTTAAAAAGGCACAGTGAAGATTCAGACTTAAGCCAGCGTGGTTACACGCTTATCCATTACAGTGGCTGCGTCCACTCTTAAAGATGTTTGCTGGACTTCCCGTTGCAGCTCAGCAGGTTAAGAACGCGACATGGTATTGGTGGGGATGCAGGTTCAATCCCTGGCCTTGCTCAGTGGGTTAAGGATCCGGCATTGTGGTGAACTGTGACTGTGGCATAGGCCAGAAGCTATAGCTATGATTCGACCCCAGCCAAGGAACTTCAATATGCAGCAGGTGCCATCCTAAAAACAAACAAACAAACAAAAAATATGCTTGCAATGGATCCATTCCAGAGTGCCCAGGGCTCCTCTGATTGGCTAAGTGTGTTCCCAGGACGCCCTACACACAGCCCTGGGCTGAAGCACAGTGGTTAGAACACCCTCCCTCTGGCCCAGGGGTGTTGACATTTGGGCCTGACAATTTTTTGTTGTGGGGGCTGTCCGGGGCATTGTAGGGTGTTTGGAAACATCCCTGGCCTTGACGCCCTAGATGCCATAGCTGCCTCATCCCCAGGTACCTGAAGTGCCTCCAGACATGACTCAGGGTGACCTGGGGCCCCACGTTGCCCCTGGTTGAGAATCTGTTGGACTCTGCTTGAGTTTAAGTACTGACTCTGCCACTTAAGAATCATGTCCTTTTTGGAAGTTCCCATCCCATGATGGGAACTGATAATGAGCCCAACTAGTATCCAAGAGGATGTGGGCTTGTTCCCTGGCCTCAGTGGGTTAAGGATCCAGTGTTGTCGTGAGCTGTGGTGTATACCGGCAGCTGTATCTTCAATTCTACCCCTAGCCAGGGAACTTCCATATGCTGTAAGTAAGGCCCTAAAAATCAAAACAAAAGAATCATATCCTTTTGGCCAAGTTACTTTCCTGAATTGAGCATCAGTTTCTTCACCTGTAATTTGGGAGTAATAATAGGGTCTACCTTGGAGAGGATTTTGAGGATTCTTTGAGTGAAAAAAAATAGTGCCTGGCACTTAATAAATGACAAATGAGCTGTTACTTTTTCTTGCTGCTTGAAAATAAAGAATACAAATTTTTTCTTTTCTTTTTTTTAAATTAAAATATTGTTGATTTTTAAAAAATGGAGTTCTCTTGTGGCACAGAGGGTTGAAGACCTGGTGTTGATGCTGCAGTGGCTTGGGTCTCTGCTGTGGTGAGGGTCTGTTCCCTGGCCCAGGAACTTGTACATTCCATGGGCACAGCAAAAAAAAAGAAAGAAAGAAAGAAAGAAAGAAAGAAAGAAAGAAAAGTATAGTTTATTTATTTATTTTATATAGTTGATTAAGTTGATTTATAATGTGCTAATTTCCATTGTACAGCAAAGTGGCTTCATTATACATATATATATATGTATATATTATTTTTAAAATATTTCTTTCTGTTATGTTCTATACCAGGAGATTGGATGCATTTCCCTGAACTGTATAGTAGGACCTTGTCTATCCATTCTAAATGTCGTAGTTTCGCACCTACTAACCCCAAACTCCCAGTCCATCCTTCTCTCTCCCTCTTCCCGTTTTGGCAACCACAAGTCTGTTTTCCTTGTCCGTGTGTCTGTTTCTATTTTGTAGATAGGTTCATTTGTGCTGTATTTTAGATTCCATGTATAAGTGGTAGCATATGGAATTTGTCTTTCTCTTTCTGACTTAGTATGAGAATCTCTAGCCGCATCCATGTTAATGCAAATGGAATTCTTTCTTTTTTATGGCCAAGTAGTATTCCACTGTATATTACTGCAACTGCTATGGAAACCATTATGGAGATTCCTCAGAAAACTAAAAATAGAATTACTGTATTGGAGTTCCCATTGTGGCTCAGCTATAATGAACCTCACTATTATCTATGAGGATGTGAGTTTGATCCCTGGCCTCACTCAGTGGGTTAAGGATCTGGCCTTGCCATGAGCTGTGGTGTAGGTCGAAGATATGGCTCGGATCTCGCATTGCTGTGGCTGTGGCTGTGACTGTGGCCAGCAGCTGCACCTCCAATTCGACCCCTAGCCTGGGAACTTCCATATGCTGCAGGTGTGGCCCTAAAAAGAAAAAAAAAAGGGAATTACCATGTGATCCAGCAATTCTACTCCTGGACATATACCTGGACAAAACTATAATTCGAAAAAGATACGTGCCTCCTAATGTTTATAGCAGCACTATTCATAATAGCCAATACTTGGAAACAACTTCAGTGTCCATCAAAAGATGGACAGATTAAGGAACATCTTTAATCTCTGCAATCTCAGTGCGTGGCATTTGGAGAATATTTGCTGAATGAATGTCTAATCTTCAAGTACTGTCTTCTACATGCAAACAGTAGATACCTGCGCCTACTAAGGTGTCACTGAAGGTCCTGAAGGTCCACTTCCCAGCCTGTCTACAGGCTTGTGTGTCCTTGGAATGTTTAGAGCCTAAAGGAAGCCTCAGATGGGTTAATATGCGGAGAATTCCCTGGCTATGCTTCTTGGTCCAGATCGCTTCTCCCTACCCTCCCCAGCTGCAGCTCTGCAGATACCACAGAGAAAAGAGAAGGGAAAAGTGGAAACAGTTCTGAACGCGACTGCGAATTCAGCTGGTGTGTGGGGAAGTGCAATATTCCAAACACAGTCAAAACCCAGTCAGGGTCTGGAAAAGCGCATTAATTTCCCTCAGTCACACAGCAGAGCACACGTGGCATAGGCATCTCTCTGGCGGCCACTTCTTCAAGGCTTGTCATGATGACAGCGAGGTCCCCCTCCCCAATGGAGCCACTGGCTGTTCTGCCCAGGCCTGACCCTTGGAGACCAGAATCCCTGGCCTAGGAGGGCACGCAGGGCCATCTCTCTTTGCCTGTGTTTTTAACTCTACGTATATGTGGTCGCCGAAGAGGAGAGGTCAGCTGAGTTTCCATAAATGGTCACTTATTTTCAGGAAAGAATGGGCGTGGTACACTCATTCAATCAACAAACATTTCATTTGGGGGCAGCTTCTGTGAGTACGGCACTGGGCTATGTCAGGGGTTCTCAGCTGGGGGCAATGTCCCCACAGGACATCGGGCAATATATAAACACATATTTGGTGGTCACAATATGTGGTACATCTAATTTGTAGAGGCCAGAGATGCTGCAAAACATCTTGAAATGGTCAAGACAGTTTCTGCTGCAAGGAATTACCCAGTTCAAAATTGCAATAGTGATGAGCCTGAGAAACCCGAAGTTGAGGTCCAAGGGGTAGAGAGCTAAGGTCTCTGCCTAGGCTAGGTTTCCCTTTTTTTTTTTTTTTTTTTTTTTTTTTTGCTTTTTAGGGACACATTTGCGGCATATGGAAGTTCCCAGGCTAAGAGTAGAATAGGAGCTACAGCTGCTGCTGGTCTACACCATAGCCACAGCCACTCGGGATCCAAGCCACATCTATGAACTATATCACAGCTGACAGCAACGCCCGATCCTTAACCCACTGAGTGAGGCCAGGGATCGAACCTGCATCCTCATGGATCCTAGTTGGGTTCGTTAACCACTGAGCCTCAAAGGGAACTCCCTGGGCTGGGTTTCTTTGAATGCAGTCATCTTGATTATTTCTGTAAGCAGCTGGACTTGGAGATGGGTCCCTTTAAGAACAACCTTGGTCTTTTTCCCCTGTCCCAGCATGGGCCTGCTGGTTAGTTGTGTCTGTGGTGTGTGCATGCGTATGTGTGTTTGTGTGTGTCCAGAGCCATGGGGGCGTATATGTTTGGACTTGTTCGGTTGTCTGTTTATGTCTGTGAACATCCGTGAGGCTCTGTTCCTAAGAACTTTGCTGTCATTTCCTTCCCCTGCTTGGCGAAGAAGCATGAGTGGCCGATTAAGACCTTCTAAGGTTGAATTTGCCCCCAGGCAAGATTAGGACATCGTTGAGGATGACCCTTCTGTGTTCCCCTGTCTCCGACCAACCCCTCGCTACTCTCCCTGACCCCACCTTGGCCATAGAACTTGAGGTCGTTAATCCTACCTCTGAGTCAAAGCTTTGAACTTGGAGTTTAGTTTAAGCTAACTCCTCTGTGCCGGGGTGAGTATCCAGGAAGCTTTAAAAATGGTGTTTCCGAGGAATCAAAGAACAGCCACAGGAGTGATTGATCTAGCCTGGGCTTTTTAACTTCATCTCTGTTGGCATTCTGGGCCAGATGATGCTGTGCTGTAGGGCGCCGTCCTAGGCACTGAAGGGTGTTGAGCAGCATCTCTGACTTGGACCCACTAGCTGTACTCCAGTGCTGAGAACCAAAAACATCTCCAGACACAGCCAAAGTCCCCTGGAGGCACTCGCCCTCGCTTGCAAACTGTGGATCTACAAACACACAGAACAGAGGTGAATCTCACACACTTCATTTTGAAACAAAGGAGCCAGATACTAAAGTGTGATACTGTGGGATTGCGCTTATAAGAACCAGGAATGAGACCAGGCAGAGCTAAACAGCATAGTGGTTGCCCTTTGGGGAGGTGGAGACAGACAGAGATTGGAAAGGAGCACGACTGAGGACTTTTGGGGCCATCTTTTTTTTTTTTTTTTTCCAATTTAAGTGCTGGGGAGACCTACGATATATGTGCCTTTCTCTATGTGTTTTACCCCTGAATCAAAAGTTGTGTTTGTGTTGAGGGGGAAACTTCCATTAAATGAACACATTTGGAGAAGCAGAGAAGACTGTCTTTAAAAATATATATCCAAAGGGGACAGGTTTCATCTCCTTCCCAAACCCTGTGGCGGACTGTTTATGAGCAGTTTTGTTTGAATGATTCTTATAGAATCTCTCCAGCTGTTTCTAAAACTGCAGGAATAATACCTCTACAAGGCAATGCTCTGATTGAGGAGAATACATTGTCAGCCTCTACACACACACACACACACACACACCCCTCCAAACAGAGATGTCACTGGGCTTGTGTTGCATTGAATTTCCTGCCTTTGTGTTCTCCACGATGCCCTATGGAGGGGAGTGCGCTGCAAAGTGACACGTGAAATGAACCAATAGGCCGAGTTGAGACTTTGGAAAACAAATGGCCCTTTTAATCTTCAGGAGGGAGGAAAAAAAACATCTACATCGGCAGCGATCAAGCTCCCCTCTTTTCCCCTATTTAAAGCTCTCGTGCCTTGTTCCTGAATCCTTGTCGCCCACTCCTGCCCCATCTCAGTCCAGAGGACCCCTGCCCGCCATTATTCTCCTTTCGGCATTTCGGGTCTTAATGAACAGCCCTGGGGATACCCCATACAAAACCTATAGGCATTCTCCATTTACTTCCACACTCCCCTTTCAGGGCACCCCAAGGAAGTTTCTGGAAACAAGCAGGCCACAAGATGTATCTGAGAGACACGCAGTCTTCCTCTCAGAGGCCTCCCTGGGCATCCCGGTTTGGGAAAATCTGTGTGGACGCTGACTGCAGCCTCCCCAGCTGGTCAGCATTTATAAAGTGGGGCACATCTGTTCCTGACTGTGAGCATGCAGAAGGGGAGGGGGTCGGGTGAGAGAAGAAACCCCAAACACTGGGATTGATCCCACTTAGTGCCAAGAGAAAATTGCTTCTAAGTTGGAGTCAGGGAGAAGTGCTTCATCAAAATGCCCCTTCCCCACCCCCGCCCCTCCCGCCTCCCTCCCCCTTCCCTCTTTCTTTCTTTTGAAAAGTCTCCAGGTTCTAGCCAGTCTGGAGATTTATGATGTGTTTCGCTTTTCCAACACCGTAAGATCGTATTTGGGTGATAAAGAGCTGAGAGGTCTGCAGATAGCCTGTTGGTTGGAAAAGAGGGTACGATGTATAATGAATGCCGTATATTTTGTGGTTGGAGATGCCCCCACGCGTGGGGTGACCCATAGGAGCCGAGGAAAGATATGGCGACAAGCTCAGAATCCCCGCCTCCCATTGCATGCACAAAGAAGCATCACATGCTTACAACACATGCCTAAGACCCACGGGTGTGCGCCCGCCAGTTCATACGCAGCTATAAAACTGGACACAAATGGAGCTCCACGTCCAATGTCAGGCCAGGGTAAGGGGAACATATGCTGCCCCACCGCGTGTGCACCTCCTGCGGCCTCACCTAAAAGCTTAAACCACCGGGTTCTTCTCCCTTTGGTGTTCCTTGCGGTACAAATGTCTTCCAAACACGCAGCCCTAGAGCCCACAAGACAAACCCCATCCTGCTTTCATCATCAGGCCCCCGGGCCCCGTAACAATGCAGGAACCGTCAGAACCAGCATTTCTCTGGGTTCGAAGCCCGGCCGAATACTGTTCGGATGCCCCCATTTTTGCCTTCCACAGCTGCTGCAGTCACCTTTCCGAGGGCCACTTGGCATCACAAGCGTGTTCCTGGAGACCCTGGGAGACAGCGAAGGAAAAGACAGATGACTGCGATGGATAAGGCCCTTGACAGCCAGGGCAGAGAACTGGGGTTGATGGGGGGGCTTAGAGAGACAAAATAAAAACTGGTCTTCATCCGCCACCCTTTTCTCCAAGATCTAATTACAGATGTCTTGACATTCCTGCTGCCTAGAGTTTCCTTAAAAGATCTGCCAAGAAGAAACATTTGAAAACTCTGTTTTAGGTATAATCCGGCCTGGGAGTCACTTTTGCTTGCTTTGTCGTTAGATGACGGAGCGCTTAATTACAGCAAGCGGGATGTGCACCGCATTCGGAAAACTAGATTATTGACCCACATAAATACAGCCCATGCTGACAATGGCCTTTTGGCAAAATGTGCGTCTCAAATCTCACATTAATTACTGCACAAATATACTTATTGTGGGTACCGAGTTTATGTGACCAAGTCCTCTTGACACATGTTCACAATAAAAACACATTTTTTCCCCCTTCCCCTGATCCTGAGGGGGGAAAAAAAAGATGAACATTTTTCAAGATGCTGTTTTAATGGCATGAAAACTGTCTGCTGAGTGTTCGCTCCTCTTTTGTTCTTTTTCTTTTCTCCTTTTATTAAAAAGCCTTTTAAACCAAGCATTCCTGGCTTGTAATTCCTTTCTTTGCTTTCGCTTTTATGCCGAAGGAGAGACAGATTAGATTAGATTAAAGACCAAGAGACACCTCGTGAAAAACATTCCATCTCGAGGCAATTTGGTTGATAGTCAGTGTGTATGTGCGTATGTGCATTTGTGCTTGTGTGTATGTGTGTGTGTGTGTGTTTCTTCTTGTGGCTAACTGATGGTCTTTTTACAAATACAGGGTTCTGGTTTCTAAGAATGCATGTGTTCCTTTAGCTTCTTCCCCTTCAGAAGTCTGCAGCCTTTGATTGTGGCCTGACTTTTAGGGGTCTGCAGCATGTTGGGGGGAGGGGTTGTAAATCTTCTTAATTCTTCCCTTTAACTTCTCACAATTTCTCAAAGCTTTTCCCAAAGTGGCAGCAGTTTTGTCACCAAATGCAGATGAAAAAGACAGTTTGCTTCAAAGACCTTCTCCCCGCCAGCCCACCGGGCCCCCAGGTTTGCCTGATGATGTCACAGCGGTAACCAAGGCAACACACTGTGACATCACAATCGAAAGGTCACTGACCTTGGGCTGGAATTCAAAGGAAAAGCTGACCATAAACTTCTAAAGCAGGCAGAAGATAAATATCCTTAGTCATAAAAGAACAAACGAAGTTTGGGGTGGGGGGGAGCTGGGGGAAAAAAAAGGCAGAACCTTTTTTTTTTTTTTTAATAAATACAGTAAAATGCTCTGCCAAGTTTTCCAGGAAGTGCCAATGGCTATTTTGATGATGTGAACTAGACTTTAAAATAGAAAGAGGAAAAATGAATGTGCTGAAGAAGGACCATTTACAATTTTAGAAATAATCAGGTGAAGCATTCCCCCAAACCATAATCCATAAAATGAATCAGAGCAGAGTAAAGCAAGAAGCAAACATCCCTTTCTGAGTGCCAGGGGGAATTAGCTGCCAGGAGGAAGGGGGGAAACCCAGGGAAGGGATTTATCAAAAAGGGCAAGTCCTCAGAGCAACGGGGTTGCCTGGATTGGATCCCGGGACAGAAAAATGAGGGAAATTTGAATAAAATCTGGAGTTTAGTTAATTCTAATGTCCCAATGTCAATTTCTCCGTTTTTGAGGACCATCCCATGGTAGGACAAAATGGTACCATCAGGGAAAACTGGGTGAAGAGTAAACGGAGATTAAAAAAAAAATGTATTGACGTATAGTTGATTTACAAGTTAGTGACAATTTCTGCTGGACAACAGAGTGATTCAGTCATACATATACACACGGCCAATTCTTTTCCAGATACTTTTCCAGTACTGATTATCACCAAATATTGGGAGTTCCCTGTGCTATACGGCAGGTCCCCATTGGCCACTGATTTCATATACCATGGTGTCCATATGCCGATCCCAAACCCCCCGTGCATCCCTCCCCGCCACCTGTTCCCTTTGGTAACCACAAGTTTCAAACAGGGATTCTTGTGCCATCTTCGCAACTTGTCTGTCAATCTAAAATTGTTGCAAAATAAAAAGTTTCCTTTTTTGAAAAAGGAGAAAGTGGGGCATTGTGTGTTAGGACATCTCTTGGAAAGTCTTCCCCTTTTTTTTGGTTTGGAAATTCCGTGCATCCCTAGAGGGTTTGTAGACCACGTACCCAGGTCCTGGGTTTCCGTGGTTGTTAGGAGCACGTGGCATGCATGTAGATGGCTAGACCCACAGGAAATAGATAAAAGCTGGAGCTTCTCTGAACAACTTTAAAAAAGGAAAGACAGTCCACTGGGTCATCCTTAGTTACTCTTGTCTTCAGAGACTTCCATGGGTCACCTGTTCTAATTTCACAAGTGTACTTCTTTCGCCGGACATCCCAAGGATAGGCTGACCCCACAGCATGAGGAGCTGATCTCCAGAGGCCAAGAGGGGTAGGAGAGCAGCCTTGAACTGGGAGAGAAGAGTTGTATCCCTGCTTTCACATGAACTTGCATGTGGTTTTTGGGAAACCAGTTTTCTCTCTATCCCATTTGCCTTCCCTTCTAAAAGGGGATGTAGGATGACAGATCATATGTATTTAGACTACCTGTCAGGTGCTGTCTTGGATTGGTTGGTAGAGACTGGCTGGGACCCTGTGCTGAGCCAGCGATCAGTGAGAAGGAGTATTGTGATCCATTAGTAATGTCTGCCATGGGTGTGACAGAGGACAGTGGAGGCATGTTTGCCATTCCAGGCTCCTACACACTCAGGCTTAGCTTTTTGGGGGCCTGCTAGTCCAGATAGACTCTTGTGCCTCCACCGACATCTGTGTGGGATAGTAGAAAGAACACAGTCCCTGTAGTCAGCCAGTAGAGGCTTCTAATCCTGGTTTTCCTTCGTGCACCGAAGATCATATTGCCCATGACATTTAACAAATATGAACCACAAGTGTGCCAACCTCTGTGCATAGCCCCTGCCATCTGGAGGTGATAGACAAGTTAACAGGCAATAAAAACACACTGTGCTAAGTGTTATGATGACAGGAAGAGTGTTCTCAGGGTACCTGAGTAGAAAGATTGACTTACACCTGAGGGGCAGGCAAAGAAGACCTCCTGGAGGAGGTGATATCTAAGCTGAATTCTGAAGGATGAGTAGGTATTACTCTGAGGAAGGGAGCAATGGGAGATGAGGATGGTGCTTGGCTGGGCTCAGATCATGTGAGGGATTTAGAATTTACTGAGAATAATGGGGAGCCACTGAGGAATTTTATTCAAGGGAATTTCATTAGCCAAAAATCCCCCTCAAACAGGAGTTTCCTGTTGTGGCTCAGTGGGTTACGAATCCAATATAGTGTCCGTGAGGATGAGAGTTCAATCCCTGGCCTCGCTCAGTGGGTTAAGGATCTGGTTTGTCGTGAGCTGCAGGTAGGTCACCCATGCGGCTCAGATCTGGTGTGGCTGTGACTATGGCCTAGGCTGGCAGCTGTAGCTCCAATCCAACCCCTGACCTGGGAACTTCCATATACCACACCTGCCACCTTAAAAAGCAAAGCAAAACAAAACAAAACAGAAACAAACAAGAAGCCAACCCTAAAACATGTCTTTCTGTCTATGGAGATAGATGAGAAATGATAATGGCTTGTACTAGAAAATGGAGTAGAGGAAGGTGAAGCCCTGAGAGATGTTCAGGGATTGACAGGATGTGGGGACCTCCAGTTACTCAGGGCCCTGAGCCTCAGTTTCCCCATTTGTTTCATTTTTTTGGCCATGCTTGGGGCATGTGGAAGTTCCCAGTCCAGGGGTCGAACTCGTGCCACAGCAGTGACCTGAGCTACCCCAATAATGCCAGATCTTTAACCTGCTGCACCAGAAGGGAACTCCTGGTTTCTTTATTTGAATAAAGTCATTTGCCCCTAGAGTCACTGTGCAGTTTAAATGAGATATGTGTACAATGCTTAGCATGGTTCCTGGTATACTGTAAGTACACCATAAATGCTTAACCATACCCATTACTTCCCAAGACTCCCATGATGCAGACAGGGCTTAACAGATCCATTTGAAAAATTGTGAAACTCAGCCCTAGAGAGGAGGAGCGGACTTACCAGCATCACACAGGAAGTTAGGAGCGGACTTGAAATTTGAACCCATGTCCATGATTCCCAACCCAGTGATCTCTCGTTTCTTCTCTTCTGACCAGCTGGTCCCTGGGAGCTTCCTTTGGAACAGAGTTGTTTGATGTCAGAAGAAAATAAGGTCTCAGAGTTCCCGTCGTGGCTCAGCGGTTAACGAATCGGACTAGGAACCAGGAGGTTGCGGGTTCGATCCCTGGCCTTGCTCAGTGGGTTAAGGATCTGGCGTTGCCGTGAGCTGTGGTGTAGGTTGCAGACATGGCTCGGATCCTGCATTGCTGTGGCTGTGGCGAAGGCCGGCAGCTATAGCTCCTGTTAGACCCCTCGCCTGGGAACCTCCATATGCCAAGGGTGCGGCCCTAGAAAAGGCAAAAAGACAAAAAAGAAAGAAAGAAAGAAAGAAAGAAAGTAAGGTCTCTGTGCTGGGTTGAACTGGGTCACTCCAAAAGATAGGCTCAAGTCCTAAACCCGGATACCTGTGAAGGTGCCTTGCTTGGATATACGGTCCCGGCAGATGAGTTTAGGAAATGTCGTACTGGATGATGAGCCCCAATCCCATGACTGATGTTTTTATGAGAAGAGAGAGATGGACACAGAGACACAGAGGAGAACACTATGTGAAGACGGAGGCAGAGATTGGGAGGATGCATCTGGAAAGCCGTGGAAGACCAAGGGGGCCAGCCACCACCAGATGCTAAGAGAGAGGCAGGGAACAGATTCTCCAGTACAGCCTTCAAAAAGGAACCAACCCTGTTGACAGCTTGATTTCTCACTTCTGGTACCCAGGACTGTGAGAGAATAAGTTTCTGTTGAATTATGGCACCCACTTTGTGGTACCTTGTTATGGCAGCCCTAGGGAAGAGATACAGTCATCTAAAAAGGGGTGTATCATCTGACATTGTCCCCCACTGCTTTGGACTCGAGCTCCAGAAGGTTTGGACAGGAGGGAAAGGGCCTGTGAGCCTGGGGGTGGCGTCACAAGTGATCCCAGTTATCTTGACCCATTTTCCTGAGCGTGTGCGCCGGTGGTCAGCAATATCCACATGGAAGTCGAAGCTTTGTTCCCTTTACCTTGAAAGATGACTCAGCGGAGAAGAGGGCAGGCAGTGGAGAGGGGGAAGTGGTCAGTTCATCTACAGATGAGAGCCTGACCTTGGTTCATGGGAGGACAAGGCAGAAAAGCAACAACATAATAATAATGATAATAACCTCACAAGCAAATACTACCATCTGCTTCTCCACCCTGGACCAAGCTGTCTTCATCTCTCATCTGGATGACTAAGTGGCCTAAATTTCTTCCCTGGTCATCACCTTGGACATACTTCCCATCAACATCTGTTTTGATTTCTCAAAATTCCATTTTATTGGTGTATGATTTATACAAAATAAAATGCACCCATTTCAAGGGTACAGTTCAATGAGTTTTGATGAACGTATGCATGGGTGTAGCCACTAATACAATGAAGATATAGATCATTTTTCTTCTCTTCCAAAGTGCCTTTTTTCCCTTTCCTGGTCACCTGCCCACCTCCACCCATACGCTCTGGTCCTGGGTGACCACTGATCTGCTTTCTGTCACTGTAGATGAACTTGATCATTTCTTGAGTTTTATATTAATGGAGTCATCCAGTGTGGCCTCTGTTTTGTCTGGCTTCTTTTGCTCAGGATTGTGTTTTCCAGATTCATTTGTGTTGTTGCACGGATCAATGGTTGATGCCTTTTTATTGATAGGTAGCGTTCTATTACGTGCGTGTACTACAGTATGTCCATTCACCTGTTGATGGACATTCGGGATATTTCTAGTTTTTGACTATTGTCTAAGTTTTTGACTAATACTGATATGAACGACCATCACGTGTAAGACTTTTTGTGGACATACAAGTCTAAGGGTTAAATTGCTGTGAAGTATGGTAACTTTTTAACCCTAATGTAAACAATATAAGATAAAACTAAATAGAACAGATAAAACTATATAACTTTTAGAAGAGAGCACACTAGGAAATCTTTGTGACCTTTGGCTAGGCACAAATTTCTTAGCATACAAAAAGCATAAACCATGAAATGAAAATAAACGGTAAATTGGACTTTATCAAGGTGTAAAACTTCTACCCTGTTGAAGAGTTCCCATTGTGGGTCAGCAAGTTAAGAACCTGACTAGTATCCATGAGGATTGGGTTTGATCCCTAGCCTCGCACAGTGGGTTAAGGATCCAGTGTTGTCATGATCTGTGATGTAGGTTGCAGACACGGCTTGGATTGCTGTGGCTGTGGTGTAGGCTGGCAGCTGTAGTTCCAATTTGACCCCTAGCCTGGGAACTTTCATAGGCCATGAGTGCGCCTCCCTCCAAAAAAAAAAAAAAAGGAAAAAATAAGAAAGACAGACCCTGGTGAGAAAATGAAAAGGCAAGCCATAATCTGAGAAAAAAATTACCTGTAAATCATTTATCTGACAAAGGACATGTATCCAGACTATTAAAGGAAGTCCTATGACTTACTAATAAGAAGACAAATGACCCAGTTTAAAAATGGGCAGGGAGTTCACTGGTGGTCTAGTGGTTAGGACTTGGTGCTTTCACAGCTATATCCTGGGTTCAATCCCTAGTCTGGGAGCTGAGATCCCACATCAAGCCACTGCATTCCATGACCAAAAATAAAAAAATAACTAAAATAGATTAAAAAATGGGCCAAAGAAGGAAATATTTGAAAAGTCAAAAAGCTCATAAAAAAGTACTCAACGCCACTAGTCATCAGTGAAATAAAAATGAAAGCAGTAACAAGATATCACTTTACATCCAACACAATGGCTAAAATTAAAGATACTGACCATGCCAAGTGTTGGCAAAGATGTGGAGCAACTGGAATGCCCAAGGGGAATGCAGAATGGTACAGCCACTTTGGATGAGTTTGCCAGATTCTTAAAATAGCTTTTTTGTTTTTTTTGGTGAAAGACTGGAAAACTTCTTAAAATCCTCCAGTGGCTTCCCATGGCTTTAAAATAACATCCAAATTCTGTTTCGTGATCTACAGAGTCTGTGGTGATCTGGCTCCCGCCGTCTTCCAACCTCACTTTGCTTTCCTCTCCCTGAAATGCACTCCCTTTCTGCCACATGACTTTTCTTCTGACCTTGAAGCCCAGCAAGTTTCTTTGCTGTTCCCTCTGCTTTCATATGGTGGTCTCCCTGATCAAGTCTCTCCTCAAATGTCATTCCTTTGAGAAGACTTTTGCTCTGCATTAAAAATGTCTCCCACCATTTCCCATCCTTTTACCTTCACGTATTTACCTCTAAAAATCTCATACATATTTACTTTTTACCTCCCTTCTCCCCAGTCTTCCAATCAGAAAGAAACCTCCAGGATGGCAGGGATCTTGCTTCTCTATTCAGCTCTGTTCCTAACACAGGGAGTTCCTGTTGCGGTGCAGCAGAAATGAATATGACTAGTGTCCATGAGGTTGCGGGTTTGATCCCTGGCCTCACTCAGTGGGTTGGGGATCCAGCGTTGCTGTGAGCTGTGGTGTAGATCGCAGACGCAGCTCGGATCCTGCGTTGCTGTGGCTGGGGTGTAGATTGCAGATGCAACTTAGATCTGGTGTTGCTGTGGCTGTAGCTGTAGCTCCAATTTGACCCCTAGTCTTGGAACTTCCATATGCTGCAGGTGAGGCCCTAAAAAGCAAAAAAACCAAAACCAAAACAACAACAACAAAAAAAAAATAAAAAAACAAATTTCCTAACACAGTAGGACTTTCATAAATGTTAAACCCCTAAGTGTCTCCCACAAGGACGAAGACTAGTGCCACTAGTTCATGGCAGTACTGGGGTGTGAATCAGCTCTGTCTGGCTCTAAAGGCTTGGGTCTGCCCCTTCTCAAAGCTCAGTCAAGATGGGGCTAAATTCCTGGAGGGCAAGACTCAGATTCCAACCTCAGAATCTGAACTCTCAAGCTAGCAAAGGAGGGAGAATTACAGGCATGAAAAAGCCCGAGATGAGCTCCTGGAATGGGAGGAGGCTGGGGGAAAGCCTGGGATTTGATGCCGGGGGTGCCCACAGGAGCCCGGATATGACTTTGTTTTCCTCTCCTCCCTGGAAGTCAGCAAGAGAAACAGGGAAAGTTGTTGAAATCCTCACTTATTTTCCAGACACAGAGAGAAATGTCTTAAGGAGGATTCAGGATTGGGATGGGGTTGAGCATGTGCAGGATGCTCCTTCTGGTTGAGTGGCAGTTGTCAGGATTTTTTTTTTGTCTTTTTGCCTTTTATGTAGAGCCACACTCGCGGCACATGGAGGTTCCCAGGCTAGGGGTCGAATTGGAGCTGTAGCCGCCGGCCTTCGCCACAGCCACAGCAACACGGGATCCGAGCCGCGTCTGCAACCTACACCACAGCTCACGGCAACGCCGGATCCTTAACTCACTGAGCAAGGCCAGGGATCAAACCTGCAACCTCATGGTTCTCAGTCGGATTCGTTAACCACTGAGCCACGAAGGGGACTCCAGGATTTTTTTTTTTTTGGTCTTTTTAGGGTCACAACGGCAGCATGTGGAGGTTCCCAGGCTAGGGGTCAAATCAGAGCTACAGCTACCGGCCTACACCACAGCCACAGCAACATGGGATCTGAGCCGCGTCTGCAACCTACACCACAGCTCACGGCAACGCCATCCTTAACCACTGAGCAAGGCTAGGGATCGAACCCACATCCTCACGGGATGCTAGTTGGGTTTGTTAACCACTGAGCCATGATGGGGACTCCCATTCATCTGGATTTGAGTAAGTCCTAGCATCTGTCTATCCCACAGATGGAGACCCTGAGGCCTGCGGGTGCAGGTGAGGAGGGACGAGCAAGGCTGGCTTGGGCCTCAGGGTTTGTTGGGCAGAATTTCACCGGATCTTGTTACCGTCTTTGTCAACGTGCGAAGGCAGAAAAGCAGGCAGTGTTGAGGTGGTTGAGAGTTTGGGATCAGCCAGACAAAATTTCTTTTTATTTTTTCCTTTTTTTTTGGCTGTGCCTGTGGCATGCGGAGCTTCCCTCCTGGGCCAGGGATCGAACCTGAGCCATGACAGTGACAATGCTGAACCCTTAACCACTAGGCCATCAGAGAACTCTCAGACCGAATTTCAGATTTGACTCAGCCACTTAGTAGTTGTGAATTTGGGTGAAGACTTTGCCCTCGCTGAGCCTTAATTTGCTCATCTGAGAAATGGGGAGGAAGATGCCAATAGCCATGTATCAATTTCATAAGTTCCTGAGGAAATACATATTGCATGGCTCAGGATCTAGCACACAGCAAGTGCTTAATAGTGAGGCCCATTATGATTATGAAGACTGTGATCATCCCTTCTAGAACTCTAGTGAGGTTAGTAGAGGAGTCAGTATTGGGAGAGGACTAAAATGATGGAAGATGCCAGCTATCTGTTGGTACCTGGGAGTCTCCGGAAATCCAAATTCAACACTCAAAGCAAAGACATCCCCCACCTGGAGGCCTCCATTCCCCTGAACATTCTTGGGTCCCAGGTAATCTAATTTTTGGATTCAGAGAGGACAGCTAAACAGTCATCAAGATAGCATGGAAGACTAAAGGGCTTTGTGTGTTTAGCATCAGGGGTTCTGTTTCCATTTTGTAACTGAGACTCTGCCAGCAGCTGAATTTCTCAGTGGATCAAATCGGTCAAAATGGGAAGGCTTAGGAGTTCCCGTCGTGGCTCAGTGGAAATGAATCTGACTAGTATCTATGAGGACGTAGGTTCGATCTCTGGCCTCTCCTAGGGGGTTAAAGATCCAGCATTGCCATGAGCTGAGGTGTAGGTCGCAGACGTGGCTCAGATCTGGCATGGCTGTGGCTGTGGTGAAGGCCGGCGGCTACAGCTCCGATTCAGCCCCTGGCCTAGGAACCTCCATATGGCACAAGTGCAGCCACAAAAAGACAAAATAAATAAACAAATAAATAAACAAACAAATAAAAAGGGAGAGCTTGGCCCTCTCCCACAGGATTGTGAGGACAATGACACAACGAGGGTCGAAGAAAAGCAGCCAGCATGGAGCCGGCTCTTGAGAGGTCATGGAGCAGAGGACACGTGAGCTGCCCCATGCCCCAGCCTGGGCTTTCTCTTTGCCTGAGCAGGTGGAGTTGCTGAAGCTGCCCACTTAGCTCTGGAAGAGAGAGTCCCAGTTGCCTAAAGGGCTCTGGACATGCCCAAACTTGCAGGTGCCATTTTGAATTCAAGAGGCCCCTGACTTAAGGGTGTGAGTTCAGGGAAAGTGCTTTTGTGCAACTTGTAACCCTATCTAGACCCATGCAGATTTCCTTCCCAGCCCAGGGAGGGAACAGGAATCCTCTAAAGACCTCACCCACCCTTTATCTCATCGGCTCATCACAATAGTTTGGGAGATAGGCCAGGGAGATACTCTGTGCCCAAGATCCTGGGGAGGGATCCGCTGTTGACTTCAAAGAGATGCCTTCTGGCTGCAAGGATGGAGAGGGAGTGATTACAACAACCTTGCAAGCGGCGAGGTCCCCTGGCCCACAGGACTGTCTTGGGCTTTCATTCAAATGAGCAATTGATCAGAGATGGTGATTTTTTTTTTTTTTTTTGGCTTCATGTAAGTGAAACAAGGAAAGGGCATCTTTAAAGTTAAGTTCAGATGAGGTACCACATGCCCTGTGAGGTAGGGCTAAATGTGACCCATTTGACAGATGAGGAAACAGAGGC
>PVHT021183555.1:14373979-14401158 GCA_004024745.2 Catagonus wagneri
AAAAAAAATAAAAAAAAAAAACCCTGCTCCCTCCTCTCCTTGCTGCTTTCACTCCCTGCTTATCTTTCAGATTTGCACATGCAAGGAAGTCCTCCATGACCCCAAGAGAAATTCAGATTCTTACTCCCATGCCCCTTACATGCCTTGTCCTTTTCCACAGTGAAGCTTGGTGCCCTTGGAAACGTACATGTGGGATTCTTTGATTAAGATCTCTGGACCATGCCGGCCTTTAAGCCCCACGAAAGTAGAGAACTCATCTGTCTTGTCCATGGCTGGGTCCAAACAAGAGTGGACATACTGAAGAAAACCCCAGCCAAAGGAAAGAAGCAAGGACCACACAGGTGAGGAGGAAGACAGAAGACCGCAGAAAGGCTGATGGCTTCCAAGATGCCCCCAAAAGAGCCCTTTTCATGAGTCCTGTTCCAGCTACTCGGGTTCCAGGCAAAGGTGAAGGGCCAGACGTTGCAGACGTTCTCCAGGGCTCCCAGGACCAAGTCAACATGTGATTTGAATGCCATGTGTTTATGTTTTCCCCTTTGAAGACTGCCTGGGAAAGGCTAACAGTCATGGAAGTAACAAACACTTTGCTTTCTCTTCTCTTGCCAAAAGCAATCTTTAATCACCCCAGCAAGTAATGGGCTCAGAATAGCATAATGGAAACAAAGTACTTAAAATACTTTCTTGGGTGGATAAACACACAGCCCAGGGGAAAAAAAAAATCTTACAGGCCCAGCCCCATCCTTTTTACGGTACACACAACTAGAGGTCATGGAAGGAAGGAAGAGAAAAAAATCCTTCCTAAACAAACAGGTAATTGTAAATAACGAGAACATGCATATTTTTTTCATGGGAGCATGGTGGACCCTCCATCCTGAGGATAACTGTTTGCTGGATTCCCCATTCTCCTTTTCTTAAAACCTGTCACAAAAGACAAAAAAGTAGGCCTGACATAACCGACCAGCGGGAGGGGATTTTTAAAGAGATTTTGAGGAGCATCTTCTCAAATCACTCTAGATGTTGGGGCAGGGGCAGGGAGGAGGCAAAGATGTGGTGATGGGGGAGGACATAGGTGGCGGTCTCTGTGAATCTGAGTGTTTTATTTGTGTTCAGAGGAGGAAATGCACCCATGCCCACTTGGGCGAAAGCCAAAGCCGGAAGGAAAGTGGCAAATCTCTGGGTTATGGAATCCAGGATGCAGACTCTTAGAGGAATGCTGAGTATGGTACTAGAGAAAATGGATTTCACTTTTGAAATGGCCACCTCCTCCACGCAGCCCTTCTGGATTTCCGCCACTGATTGGAATCCATCTCTCTCTACCATGGGATGAGAAAGACAAGAACTAGGAGGCTTCTAAAATTTAAAAAATGAATTATCTTGGCCAGTATTTATTTTTTCTGAATTTCGGTTTTCCCATCTGTTGCATGAGGACAGAAATACCTCCTTTGTGAATATCTCTGGGCATAGAGTGGAATTCTAGTCTGTGGCCAGCTCCTCATTTGGAGCACTTAGCCTCGTCTGCCCAGACATCAGAATTGGGCAAATGTGTCCCAGGGGAGGGAGATGTGGGCGCGGAAGCATGTTTTCCTGGGCTTTTGTGTTCTGGCCGCTGTGTCAGACCCTGTTCTGGACATTGTCTCCTGTGTTCCTCACAATAACAACATTTTCAAAGAGATATAATTATCTCCACTTTTCAGATGGGGCAACTGAGGTTCAGAGTGCTTGAGTAACTTGACCAAGGTTACACAGTAGGTGAGTGAGCTCTGCAGGAAACATCCCTTATGTCTAATATAATGCCTGGCACATAGTAGGTGTTCAATACACACACCTAGCAACAACTGTCGTGCCCCTTGCTTCCTGAATGTCCATGCCCTGACTGATCATCTATGAATCACTGCAACTATTTTTGACATTTTTTCCTCCACATGTAAAACTTGACTGTCAGATATGGACTAGGTAATCATGGAGAAAACTAACGCTTTTCAGCACTTGTGAAAAAAATTGCTTTGTGTTAAGGTCAATAGATAGAGCCTGTATGGGGAAAGACCAAAGAAAAAAGGATGGGGGTTGAGGTCCTCTTTGTCACTGAAAGGCAGTTTATTAACACAGATCATGATTCAGAGGAACCGACCAAGTTGGGAGTCCAGTAGTAACACTGGTCAGCCTGTCTGACCCTAGTAGACAGAGGACTGGGGTACTGAGGATCATTGGACATTTGATGATGGAAAGTCTGATGTCCCAGAGGTGCGGGCACCTGGGTTTTATGTCTGTAGTTAGGGCAGCCCTGGTGACAAGCTCATACCTTGTCTCCCAGGTGGCTCTCTCTTCTAGACCCTCCCCGCCCTGGAGCAATGTGACAAGATTCTGGGCTTTGGAATCTAAGAACTGGGCTGGATTCCCTCAGCCCAGATCCTTGTCTGTGGATAAATCAATCTTCTAAGCTATGACTTTCCTCACTTGTCAAAATAGCCATAGGCTATTCGAGAGTCAATGGTTTAGCACAGGACTTTACCAAGTCCTCAGTTAAGGTTAATACGGGGAGTTCCCATAGTGGCTCAGTGGTAATGAACCCAATTGGTATCCATGAGGACGTGGGTTCGAGCCCCGGCCTCACTCAGTGGGTTAAGGATCTGGCGTTGCCGTGAGCTGTGGTGTAGGTCACAGATGTGGCCCGGATCCCACGTTGCTCTGGTTGTGGTGTAGGCCAGCAGCTGTAGTTCCGATTCAACTTTTAGCCTGGGAACTTCCATGTGCAGCGGGTGCATCTCTAAAAAGAAAAAAAAAAAAAGATTACTATGGGTAGTGTCAGCATCCCACACATGGATGCACATGTTTATTAAAGTGTGGATGGAGTGCTGCCATCTTCTGCGTACCATTCTAGGTGCTGACACAGCACAAGGAACACTAAGTACTTATATTGCTGGGAGGGGAGATAGACAATAAACAGATGAAAATTGTACCCGAAGGTGATAAAAACCAGAATGCCTAGGGAATTTCCTGGTGGTCTAGTGGTTAGGACTTGGCACTTTCATTGCTGCGGTCTGGGTTTAATCCCTGGTCTGGGAACTGAGATCCCACTTCATGCTGCTGCCCACTGTGGCCAAAGGAAACAAAAGAAAAACCTAGGATGGGCAAAGGTATGGAGAGTGATGGGAGGAAGGAAGTGCTTTCTTCTATAATCAGGAGGTGACACTGGGCCAGAGACCGAAGGAGGCAGGGAATGAAATGTGTGAAATTTAGGGGAACACTGTTCCAGGCAGAAGGAACAGATGTGCGAAGGCTCTGAGTCCAGAATACGGTTGGTATGTTTGAGGATGAACAAGGAGGCCGCTGTGGCTGGAAGTAAAGCCTTTGAGAGGCTTCGATAGTCACTGAAAATTATTTAGAACGTGGTAGATGATGGAACTAGAGAGTTAGGACTGGGGAGGAGCCCAGATCCTGTAGACCCTGCAAGGGAAAGTGCTTTGGTTTTGCATCTGAATAAAATGGGGAAGCTATTTTAAAAAGGAGTGACATATCTCCCTTTTTATTCCCCTTCCCTATCCCATCCCATCCCATTTTTGTTTTTATTTTTTTTTTGCTTTTTAGGGCCTCACCCGCGGCATATGGAGGTTCCCAGGCTAGGGGAGGTTCCCAGGCTAGGGGTCGAATTGGAGCCACAGCCACAGCCACGCCAGATCCGACCACAGCGTCTGTGACCTACATCACAGCTCAATGTAACGCCAGATCCTTAACCCACTGAGCGAGGCCAGGGATCGAACCCATAACCTCATGGTTCCTAGTTGGATTTGTTTCCGCTGCGCCACGACAGGAACTCTTACCCCACTTTTTTATTCTGAAAAATTTCAACCACGTGGAAAAGTTGAAAAACCGTGTATAGGTTACCCATATACCCACTGGATGGATTCTTAAAATCCTGTTTGCTTTTTCACACATCTACTCGCGTATTCATCCCTCTATCCATCTATCAATTCATCTTATTGCTTTGTTGCATTTCAAAAGTAAATTGTAGGAGTTCCCATCGTGGCTCAGTGGTTAACGAATCTGACTAGGAACCATGAGGTTGCGGGTTCGATCCCTGGCCTTGCTCAGTGGGTTAAGGATCCGGCGTTGCTGTGGCTGTGGGGTAGGCCGGCAGCTACAGCTCCGATTAGACCCCTAGCCTGGGAACCTCCATATGCTGCGGGTGCGGCCCTAGAAAAGGCAAAAGACAAAAAAAAAAAAAAAAAAAGCCCAAAAAACCAAAACAAACAAAGCAAATTGCAGACATCCAGTGACCGAATCCTCAAACGCTGCGGCATGCATATCACTAATCAGAGTTCAATGTTTGTTTTTAAGGAGAGAATTTACATACAGTGAAGTGCACAAATCTTAAGTGTATCATTCTTTGAATTTTGACAATTTTTGGCATACCTGCGAGGCCCAAATCCCTATCATAATCATTGCAGCCCTCCCTCTTACCCTGCCCCCAGGCAACTGATGGCCCGATTTTTCTCCCCATGTATGTTTTGCTATTCCAGAACTTTATGTAGTCTTGTGTAAGGCTTCTTTCACTCAGTGTAATGTATTCGAAATTCATTCGTGCTGTGTAATTTGGATCTATCTATCTATCTACCTATCTATGTTTTTATTGTGGGGTACCTTTTCTTTGTATGGCTATACTGCAGTTTATCCTTTCTCCTGCTTGTGGACCCCAGGGCAGGTTCTAGTTCTTAGCTGTCTTACGTTTTCAAAAGATCCCTCTGGCTGCGGGGTGAACAGACTCTTGGGCTAAAAGGCAGAAGCAGTAGAACAGCTAGGAGGCCACTGCCATTGTTCAGGTGAGAGATAATAATTTGGTAGCGGCATTGTTTTGACCGGGGCATTAAGCTCTTTATACACATTATCTCAGTTAACAAACATCTTTGGAGCTTAGAAAACTCCCTTCCCCTAAAGATAACCCATGCCTTCTGAAGGAAAGACGCGATTGTTATGCTTTCCTTTCGTATTCGATCATGTTAGTCACTTGAGTCAAAGGTTTTCCAAATCCTCTCAGTTACAAATTTGCAAAGAGGAACCCGGTAACTGGACTCTATCAGTTAAGGCCCTGGGAAGGCGATGAATCTCAGAAGCTCCTCCAAGCCTAGGTCAAATGGGAAATGCCAAGAGACAGATTAAAAGCTCTAAGTTGCTTTCCATCAAGAGGATTGGAGTCGGGGCGGGGTCAGATGGAAACTTCTAATAATAAAAAACAGCTCATGGCTTTGAATACTTACTACAAGCCAGACACTGTGCTCAGCACTTTCCATACATTGTCTTACATCGGAAGCTTGAATTAGGAATGTTCCCTTTATAGTGAGGCGAACAAGGATTTAAACCATTGTATCTGATTTCAGAGCCTGCACGATGGCTCTGCCAATTTCCTTTCCATTGGAAAAGATGGACGGAACAATTGAGCAAATTCATTATCTTTCCTCTCCTCCCCCCTCCCCCCAGAATGGACCCGACATTGGTCAGTATGTTTTCTGAAGTCACCATTGAACAGGATACCATTTAAAATGGTGACATGAGCTGCGAGTGGGGCTCAAAGGTAGCTCCAGCTCATCCTGACTTGCCTGGGACTTTCTCCGTTTTAGCACTGGAAGTCCCAGACAGACTGGGATGGTTAGTTCTCTTACTCATGAAGGGTGGTCAGTGTCCACGTGGACTGTTTCCATTTGTGAACTGAGCCGTGAGCTCTTAATTGACTCTAGGATGATGACTTTACCCACCGCGGTTACCCCTTTCGTCCTGCCCTGTTCAGCCTGGGAAAACCTCTTTGGATAAGACCCACTGGAGGAACTGTCTTAGTGACTTGTATTGTTGATAAGCTGCTATCTGAGGATGGTGGCAGAAAAGTGTACCTACCTTTCATTGGAGGTCTGGGGACCATTCAGTGGTTCCTCATTAGCTATAAGCTTTGAGTTCTTGAAAGTTTTTTTCTGTCTTCTACATAGAACAAAGTGTCTCCATCACAGCTTTGCTCTCCTGACTCCATCACCAAGGGCTGCATAAAGATCACATCACTGTTTTTGGCTGCAGTCATGCCAGATAGAAGTTCGCTGGCTAGGGATCCAACCAGTGGCAACGCTGGTTCCTTTAACTGCTGGGTCACCTGGGAACTCCCATGAGTGAAATTTGAAAGAAAAAAGAAAGTTTCAACTTGCCTTGCATTAGCTAAACTAAAAGTGGGGGGGAGAGTTTAGACTAACTCTGTCTTTCTAGCTTAAAACTGTCTTCCTTTCCTTTTTTCCCTTTTTTTCTTTGTTTTGACTTTTTAGGGCTGCACCGGTGGCCTATGGAGGTTCCCAGGCTAGGGGTTGAATTGGACCTACAGCTTTGGGCCCATGCCACAGTGACAGCAATGCCAGATCCAAGCTGAGTCTGTGACTTACACCACAGCTCACGGCAACGCCAGATCCCCAACCCACTGAGCAAGGCCAGGGATCAAACCTGAGTTCTCATGGATACTAGTTAGGTTTGTTTCTGCTGAACCACAGTTGGAACTCCTGGAAAATATTTTAAAGTTTTCCTGCTGTCTCTTCCTTGGATGGAAATGATCCAAATTCCTCTGACCCAGTTTCAGATGTTCCACTCCTGAATGCCCCGTCAATTCAGGGATGTGAGATTTTGGTGTGTGAATTACATCGCTGGGGCTTTGTGGTCCCTTGTCTCTCTAGGCTGGTGTCCTAGTGTTGCCCTGGAAGGCAGGGAGGAAAGTTACACCCCGAGATTCACAGGTGAGATGACCTGAGCTCTAGCAGAGTGGAACGCCTTCCAGAAATCCAATCCCCTGATGATGCTGAACTTCCGTTCGTGGGGCTCCACTGATATCAGTGGATATTCTAGGAATCAGCCCACAACCAATTTAGGTTCTTAAGGTGCGAGGAGGTGCCCAAAATTATCCCTGAAGTTGTGTCCTTCTCTCACCCACTGGCCATGAATTTCATCAGCCCTTTGCGCATCACTGGCCAACATCAGTTCAACCACGTGGGACACCACATTAAAGCGTTTCTCTGCCTAACCAATCTTGGCCTCTCAAATCGGCTACTAGAAAAAGGAATAGATTTGGGGTCTTTGGGGAAGTCAGCACCCAGGTCGGACCCTCAGGCCTGATTGTTAGACCTTATACTGCCTCCTGGGGCCTGTGTGGGGCCTTTGGAAGCTTTACACTGGACTTCCCTGGTACATGCAGACTCAGGTCCTGTCCAGCCCACATGGAAGGGAGAAGAACCAGGGAAAGCAGGAGCAAATCTCACAGAGATGCCAGCAAAACCGAAATGTCCTGGAGGGAGAAAAAAAAAGCAAAAAAAAACCCCAACAAAACCCAGAGCAAGGCCAACAGCAGCCTCAGCCTAGGCTGTCACTGAGCAGAAACTCAGTTTATTTGGTTCTGTTTGGAGCTATAGCACAGTTTCTGATGGATGTGCTATGCATCCCATCATTAGGGACGAAAGAAACATCTTGATATGATGGAAAAATTACAATTTTAATATCCTCTTTCCTCCCTTAAGCCCTTTGCATGTTTTCCACTACACTAGTCTCTGGTTGCTCACAGTTAAGTAGAAATGAATTCCGAAGATCTTCACTTCCTCATTTTTTTTTTTGCTTTTTAGGGGCGCACTTGAGGCATATGGAGGTTCCCAGACTAGGGGTCGAATCAGAGCTACAGCTGCCGGCCTGCACCACAGCCACAGCAACGCCAGATCCAAGCTTCATCTGTGACCTATACTGCAGCTTATGGCAACGCTGGATCCTTAACCCACTGAGAGAGGCCAGGGCTCGAGCCCCTGTCCTCATGGATACTGGTCAGTTTCATTAGCGCGAGGCACAACAGGATACTACCCATTCTTGGGACTCTTAATAGGATGGTTAAGAAACTGGCACGTCGCCTTGGCTGCGGTGGCTACATGGGTAGGATGTTAGCTTAGAGCTTCTGTGGGTCTTCTCTGCATGAAGAGACAGCCTGTTTGAAAGGAAGTCAGCTACACGAGACACCAAGCTGAGTTGGGAAGTTTTATTTCTTTTTTTTGGTCTTTTTGTCTTTTAGGGTTATAGCCGTGGCATGTGGTGATTCCCAGGCTAGGGGTCTAGTCGGAGCTGTAGCTGCCAGCCTTCGCCACAGCCACAGCAATGCGGGATCCGAGCCCCGTCTGTGACCTACACCACAGCTCATGGCAATGCCGGATCCTTAACCCACTGAGCAAGGCCAGGGATCGAACCTGCATCCTCATGGATACTATGCCACGACGGGAACTCCAAAGTTTTCAAAGCTTGGTTTGAGTGTGTGAATCCAGTTCTACTTGAAGCTGGAATCCACTCCTGGACGTTTGAGTTTACATTCCCATTGTTCTATGATCTCAGAGAGAAGGGCTACACCCCAGCAGTGAGAATGAGGGCCCCGTGAGGCAAGGCGGAGCACTGGTAATTGTGTCATTGTGATTTATGATAAGAAATGTATATCTGGGGAGTTCCTCTTGTGGCTCAGTGGGCTAAGAACCCGACTAGTGGAGTTCTTGTGGTGGCGCAGCAGTAATGAACCCGACTAGTATCCTAGTATCCAAAGAACCCAACTAGTATCCATGAGGATGTAGGTTTGATCCCTAGCCATGCTCAGTGGGTTAAGGATTTAGTGTTCTCGAGAGCTGCAGTGTAGGTCACAGATGCAGTTTGGATTTGGCATTGCTGTGGCTGTGGCTGTGGCCTGTAGCTGCAGCTGTGGTTTTACTCCTAGCCTGGGACTATCCATATGCAGCAAGTATGGCCCTAAAAAGCCAAAAAAAAAAAAAAAAAAAGGCATGTTTCATTTTCATTCTTGTTTCTGACCCAGAGTTCCTAAAACCCTTGGGATTTCCTAAGCGTGAGGAGGATAAAAGTGTCTTCTGTGAATGAGGTGACTTTTGGAAGCACCTCAGAATGGGGGCTGATTGCCCAGAGAACCAACCAGGTGATTAGAGATTCCAACCAGGTTGAAACTTTCGGTCTCACCCCCAGTCTCCTGGGAGGTGGGAAGTAGGGGAGGCTAGAGAGAGAGAGCAATTGTCAAATGGCCAGTGATTTAATCAATCTTGCCCGTGTAATGAGGCCTCCAGAGAAACCCCACAAAGAGAAGATTCCGAGACCTTGGTGAACCCGTGGAAATTCAGGAAGAAGAGTACCTTTCGAGAGGGCGTAGGTGCTTTGTGCCCCTTCCCACGTGCCTTGCCCTGTGCATCTCTTCCATCTGGTTACTCCGGAGTTATAGGCTTTTGTAGTGAACTGGGGATCTGGTCAGCCAGTGGGTTTCCTAAATTCTTCAAGCTGCTCTAGCAAGTTAGCCGAAGCCTTGGAGGAGATGGTGGGGACCCACCTGTGCTTTATAGCTACTTGGTCAGAAGTGTTGGTAACAACCTGGACCTGTGATAGGGATCTTGAGTTGGAGGGGGTCATTGGCACCCCCAGTTTGTGGCTGGTAGACCAGCAGCACAAGTAACAACCTGAGCTTTAGCTAGCGTCGGAAGTGTGGAGGGACAGTTGTGGGACTGAGTCCTTAAACTGTGGAATCAGACTCCATCTCCGGGTAGTGTCAGAACTGAGGGTTTTTGTTTGTTTGTTTGCTTATAATGATTTTTGTTTTTTCCATTATAGCTGGTTTACAGTGTTTTGTCAATTTTCTACTGTACCGCAAGGTGACCCAGTGATGCATGCTTGTATACATCCTTCTTTCTCACATTACCATGCTCCATCATAAGTGACTAGACATAGTTCCCAGTGCTATACAGCAGGATCTCATTGCTTATCCACCCCAAAGGCAATAGTTAGCATCTATTAACCCCAAATTCCCAGTCCATCTCACTCCCTCCCCCTTGGCAAACATTGCTTTGTTTGTTTTTTGTGAGTTTTTTTTTGTGTGTGTGTGATTTTTTTTTTTTTTTTTTTTGGCTGCTTCTTGGCACATGGAGTTCCAGGGCCAGGGATCAGATCTGGACTACACTTGCAACCTAGGCCTGAACTGTGGCAATGCCAGATCTTTAACCCATTGTGTCGGACCTGGGGTTGAACCTGCATTCCGGTGCTCCAGGGATGGCTGCTCATCCCGTTGTGCCACAGCAGGAACTCCCAACATTGGGTCAAATTGTAACACACCCAGGTAGTGTCCAGAGAATTACTCGCTGGTGTGGAAAAACCTCCCTCCTGATGAACTGGAACTGGAACCTGGACACATTTAATATGATAGTGCCAATATATTTGCCCTTTATTTGAATTGTAAAGCTTACAATTTCATAGTGTTTGACCTAATATCCCCATTTTTTTTTTCAGCTATGGAAACTGAGGCTGAGCGCTATTAAGTAATGTAGAAGGTGAAAGAATTAAGTCAAGAATTAAGGCCCCAGAGGAAGTGAAAGACTAGGAAGCAGACGTGAGTTCCAGTCTTCTCTCTGCAACTGCCTTACTGGGTGAGTGTGGCTGCATGCCTTCCTGTCTTACTTAGAATTCTCTGCTTGCAAGCAACGAAAGAGACTTTCATTAACACATGCAAAAAAGAAATGTACTAGAAGGATATGAGGGAGCTTGTAGAACAGAAGAACAATGTCTCTGAAAAAACAGGAGCTAGGGAAACTGGGCTGCAGGACTCAGCTGAAGACATGAATGAGCTGCAAAGCCTCAGTCCTAGCTTCAATGCATGTCCCTGGGAGGCAGCATCTGATTGGCTAAGCTTGGGTCCTGGGCCTGTCCTTTGGTGGTGACGTCATGACGGACAGCTCCACTATGGCTATATCCAGTACAAGAATGTTTGTTTTCCTAAAGCAGCATTGAGAAGCTGCTACCCTCATAAGGGCGGGTAAACATTGCACAGTGACTCCGCTCTTCCCCTTGTGTCAACTCACTTTTAATCTACAGTATCAATGATTGAGCTATATGGGTTCATGTGAGTCCTTTCCCATGTCATACTCAGAAATTCTGATTCGACCGGGCCTGAATGAAGCTAGAAAAAGCACATTTCTGAAACTAGGATTTTGCATTATTCTGTGGAAGAAGCCAAAGCTTGCAACACAGTTTCTCCAAATCCATCACGTTGTTATAGAAGGTGTGGAGAACGATTGGGGAGAAAGCTGGGGTCTGGCATTTACCCACTGTGGTCAGGTGGTTTTCACCAAACCCCTCTGAGCTTCATTTTCCTCTTTGACAAGACGGGGCTATCCATTGAAGAGTGCCGTGAAGGTGGTAAAAAGAGACAGCAAGAGAGGGAAACATATTTGCAAAGTATTGAGTGTTTATTATGCACCAGGCCTTGTGCTGAGTACAAGACCCACGGCCTCAGAGTTCCCATTGTGGCTCAGGGTAAATGAGCCCGACTGGTATCCATGAGGACTCGGGTTCGATCCCTGGCCTCACTCAGTGGGTTAAGGATCCGGCGTGGCCATGAGCTGTAGCATAGGTTGCAGACGAGGCTTGGGTCCCACGTTGCTGTGGCTGTGGTATAGGCCAGCAGCTATAGCTCCAATTAGACCCCTAGCCTGGGAACTTGCATATGCTGCGAGTGCAGCCCTAAAAAGCAAAAACAAACAAACAAACAAACAAAAAACCCAAAAATAAAATAACAAAAACCTCATGGCCCCTTGAAGACATTTGCCAGCACAAGTGGGAAAGGTACCGAGCACACAGCAAGGGCTGTATAAAGGCTCCTTTCGTCCCCTTTCCCTCCCAGGCAGTGGTGTGACTTCCTGAACCCTTTTATCCCCTTTCCACTCTGTTCCACCAGCCTAGCCTTTGGATGAAATTCTGAAGCTTACAGATGCTTTTGCTGCAAGTAGCAAGTGTGTCACTGTCCCTCTCCCCATCTCTTCCTACAGCCGGGCTGGACACCTGGTGAAGAGGTCGGGTGTGAGTTTAAGGGTAGAGAGGGGAATTCAAACTTTTAGTGTGTGGAAGTTTCTGGAATCACTTGGATGATATATTGGGAGGGGAGATTCCCCTCTCCCCATCACCCTGCTTCCTTTTTAAAAGGGTGAGATAACTGGGCTACAACGGACGTGTTTGAAGCCGGCCAGCTGTGGGCTGCCCAGCTGACAGAGGTCACAGCTGGAGCAGGAACAGTGGCTGGGTTTCTTCCAGCTGCAAACGAAGGGGTCAACACCTTGAAGGGGAAAAGAAAAAAGAAAAAAGAAAAAAAAATAAGTCCCCAGGCATCAGCTGGTGGAAATGGTCCCAGAGTTCATAATAACTAAAAGGAAAGCAAGGCGTTTTTTTTATTGTTTTAATTGGCAGCTGTCTTTGGATTCGGGTTTAAGAGGGTTTGGAGATTAGAATCCAGGCAGGTGTGTGCGCGCGTGCGGGGTGTGTGTGTGTGTGTGTGTTTGTGTGCGCGCGTCCAAGTGTGAGCATGCGCATGTGTAGAAAGGAAGGTGGAAGGAAGGAAAGCTGGTTGTCTGTGAATGTGAGACTGGAAAAAGCGAGGCGGGAAAGAGGGAGCTGTGTGTGTTGGCAGAGAAGGGAGGGCGACGGCCATCTTCTGTGTGTGAAAGAGAGAAATAGCGGGAACTGCAGGGCCGAGAAAACATTCTTTATTGTGCATGTGTGCAAAGATCTATGAAAACGGAAAAAACGTGGATGAAAGAGCAGGAAAGAACCCGAACGTGAGACAGAGGAAACCAGGCAGGGTGCATGAGATTGCAGGAGACAGATCTGAGCCAATGTGCCGTGATCGAGGACACCATCGGCTCCCTCCCGGCCTTCCAGAAATAGTTTCCGGGAACTGTGGTGCTTTCCCTGCCCCAGCTCTTGGGCCAGCGGCGGGGAGATAAACCGCCCGCGTCGCTTGTCTTGGCGGCCTCTCAGCTGACACTGCTGACAGGCTGCTTTGATCTTGGGTTATCAGGGCCTAACCCTGTGCCCTGGGCCCGCTCTGCCAGCTCCCACCCGCCGCTCACCTCTGTCGAAAGGGCATGCCGTAAGGTCAGGGTTGGGAGGGGCGGCCCGGCCCTTGTGCCTGGCTGGCCTTGGAGCCTGGGTGCTTGATGCAATCAGGGCACCATCTTTTAGTCTCAGAGCAGCGATGAAAAGAGGGCCCAACTGGGGAAAAGAATCTTTTGAAGTGCAGCCCACGCAAAGTGACACCCGCCAGGCAGGACACAGCCTGTCCCCGTGCTGCCTGGGCCTTCACCCCGCGTGAGTGGTGACAGGAAAGAAAAGAGGGGTGGCAGCCTGACCACTTTGCATTTTCGTCTTAAGACTGGTGCTGAGTCACCGGGTGACCTTGGCCAAGTCCTGCTTCTCTCTGGACCTGAGTTTCCTTCTCCCATCTTGTAAAATGAAAGTGCTTGTGTATCTCCAGACATCTCTTTTCAAACACAGTCATGTGCAGAAATCCCACATGGAAAGCAGATCAAAGGAGACTGGGGCTGGGTGAAGGGACCAGCCGGGACCCCGACACTTCTGCTCTAGTCAGCTAATTAGCTTCCCAGGGCGACGGTAACAAAGTACAAATGGGGTGCGAGTGGCAGGGGGGTTGCTTGAAACAACAGAACTTTATCGTCTCACCATTCTGGAGGCCAGGAGTCCAAGGTCAAGGTGTTGATGGGGCCATGCTCCTTCCTCACCTCCTCCAGCTTCTGGCCGTTTGTCGGGAATCTTTGTCATTCCTTGGCTTATGGTGGCATCATTCCGATCGTCCACCTTCCTGTAGCCTTCCTGCCGTGTCTCTTCACATCCTTTTCCCTGTGCATCTGCCTCGGTTTCCAAATTTCCTTTCTTTCAAAATGGAAATATGGTTGATATACGATAGTACATTCGGTTCAGGTGTGCTGGGAAGTGATTTGACCTCGTCATATGTTATGAACTGATCACCGGGATAAGTCTAGTAATTTGTCTCCATACAAGTTTATTCCATGGGGGGCGGGCTGTGACCTGCGGGTGCTGCGTTGCCTCCTGGGCTTCATCAGTCACGGGAACCCGGGACTGGTTAAGGGCGTTGCTGGGTGGTCTGCTGGCTGCGGAGCTAGCCGGAGATGCTATCACAGTATGTTGTCTCTTTGGGGAATACTAAGCCTCAGAGAAATGAAAACTCCCAAAGCCACACAACTATAATGTCAATGAAGACTGTTATTCACCATTCTACTAATACTGAGTGAAGAACAAGCCCTAGATGTGAGGGTTCATATGTTGAAACCCAATGCCCTACGTGAGGGTATTAGGAAGCAGAGTGCTTAGGTCACCCGGGGACCCCCCCCATGAATGAGATTTAGTGCCCTTAGAAGAGAGACCCCCCAGAGTTCCCTCACCACTTCCACCACGTGAAGACACAGTGAGAAGATGCTGTCTGTGAACCGGGAAGGGGCCCTCATCAGCTACCACACCAAATCAGCCAGCAGCGTGATCTGGGACTCCCCAACCTTGACAACTGTGAGAAATAAGTGTTGCTTTTAAGCAGCAACAACAACAGAACCCCAAATTTATTACATGGGAGTTCCCACTGTGGCAAAGTGGGTTAAGGATCCGTCTTGTCTGTATGGAGGTGCGTGTTCCATCCCCTGCCCTGCGCAGTGGGTTCAGGATCCAGTGTTGCCGCAGCTATGGCATAGGCTACAGCCCTGGCTCAGATCTGATCCCCATGGCAGCTTCCATATGCCATGGGGGCAGCCGAAAAAGAAAAAAACGTTATTACAATACACTTAACCATATTCCTTGTGTTGTATGTTACATCCTATGACTTACTTTTAACTGGAGGTTTGTACCTCTTAATCCTCTTTGCCTATTTTGCATCCTCCACCCTTCGCCTCTCTGGCAACCACTGTTTGATTCTCTGGAGTATGTTTTTGCTTTGTTTATTTGTTTTGTCTTTTAGACTGCGCATAGAAGTAAGGTCAGAGCGGTATTTTTCTTTCTCTGTTTGACTTATTTCACTCAAGATAATACCCTCTAGATTCATCTGTGTTGTTGCAAATGGCAAGATTTAATTTTTCTTATGGCTGAGTAATATTCCATGGTGTGTATGTCACATAGGTAAGTATACACACCACATCCTCTTCCATTCATCCATCCATGGACACTTTTAGATCTTGGCTATTGTAAATAATGCTGCAACGAACATTTGAGTGCATGTCTCTTTTCAAATTACTCTTTTGTTTTCTTTGTGTAAATACAGAAATGAAGTTGCTGGATCATAGGGTAGTTCTGTTTTTAACTTTTGAGAACCCTCCATCCTGTTTTCCATAGTGGTTGTACCAATTTACAGTCCCACCAAGAGGGTACCAAATTTCCTGTTTTTGTAAGGATACCAGTCATATTGGATTTGGTGTCCCTAAGAACCTGAGCCTTAGGGACAGGTGTCCCTTAACCTGATCACCTCTGTAAAGACCCTATTTCCGATTATAGCTCATGCTCTGAGATTCTGGGAGTCAAGGCCTCAGCGTATATTTTTCGGGGGAGTACAATTTGATGCATAATACCTCCTCTACCTTTTCTAAACTTCTGACTCACAGAGTCATAATAAAACAATAATACATAATAAAATGGTGGTTGTTTTACATCATAGGTTTGGGGTGATTTGTTACACAGCTATAGCCAACTGCAACAGGTGGCTGTTTAAACTGAAATAATATAGACATTGCCATCAGCTCTAAGTTCAGGCTCCACTTAACACCTTAATCCATTCTATTTACTTCTTGGAGCCTAGTTTCCTCATTAGAAAAATGGGGTTTGATGGGAAGAACGTCTGTCAAGTTCCTGGCGTCATAGTAGGATTCTTGATAAAGGTCCTTTCTCTCTTCCTAAATAACTTTGTACTGCAGTTCTCCTGAGACTGGGGGTTAAGTCTGAGTTTCTGAATTCTGTGGGAAGCCCATGGGTCCTAGGATCCTTATTTCATGCCTACTTTGGATGAGGGAATGTGTTTCCTTGGCAAGCTCCATGTTTGGAACCCCTTCTCCGCTCTGACTTTCAAGACAATTTAGTCTGAGCTAACCTTGGTTTCTTGTTACTGAAAAGAACCGGGGCTTATGCAGAGGCCTTGCAGAATGCCTCCAACATCAAACGGCAACTACCCTACTGCGTTCTGAGATGCTGAGCGTAAAGAAATTAAAACCATACCCTCTCGCTTTCCCTGTAAGCACACACGTAATTTCATTAGAGCCGGAATGAAGTGCTGCAGGCGAAACGTGTTTGGGGCTTGGCTGAACCCAGAGTGCTCTTGGAAGACAAGGATCTTTTGGGCCAACCAAGGAAGGACCCTCATTTGCCTCTTTGCCTCCACTCTGTCCATTGGGTGATCCGTAGGTGTGGGACTGGCATGAAGGCGTTGGATATTAGAAGTTCAGAGGACCATGGATGTATTTTTTTTTAACTTAAAAAAATTGTAGTGAAATATATATAACATAAATTTACCATTTTAATTATTTGTAAGTGTACAGTTTAGTGGCTTTGAGCACCTTCACATTGTTGTGCAACTGTCACCACTCTCCATCTCTGGAACTTTGTCATCATCTCAGACTGAAACCCTGTACCCATTAAGCACTAATTACCCATTGTCCCTTCCCCCAAGCCCTAGAGAACTATCAGTTGCCTATTTTGTCTCTATGAATTTGACAGCACCTCCTATGAGTGTGGTCATGCAATATTCCTTTTGTGACTAGCTAATTCCACTTTGCATAATGTCTTCAGTGTTCATCCGTGTTGTAGCAGGTGTCAGAATTTCCTTCCATGGTATGTATGTACCATCGTACGTGTTTCACTGTATGTAAATATCACATTTTGTTTGTCTACTCATCAGTCAATGAACATTTAGGTTGTTTCTACCTTTTAGCTATTGTGAGTAATGCTGCTATGAACCTTTGTGTACCAATACCCGTTCGAGTTCCTGCTTTCAGTCCTATCATTTTTTTTTTTTTTTTTGATTGCGCCAGTCGCATATGGAAGTTCCTGGGCCAGGGACCAAACCTGCACCACAGCAGTGGCCCAAGCTGCTGCAGTGACAATGCTGGATCCTTAACCCACTGAGCCACAAGGGAACACCCCGCTTTCAGTCTTTTTGGTCATGTAACCGGAAGTGGAATTGCCAGATCAGCTACAGATGTATGTTTTGTGTCACTAGCAGCCTTGAAGATCTTATAGATCGGATGCCCTTTAAGCTCTGTGAGATCCTCTCCTCCCTCAGTAACTCCATATGCGTGTGCTCTCTAAGTTTACTGCAATAATGGTAGCCCAAAGTATCACTGAAGCTCAGGTTAAGATCTTGCGAAAGAATCAGAATTTTTCTTTCTTTTTATGGCCACATCTTCAGCATATGGGAGTTCCCAGGCTAGGGGCTGAATCAGAGCTGCAGCGGCTGACCTTCACCGCAGCCACAGCAACGCAGGATCTGAACCGCATCTGTGACCTACACTTCAGCTTATGGTAATGCCAGATCCATAGCCCACTGAGTGAGGCCAGGGATCAAACCTGCATCCTAGTGGATACCAGTCATGTTCTTAACCTGCTGAGCCACAACAGGAACTTCAGAACCAGAATATTTTAAAATGATTTAATAAGTAATCATCTAGTAATAGCAGTAATAATAATAACGATAATATCTAATATGCATCGAGCACTCTGTAAGGTATGTCCAAAGAACTTTGCATTTATCATATAATTTTATCTTCACAACAATCTTATGAGGTAGATACTATGAATATCTCCATTTTATAGAGGAGGAAGTGGAGGCTTTTTGAGGCTATATAACTTCTTCAAGGCCTACAAGCTGGGATTCAAACCCATATGTGTCTGATTTAAGGGCACTCACTCTGAAACACTGAAACTCGCAGCTTCCGTTATGATGTCAAAGATGCTTTCCTGACAGCTATGAGGTGACCTGATACCACTGAATGTTGAGTGTCACTATGCCTCCAAAAACTTCACCCAGTGACCTTAATTGGTGATTCCTCTGTGCTGGACCCTGGGGATGTAGTGTGAATGGAACTTTGTCCTTGTCTTCAAGGCACTTAAAGTCTACTGGGGAGACAAAGATGTACAAAATCAAGTTATTTCAGTTGCAAGCAATACAGGCATAAGTCCTGAAAAGGGATTTAACTGTTTACATCCCTTGAAAGGAGAGCAGGGTACATTACATAATGGAAGAAAGAAAGGTGAGAGTCAGGGTCTAGGATTAAAACCAGGATTCATCCTCCCCCTTTCTTTTTCCTCTCTTCTCCGTTTCCTCTCTCTCTTCCATTGGCCTCTGACTGGATTATTATCTCAAGATCTTACCATAGACACCAACCATGTGGTGGGAGAAATGGCATCTAACATCTTCACATGGCTCCTTGATCCCCTAGGAAGAGGGGAAATCCTCTTCCCAGCATCAGTATATGAATCCCAGGGAAGGGCTCTGATTGGTCCCATTTTGGTCATGTGCCCTTTCCTGCCAGTCACCACGATAGGTTGGAGTCAGTTCTATTATAGATCAGGCCTGGAGACGAATGTGTCCGATATATAGTCAAGGGGCCAGAAGAAATAAGAGGAAAGATTCCTGGGCAGACATAAACGAGAGCTATTACAGCATACTCCAGAAATAATCTGGGCTAGGGGTTGAATAGGAGCTGCAGCTGCCGGCCTGCATTGGAGCCACAGCAATGCCAGATCTGAGCAGCATCTGCAAACTATGCTGCAGCTTGCAGCAATGCTGGATCCTTAACCCACTGAGCGACACCAGGAATCGAATCTGCATCCTCATGGATCCTAGCTGGGTTCTCAGCCCACTGACCTATAATGGGATCTCCAAGGTATCTTATTTATAAGAAACAAACCCCCTCCAACTGAGTTTATAGCAAGATGAGAACACCATTGGAATGGAATTGAAGTTCAGGATTAGATGTTACTTTCTCTGTCTCCCTAAGGCCATATGACATCTTACCTCTGTTTTTCTCTGTACATCTATTCTACTCTTTCTCTTTCTTTCTGAAACATAGTTTGCTCATTTCAGCACCAAGTGGATGGCAATAGCCACTTCAGCCCCAACTATAAGATACTGCTGTCAGTTCCAGCATCTGATTCAGATTGACCAGAGTCTCTGTATTTCCAGTATCTGGCAGAAAAAGTGGGTTGATCCAGCTGGGGTCAAAGGTTTATTCCATTTCTGAATATTGGTGGGCTGAAGAAGTGGGGTTAGAAGATACTATCTAAAATGTAGGCTGGACTTCCCGTCATGGCACAGTGGAAACGAATCTGACTAGGAACCATGAGGTTGCGGGTTTGGTTCCTGGCCTCATTCAGCGAGTTAAGGATCTGGCGTTGCCGTGAGCTGTGGTGTAGGTGGCAGATGTGGCTCGGATCCAGCATTGCTATGGCTGTGGAGTAGGCTGGTGACTGTAGCTCTGATTAGACCCCTAGCCTGGGAACCCCCATATGCTGCAGGTGTGGCCCTAAAAAGACCAAAAAAATTTTTTTTAAATGTAGATATACCTTTTCTATAATCTGTCAGTGATGAGGGTGTGTGTGTGGGGGTTGGGACTCCTAAGAGATGTGCATACTTGTGATGAAACTAGAAACAGAAGTATCTCTGAATACAGAAGGAGGAGCGAGTTCCTTTTTCTGGAGGACAAAAAAATCCATTTTGCTGAGGAGACAACTTCTGGGTTAGGTTTTGAAGGATGAAGAAGAGCTTTTCTAAGGCATGTGTATTAATCAGGATGCAGTGGGTTCTGATGGATAACAAAGAGACCTCAAAATCTTAGCAGCTTGACACAACAAAGTTTAGCTCCTTGATGGCCCTGTGTGTCTGAGATTGATTGGCAAGGCTCTGCTCCACACAATCATTCAGGGACTCAGCCTGACGGAAGTGCTGCCATTTTGTCAACCTGCCTTATGGGTGGACCATTTGGCATCCCTAATCAGTGTGACAGGAGAAGAGAGTGGAGAATCTTGTGTGTGCTCCTCATTGCCTCAACCCGGAGCTGAAGCACTTAGCTTCTATGTACAGGTCATTGTCTATAATCTGTCGCATGGTCTCAATCAGCTGCAAGGAACTGAGAAATATGGGGGCCGAATGGCGTAGTTGGGGAGCATGACTGTGTCTGCCATAGTAGGTGAGCAGTGAGATCATTTTTGGTGAAGGCAGTAGTGGTCAACCAGGGCAGATTTTTATCTCCCTAAATAACGTTTCACAACGTCGAGACATTTTTGGTTGTCATGGCTATGGATACTACTGACATTTGAGGAGTAGAGGCCAGGGATGCTGTTAAACATGCTATAATAAGTAGGGCAGTTCTCACCACAAAGAGTTATCTGACCCAAAATGTCAATGGTGCTGAGATTGAGAAACCTGGGGTCAAAGGAACACACTGAACAAAGGGACAGTAGTGAAAGAACATGGTAAGTTGGAAGAAGCCATACAGCACAATAGTTAGAAGTGTGGACCTTGGGATCCTGGGTTCAAATCCATCCTCCTCTACTTGCCAGCTGTATGGCCCCTGGAGAGTGGCACAGCATCTCTGAGACTCAGTGATAGAGAATAATGGTAGGATCCATTTAGCACATAGGCTGGCATTTAAAATGTCTCAGCAATGGCAACTGTGTTATGATCACTTACCTTTGTTGAGCTAACTTTTTGAAATTGATATGAAATTCACAGATCACACAATCATTCACTTGAAAGCATACCATTCAGTGGCGTTTGTTGCATTCACCATGTTGGGCAACCACCACTTCTTCCTATTTTTTGTTATCCCTGAAGAATACCTCATGCCCATTGAGTAATCACTCCCTAATCCTCTCCTCCAGCCCTGGGCAACCACCCATCTGCTTTCTGTCTCTATAGATTTGCCTGCTTTGAATATTTCATATAAATAGACTATTACAATATGCAACCTCTTGTGCCTGGCTTCTTTCACCAAGCATCATGTTTTCGAGGTTCATCCATGTTAAAGCATATATCAGTATTTCATTCCTTTTTAATGGGTGAGTAATATTCCATTGTTTGGATATATACTGCATTTTGTTTATCCTTTCACCCACTGATGGATATTTGGGTTCTTCTCACCTTTTGGCTCTTGTGAGTAATGCTGTATGTATAGACATGTAAATGTGTAGACATGTTTTCACTACTTTTGGGTATTTACCTAAAAGTGCAATAGTGGGGTTGTATAATTCTATGATGAAGTTTTGGAGGAACTGTCAAGTTATTGCCCACAGATTTGGAGTGTTTAGTCTGCACCAGGCACTGTGCTGATTGCTTCGCATGTATCAAGTACCTCTGTCCTCAAGATCCATGATGTTGCTTCCTATAATTTCCTGATATCCTGGTTAAGGGAACTGCAGAACAGAGAGCTTAAGCAACTTTTCCAAAGACACACAGCTAGTAAGAGACAAAGCCATGAAAATGGGACCCACAGAAGAGTTTTGAGCAAAGAAACAAAATAGATTTAATTTTTTCCTTCTCGCCCTCGCTCTCTTCTGTAGCATTTTCAAGCATCAACTCTGGGGTGGCGGATGGTAGAATTAGGTTGGTAGGAATTGGAGAGCAGAAAAAAAAAGTCGTGTCAACATACTTGGAAGAGTTTCATTTCCCCTCACGTGCTTGAACATGGACACACACGGTGAACTTGGTGAGAACTGCTTTCTTGCTAAATCGCTGGGCTGTTTGACAAGGCTGGGAAGGAACTGGGGCGGCTGCCTGGTCCGGGTGGGCTGTGAAGAGTGAGGTCATCAACACCCCATTTTCTGTGCCTGTTTATCTTTTCTCCCTCAGGAGCCGTGGGGCTGTTGGGACACTTCTCAGCTGTGTGGATTTTAGTGTGCGGATTTGTGTGCAGCTATGGGCTGTGGCGGTGGGGGAGGCGGCATGCAGAGGCCTGGGTTCCTTTTATGTCCCTTGGGGCAGGCGGCTGCACCGGGGTGGGGCCGGAAGGGTAGGTGTTGCCATTTCACATTCGTGGGTTGATCGCTGTCAAGACAGAGCCATCAGTCAGGGCCCTGGGTCCCCCAGTCCAATGAGAAAAGTGGGCTGGACTGTCCTTAGTGACATCAACTATTAATCATTTTCAGGCCATCAGTGAGCACCTACTGTGTGCCTCCATTGTTCTGAGCATGGGGGAGTCTCCAGGGAACCAGAGATAAGGCTCCTGCCTTTTGAATTCTCTTCTTGGGAGGGAGATTGACAGCCACCAAAGGGCTACAGGATGCATCTGATGGTGGCACATGCTCTGGGGGATAGTAGGACACTGGAGAGAGAAGGAGGATGCTGGTTTGGATCACATGTACGAAACTTGTGGTAGGCAGAGTGATACCACTTCAAAAATGTCCACCAGTTCCCTGGTAGTTCAGCAGGTTAAGGATCTGGTGTTGTCACTGCTGTGGTGTGGGTTCAGTCCCTGGCTCGGGAACTTCTGCATGCCATGGGCACAGCCCAAAACAAAAACAAAAAAAAACCCGATAAACATATCCTGATCCTTGGAACCTGTGACTATATTGCCTTACATGGCAAAAAACACTTTGCAAGTATGATGAAGCTAAGGATTTTAAGATAGGGAATTATCCTGGATTATCCGAGAGTCCCCAATGTAACTGTTAGAGGTTCATAAGAAAGGAGCAGGAGGATCAGAATCAGAGGAGCTGTGACAGTGGAAGCAGAGGTCCAAGTGATGCAGGGCCATGAGCTAAGGAATGTAGGTGGCCTCTAGAAACCAGAAAAGGCAAGGGAACAAATCCTCCCCAATACCCTCTAGAAGAAACACAGCCTGGTTAACCCATTTTAGGCTTCTTCCCAGAATGGGAAAGTAATAAGTTTGTGTGGCATTAAACCACTAAATTTGTGGTAATTTGTTACAGCAGCCATAGGAAAACAATATAGACTGAATGGGGTGATGCCCTAAGACTCACCAGGGAAGAGCAGTCTATTCCAGGTGGCAAGAACAGCACGTGCAAAGGCCCTGGGGTGCAAAGTATACTAGTGCAGCAGGTGCTGTGATAGAGGTCACATACATTGGGCCCATGTGTTTGTCAGTGAGACAAACCCTTAGAAGAGAGGATGCTTGGGGAGCTCCCGTGGCTCAGGAAACAAATCTGGCTAGCATCCATGAGGACGCAGGTTCGATCCCTGGCCTTGCTCAGTGAGTTAGGGATCCAGTTGTGAGCTGTGATGTAGGTTGCAGACTCATCTCAGGTCTGGTGTTGCTGTGGCTGTGGCATAAGCCAGCGGCTACAGCACAGATTTGACCCCTAGCCTGGGAACCTCCATATGCCGCAGTTGTGGCCCTAAAAAGAAAAAAGAAAAAAAAGGGGGGGAAGAGAGGATGCTTGGACCTAGCCCTCCAGGGCTGTAAGAAGAATACCAGCTCTTGAATCCAACTGACTTGGGCTCAGAGGCCGTCTCTGTCCACTGTGATATAGCTTTGGGCAAAGCCCTTTCCTTCTCCAGGTCTCTACTGCCTGATCTGTTACAAAAGGCCGACAGTAATTCCAGGTGGCACTGCTGTGAGCTAATCCACGTAAAATCCTCAGCCCAGCCTGTGACCCGCACGTGCTCAGTTCACATTTGATATGGTGATGCCGAGGACGGCGAGCTTGGTGTAGGAGGAGAACTGGGAGGCCAACCTGGCTGCAGGGAACAGCACCTGAAAAGCGCCAGGAGCTATGTCAGGACACAGCGCCCTGGATACATTTCCCATACAATACTGGATGCACTGAATAATTTTAGGATGCTTCTGGAGACTTCCTTCCTCTGCCTTTTCACCTGGTGCTGCTCACAGGGCCTGAGGGTGCCCTCACCCACCTTTCCTTGGAAAGAGGGTTCTGGCCAGTGATGCCACGGGAAGACCAGCTATTGGCTACTGCCTGTCCTGCTCGCAAGTGGTCCCTAGAGAACGGGCAGAAGTGTGGGAAACATTCCCTGCAACCCGGCCCCAGCTGTGAGCGGAGGGTCTTGGAAGGGAAGCAGGAAGGGGGTTCAACTGATTGGGCTCTGCCTTTGTAGGGTGGCCACCTGCTTCATGCCAACCTCTGCCAACCTCCAGGTGAGTGATAACTGGGACTCTGCTCACCTGAAGGGCAGTTTGGGTCCTGGCAAAGGCCCATCAACTGTATGCAAACAGATTTGCCTGCATCTATCTTTTAGCCCTTTTACAGCCTTTGCGTTTCTCTAGGCAAATGCTGTGCTTTGATACTCATCTTCTTTTTGAGCTATGTAAATATCCATTTTGAGCTGCAGCCACGTGGTGGACAGGTGAGTCAGGACTGGTCTGTTGTTATCTTGGGCCCTTCTGATGAGGGCGAAGGATCCAGGCAGATCTGTAGATGGACATCTGAGAGGATGACTGCATTTGGAGAAGGGGCAGCCTAAAGGGGGTTTACGGCCTGGTTGCTCAAAGCGTGGTCCTCAGCCCGACAGCACCGGCTCCCCCAGGGAATCAAAATCTGCCTTTTAGGAGTTCCTTTCGTGGCTCAAGGGTTAACGAACCTGACCAGGATTCATGAGGATTCGGGTTTCATCCCTGGCCTCGCTCAGTGGGTTAAGGGTCCGACTTGGCTGTGGCTGTGGCTGTGGTGTAGGCTGGCAGCTGTAGCTCTGATTCGACCCCTAGTCTGGGAGTTTCCAAATGCCATGGGTGTGGCCCTAAAAAGCAAAAAAAAAAAAAAAAAAAAAAAAAGAACCTGTAGAATCTGCATTTAACAAGATTCCTCCAAGAGCTGGGGCCACACATTGAAGTCTGAGAAGCATGGTTTAGACTGGTGATCTCCAAAGTCACTGCCGGTTAGATATCCCCAAGGAGCTTTAAAAAAAATACCCACACTCAGGTCCTGCCCAAGAGATTCTGACCTCACTGGTCTGAGATGGGGCCCTAACATTACTATGTTTTAAAAAGCTCCCAGATAATCTAATTGAAGATGGCAGAGTTTCACCTAAATCAGTGGTTCTTAAACATTTGCATGCTTCAGAAAAGCCTGGAGAACATCTTCCAACACAGACTGCTGGGCTGGTGCGGGCTGGTAAATGTTTAACAGAAGGCTCTCCAGGGTGGGCACGGGGCTGGAGGGGGGTGGAGAAGAAGCACTGATTTGTTGCCAATGTCTGTTGCGTAACTAGTCTCTCTGTGGCTCATGTGATCCAGGGCAAGCTGGCCCCACTGGCCACCCTTCCACCCCAGGTTTCTGACTCAGTAGGTCTTGGGTGGGACCTGAGAATTTGCGTTTGTAACCATTTCTACTGTTCAGCAGTAGCCCATGTTACTGCTGTTCCAGGGACCCGCGCTTTGAGAACCATTAGGTTTAAAGGAGTGGTTGGAACCACGTGGGCCCTTGAGAGACAATTCAGATCGACTTGTGATAGGTACTAGGAGGGCGGAGTTGAGTAGGATTCTGACTCTGGGTGAGGCTGAGTGAGAAAAAGTGCTCTACTCATCTACTGGTGCCTTCTACAGGCAAGCAATGGGGGCATTGGCTCTGTCCCTGGATTTTCTGAGTGCTGTGAAAACAGCAAGTAGTGAGGAGTCAGATGGGGCTGCATTTCTGAAGGACGTGGGGGAGATAAGAAGGGAAGCTCAGGAGTTCCCTCATGGCTCAGTGGGTTAAGGATCCTGTGTTGTCATTGCCGTGCCTCTGGTCACTGCAGTGGTGAGAGTTTGATTCCTGGCCTAGGAACTTCCACATGCCGTGTGAATATCTGAGAAGCTGAACATAGAAGATCAATGTTAGTGCAACTCCCTCATTTTATTTTATTAATTTAATTTTATTTATTTATTTATTTTTTTTAGGGCTGCACCCAAGGCATATGGAAATTCCCAGGCTAGGGGTCAAATCGGAGCTGCAGCTGCTGGCCTACACCACAGCCACAGCAACACAGGATCTCTGTCTCATCTGTGACCTACACCACAGCTCATGGCAACACCGGATCCTTAACCCACTGAGCGAGGCCAAGGATCGAACCTGTGCCCTCAGTTGGATATTTAACCAGCTGAGCCACAACGGGAACTCCCAGCAACTCCTTCATTTTATTTTTTATTTTTTATTTTTTTATTTTTATTTTTATTTTCTGTCTTTTGTCTTTTTAGGGCTGCACCTGAGGCATATGGAGGTTTCCAGGCTAGGGGTCGAATCGGAGCTACAGCTGCTGGCCGACGCCAGAGCCACAGCAATGCGGGATCCGAGCCGTGTCTGCGACCTACACCACAGCTCACGGCAACGCCAGATCCTTAACCCACTGAACGAGGCCAGGGATCAAACCCGCAACCTCATGGTTACTAGTCGGATTCGTTTCCACTGCACCATGATGGGAATTCCTCATTTTAGAGCCACAGTTTCAAAGAAGGGCTGATTTCCACCCAAAGTGCTCATTTGGCTTCACTTGGGCTGTAGCTCTCAGATCTTGAAAAACATTGGAGAAGATATTTTGGAAGGAAATTACTCAGGCTCTAGAATGCACCAGCTGAAAGAGGGTTGAAGATCAGGCAGAAACCAGAAAGGAAGTTTTTCCAGCCCCAATGGCAGGGCCATGCTTGAACTCCCCAGGCATTCCAGGAGCAGAGAGCTAGAGGAAAAAGAGGAGGGAGGGACCTCCACGGCTGGGTGATGGAAGATAAGAAATTCCGGTTCCAATCTCCTCACTTCCTCGGCTCCCTCAGACCCAGGCTGTCTATAAACTGTATGCAAATGTGTTTACTTTACATTTTATTTCGGTCGGAGTCACTCGGCTGTCAGGAGCTGTATCAACATGTCAGTCGGGCTGAAGAAACAAGCATTTTGAGTGGAAATATTTCGGGTAAACAGACACAATGTTATGACAGATCAGCATGACCCAAACATAGGAAGGCGGCGTGTGGAGACGGTGGAGAAGGTGGGGGTGGGGGTGAAGCCCCAGAAAGTACATCTTTTTACCCTGGTGTTCGCACTGGATGGTCAGCTCAAAACAAAACGGGATTTTTATGACTCGTGTGTGAGTGTGTTGGTGGGGGGAGTTTTCCCTCCTCTCTGGCGTTAATGCGTTTTGTCAGCTGAAGTTAGTAGGCCTGCTCGCTGGGTTACCAGGCGCATTCCTCTCCAATGTCCCTGCTGATTCCACAGGAGGAAATCAGGCAAGAAAAAGAAAAGACAACCCCGGATTAACTTAATTAGCGATGGGGAGACCAGTTGCTTGACTAAATCTAACAGCCTGTTCGAAAAGTTGCCCTCCTTTTTGCTTCTGGCTCGGGCTCTTTTGCAAACTGAATTCAGAGGAGGGACAA